>JAKUBQ010000015.1:0-193501 GCA_030563265.1 Yamadazyma khao-thaluensis
AAGTACTTCATCACATATCTTCCATATCATTCCACTTTTTACATATTTATCTCATTGTTTGAGCTCCCCTTTTCATATCTAATTTGGTTATTTATTTCCTAAAAAAACTTGGTTGCAGGTCTTATACCCAATTCTTATCTATTCTTACTCAATATGGTAAGTATCTAAAAACCCAACAGTTTAATAATTTCCTATTTCAGCCCCAATGGTTACAGTTTTACGAGAGACAATGTCGAACGACACTTTATGTTTTTACAATCAATAAATTTTCTCAATTGAGATTTTTTGTAAACACACCAAATCTTTGAGTACTAAATCGTTTAAATTGAAAAGTTTTCCCTAAACATTACCACATCATCTTAACGGTAATCCAAGAGTTCATAAGCGGACCATACCCATCCCCTGGACCATATGGATTATTCAATTGAAGATATTGATCTTGAATTAGATCATTTGTTGGAGAAGATTCCTGTCAAAGGACAATATAAGAATTTAGAGCCATTGAATGATAAAATCAGCTTGAACAGCCCCAATTTGATCTTAAGACCCGATAATGACAATACCAATGTTGATGTAGAACAACAAAACTCAATATTAAGACCAAATGATTTGTTCCAAGTCACAAATAAGAATCATTTCTTTGACACAAATGAACATGACATTATAGACACAGATACAACAACCAACTTCAATAAGAAGTTGAACAAGCTTATACAGAGTTTGGAACAAGATAATGAAGAGTTTGAAATGGATGACCAGGGAAGAACTAGAGTATTTAAAGGGAGATTTAAACCTCTAGAGGATAATGACTTTGATGCTCAAATTAATCAATATTTGAATTCCGATAAAGAGAATATGGATCCTATTAAAATACGACGTCCTAAAAAAGATTTCAAAGTTCAAAAACCTTTTGCCCCATTAAGACCATTTTCATTGAATCAACGATTGAATCAAAGAGGAACATGTAAACCTAATCATAGAATGTCAGTGACATTAAAACCATCAATAATATATAAACAGGAAAAACCTCAAATCTATTTAGTGGATTCTTCTACGGGTTCATTGAATGATGCTACACAGTTTGGTACAGAATTAAATGCTTCCAATTGTGAAGGTTTTCCATTACCTGAAGATGTCAATGAAGTTGTACAAATACCTACTAACGAAGACAGTCAGAAACATAAAATGGCCATCATCAAGACCTTCAATAACAAGACATTTGCCGTAAATGTCCCCAATGGTGGTGATCGATCAGGATTCTATAATCGGGCCGAGTTTGATAATTATTTAAAGACAGTTAGTACCCACGACAGTGGAGTCGAAGTGATTAATCAAAATGCATCAATTTTCAAAACCACAAAGAAACCCAAGAAAAAGTCAGTGAAATGGCCCGATCAAGATCAACTTGAATGGTGATGCATTTGTGGACTTTAATGTACATATGTAATATATAGGTGAATTTATTATTTTTTTTTTTGTTAGGCCGTGTTGACAATAACTTCTTCTCAAGGCAGTGCTGAACAGACCTCATTTAATGGAAAACGCATTCAATGAACATCAAAATGTACAAATCGTTCATAGTGTTCATGAATCCTTTAAGATCATCTTCTTGATCCAATTTAACAGACTTATCAACCGTTTCCTTTCATAGACAGATTTGCAACAAGTCGTGTGCGGCAATATCAATATCAATATCAACGCGAATGTCGAGCAATTTCATATAAATATTCAAATCTCCATTAACCATCACATTTGCTTACACAAATAAAAATGTCGACATTCTTTGATGAAATGAAAAAATCCTTTGCTGATGTCAAAGTCAGTGACGGTAAAATCGATACCGATGATTTCTTACAAGCATCCGCGTCATTAGTCAAATTATTTGATTTATTAGGATCTTCAGCCTTCTCCGTTGTCCAAAAAGACATGACAGGTAACATTGAAAAAATTAGAAAAAAGTTATTGGCTGATCCTATCCAAGCTTCCACTTTACAAGATTTGATTCTTAGTGAGGCTAGTGGTAAAGATAAGACTGCCACTCAAGGTCTTTTATGGTTATCAAGAGGTTTGGAATTCACCTGTCAAGCCATGGTTGAAACTGTGAAGAACCCAACCTCAGAATTGACTAAAACTTTCACTGATGCTTATTCCAAGACTTTATCCAAATATCACGGGATGTTAGTCAAGCCAGTCTTTAAATTGGCTATGAAAGCTTGTCCATATAGAAAAGACTTTTATGAGAAATTAGGTAGTGATCAAGAAAAGGTCACTCAACAATTAAACGAATGGTTAGAAGCTTTAGAGAACATTGTAAAGATAATCATGGATTTCTTCACCTCAGGTAATTATGGTAAAGGTTTATAGATAATATAACATCTGTCATTTATTTTTTTTAGTATCGTTTTATTTTTTTCTTTAGGTTATATTCACTTCTTTTTTTGTACCATGATGATTTAGTAATTGTTTTGTTAATTAAATTTTATTTGAATATTTGAATTATTTTTTGTATATGTTTTCTTGACATTTAATTTTTATTTGGTTTAATGTGATATTTGCAAAAAATGAAAAAAACGTAAATTTCCAAAAGTTGAAAAAAATTAAATTTAAAAAGTCCATAAAAAGAAGGCAAGCCAGTACATAAATGTTAATTAAATGACTTTACATAATTTTCAACTCCATAAATCTACTTTTTTGATATATTCAAATAATAATAAACCATAAAGAAGTGCTGCTAAAAGTGCTGCTAAAAGTGCTGCGAAACTTCGCAACTTCACTCATCTCATCCTGAAAAATCTCAAACTAATAATGAATAAAGGAGCATTACACCCAGAACCAAAGAAATGGAAAGCCCCCAAAGGACCCAAACCTACTCAACACAAGAGCAAGAATACCATAGGACTTGGTAGAAGTATAGCCAATCAAAGAAGATTGGAGAATGAAATCCAAATCTTACCTGATGGGGATATGAGGTTCACTACTGATAAAAAAGAAGCTGGTTGGGTTAAATTAAGATCAGTTACCCAAGAAAATGCCTTGGATGAATTTTTAAATACTGCAGAATTGGCTGATACCGATTTTACTGCCGAAAAGAACAATCAAATCAAAATCATTAAGGTTGGGAATACTTCTATAGTGAACCAAAATGGATTACTAAGTAACGAAGAAATGGAACAGCTTAGGATCAAGCATCAACTTTTCGAGAATAAGTTAAGTATACCAAGAAGACCACACTGGAACAAACAACAACTGAAGTTGGAAATCGAAAGACAAGAGAACATCGCCTTCTTGGACTGGAGAAGAGATATAGCCAAGTTAAGTGAGAATAATGATTTGATTTTGACTCCTTTTGAAAGAAATTTAGAAGTTTGGAGACAATTATGGAGAGTTGTTGAAAGATGTGATTTAGTAGTTCAAATCGTAGATGCTAGAAATCCCCTTTTCTTTAGATCTATTGATTTGGTTAACTATGTGGATGAATTAAATGACCCTGAGAATAACAAACCTAAGAATAATTTATTATTGGTGAACAAGGCTGATTTATTGACTCCTCATCAGAGAATGGAATGGGCTAAGTATTTCATGGAAAAAGGTATAAACTTCGTTTTCTTTTCAGCAGCAAGAGCCAACCAATTGTTAGAGAGTGAGAATCCTCAGGACTCCGAAAACGACAGTGAAAAAGTTAATTATGGTGATTATGAAACTGATATCAATAACATCGATATAAATGATCAAACCTTACTTGAAAAGATCAAGATTTTAAAAATTAATGAATTAGAAGATTTATTCATTGAAAATTCTCCTGAATTCGAAATCGATCCTGAGTTCCCTGATAGAAAGCTTCAAATTGGGTTGGTAGGGTATCCTAACGTCGGTAAATCCTCTACAATTAATGCTTTAGTAGGTGCTAAGAAAGTATCGGTTTCAGCAACTCCTGGTAAAACCAAACATTTTCAAACTATACATTTATCACCTAGAATATTATTATGCGATTGTCCTGGTCTTGTGTTCCCTAATTTCGCCTACACCAACGGTGAATTAGTTTGTAATGGTGTTTTGCCAATCGATCAATTAAGAGAACATATTCCTCCAACCTCATTGGTTTGTCAAAGAGTGCCTAAATTCTACCTTGAGGCTATCTATGGTATACATATTTCTATAAAGAGTGTGGCAGACGGTGGTAATGGTGAATATCCAACTGCAGCTGAGTTGTTAAATGCTTATGCTAGATCTAGAGGTTATATGACTCAAGGTTTTGGTAGTGCTGATGAACCAAGAGCTTCTCGTTATATCTTAAAAGATTACATAAATGGGAAATTATTGTTCATCAACCCTCCACCCAAAAAATTAGAAGATGGGTCTTACACTTTTGCTTCCTTGAAAGAGCAACGTGAGTTCAACAAAGACTTATATACCTTGGAGACATTGCCAGAATCAAGACAGAATCAAATCAAACATGCTATAAGAGATAAGAATTTGAAATTGGAAGATTTTGAATTATCTGAAGGTTTGTCAAAGTTGAACTTTTCTATGCATGTAGGAAATGAAAATGGGTCTTCAACCACGAGATTCTATGGTGGTAAACAAGCAGCCTTAGAAACTGCAGGTGACGATTTAGATAATGAATTTTTTAATATGAATAATGTTAGAGGTACTGTTAATAAACCTTTCCATCAAGTTACTAATGAAGATAGTAAGAAACACAATAAAAAGAATAAGAAAGCTGCTAAGAAACATAGAATAGTTACTTATTAATTTGCCGGGGATCAAGCTGCATATATGATCATTAGAACTAGATAGTAAATGAAACATTTCGTACATTTTGTGCGGCTCACTATGCGGGTGCAAATCTTCCTTAATAGTCTCTAATAGGAAAGAGCATGTGTGGAAATAAGTTGAAAGCGTGAATTATGGGGTAAAATAATATATGATTGAAGGTCTGAAGGTGTGTTACATGGGTGTTATATGCAAGATTTCGGAAAGATTATATGATTGTACATGACTCAGATATCCTTTATAAGCTATCTACGGGTTAAAGAAGTCCTCTTTATGGTCCTATATCCTCCTTTGTTGATAATTATTATTATTTCAAAATGCCTATATAAACTGTATAAATTTTGAAGAGTCTCCACTATCATCAAACAAAACATCAGCGAATAAAATATTCAATGCAAATAAAGTATCTTTTATTATTAGTTAAATTAGCTGTCTGTATGCCACCAGCTAATGTTGGTCAAGAGGGTAACCCAGGTATCAACGGAGGGAAATTTATAACTACTACACTGACGAGTGACACATCTTTGGCTACATCTATGACTACGTCTATAGAATCTGATATGCCCCTAAGTCTGTTAGAAACGATGTTTTCTAGTGGGTCATCAAGTTCAACCTTTGAATCATCAACAAACGTGAAATCCCAAGACTCCGGGGCAATTCTCGAATCTGTCAATAAATTTCATCTTTTATTGCTTTTGTTAAATATTTTTAGCTTATTTTAAATATACGGCTTTGTCTTTTTTCAATGTCCGGGGTATTTCGATGCAACGTTGCATTATATCTTTTTTGTAAAACACACGACACTTCTTAACTAACAGATTCTAATACATCGTTCTTATTTGGGTATGGTAGTTGCAA
This sequence comes from Yamadazyma khao-thaluensis, assembly GCA_030563265.1. Lineage (NCBI taxonomy): Eukaryota > Fungi > Ascomycota > Pichiomycetes > Serinales > Debaryomycetaceae > Yamadazyma > Yamadazyma khao-thaluensis. The sequence continues at coordinate 5,632 of JAKUBQ010000015.1, forward strand.
CTTTCACCTTAAATGATTATTTATCACCATGAAGAGTTACAAAAGCATACAAAATCAATAGAAAGGGATTAGACGAAACTACTACTCAACCATAGTACACTCTTTATTTAGTCTAACATAGAAAAACCTTAGCTAAGGAACGTTACTTGGACAAGTTCAATCCCCCAGGCAAAAGCATTTTAGAGAGTACGTTAGAGAACTAGTAAAGAAATATTATATATTAATTATCTAATATAATCTGAATGATGGACCCATAGTTGATTTAATAACTAAAGAACCAACATTTTGCCAATGTTTCTTTAATAAGGAAACTAAGAAGTTAGTTGACATTAAGATTTGGTTGACTAAGTCATCTTCAGACATTTCAACGTTACCAACAGCGACAGCTAAACATAAAACTTTCTTTAATTGGAACTTGATGGTAGATTTAACATCTTGGATCTTAGAGTATAAATCATCAGCATGAGAAACTGGGGTTGGGAACTTACCAGCTTTGGATAATTGAGGACCTAACAATCTTGGAACTTGTTTAATTAAGACTTCAGAAGCAATGAAAGCATTGTATTTCTTGGCTAATTTTTTAATCAATTTCTTGTTCTTGTTTAATTTCTTCAAGTCATCAACGGACATAGCATCAACACCAACAGATTTAGCTCTATCAACATCAAAGGCATCACCAAAGATACAGATAGTCATGTTTGGTCTTGGAACAACTGGTAATTTTAAAGTACCAGAGAAACGTTTATCTCTTTGAGGGTCATAGTTCTTTAAACCAACTTGTAATTCAACAGTTTCTAAAAAGTTTCTCTTTTTAGTATCGTTGGAGTATTCCAACAATTTCTTAACGTTTTCACGAACGTGAGATGAAGTGATTTTTGACATCTTTACTTATACGTCTCCCAAAAGGTTTAGTTATTTGGTAAATTTAATTGATTCGACGAGGATAGTAAGAAGAAATTTTTCACACACTTTTTTTTTTCATCTTCTCATCTTAGGTAGTGCGGAAATTAATTTTTATCAAGTTGATGCGGCAACTGCCCTAAAAGCAGTCACACTCATTAATATAGGCGCGTCTTACCCAGTGATAAGTGAGTCTGGGGTATATAATGAATTTCACTAAAATACGATGGTTCAATTCAGGAACTCGAATATTGGCTCGATCCAGTAAAGTATCGGGTAAAGTCAAATTGGCCAATCCTAACAAATTAACCCGTCAACAGAAAATCGATAAACTTAATATGACAAGTCAAAGTAAATTACATCATATTGATAATGAATTTAATATATTCACTAAGGACGTGACTAGAGTTTTAGATTTGGGGTTTGTACCGGGAAATTGGTTAGAATTTGCCAAGTTCAGGATGTGTAATATCTTTGGGCTTGATGAAACTCAAATAAATCGAAAGTGTACTCTTTTAGGGTTCGATATCTTATTTGGGGCTCCACCTATAGGAACGTCATCCATACAAGGAAATATCTTCTCCAAAACGGCTCATAAGAACATAATATCATTTTTCAAGGATATGGAATTGAAGCGTCAAGAGCAGGCCAAAAAGGCATATGAAATGGACGAATTTGGTAATTCGTATTTCGTGAAAGAACAACTTGATATAGAGTCTTTAGAACATCATATGCAACAATTGGATCTCGATAAACAAAAGGAATTGGATTATAAACCTCAATTGATTTTAAGTGACTTATCTAATTATTTCATGCAGGAAAGGGGGTTCTGGAATAATACAAATACTCGACCATATTTGAGATTTGCAGCCAATGCTGTACTTAAACGACCAGTGATTGACGAATTAAAAAGTTCCATAGATATGGCTGACTCTACATTGGTTTTAGCATGTGATGTATTGAAAGAAGATGGGAAACTAATTCTTAGATTATCAGGAGTTAATATTAATGATCCGGAGTATGAGCTTTTAAAACGCCGATACACGAGAGTTTTCAAGGAGGTAACAGAATGGAAAGCTAACGAGACTACGGATTCTATCGGAGAGGTATTTCTCATTTGTAATGGTAAGAGGGACGATATAGATAAGAAGGATGTGTTCAAAAGATAAAAAACTTACTGTAAATATGTAACATTGTATATTAGCTAAAAGTCTTAGCAATCGCATACCTAAGCCTCAGCTTCAACTTCGATTGGTTCTTTTTCCTCCTCTTCTTCTTTTTCTTCTTCTTCTGGTACAACTGGTTCTGGGACATCTATTTCAGGTTGGGCATTATCATTCAAATCAATTAAAGCAGTACCATCAATTAACCTATCACTAATCTTCTTTTTATCAATGGATTCCAAATGTTTCTTCCATAATTCAAGACTATTACTCTTAATATCATAATTCTTACCTAAAAGAGAAGCTTCAACAAACCTTTCTGATTTTTCTAATAATTTTAAACACTTTTCCTTTTCACCAATTATCCACCATGCTTGGAAGGCTATGTTGTATTTCCCTTTTAATTCACAGCTTTCTGCCAACTTGACAAGTTCTTTCTGATTATTAGATGATGATAATATCAATAATAAAGAAGAATAGTCATTGGCTAGCCAATAACAATCTTTGGCGAGTTTTATCTTCCATTGTTCAAGACCTAAATCTCCCAATTTTTTCCATTTCGAAGAATTGGCTAATGCCGTAGATGGATTTTCTTGTTGGTTCTTATATAATAAGTCGTAGGCAGTGACCAAATCATTTTTGTTAAGACAAATTTGGAATTTGGAGTCAAAATCTTGGGATAACTCATATGATAATGATAAGTAACCCAATTTTTCGAAAAATCTTGATAATTGATTCAATTCAGTTTTATTGAAACTTTTGAAATATGCCGAGTAATCTTCATTCAAATCTTTTAACGTCATGTGGCTTACGTCTGGTAAGATTTCACCATCTTGTTCAATCTCTTGAGTGGAAAATTGTTCCAAGTCACCTCTCATAACCAAGGTTTGTAATTCTAAAACATCACTATTAACAAACCATGATACTACATTAAAAGATTTATCAATCAAGTACAATTTCCCTTCACTTCCAGGTTTATAGCCAATTATATAATATTTATGGTCAAAATGGCCCAAATTTATCACTTCTCCTCCAACATAATAATTCAATCTGTTAGTAGAAGAGGTGGTATAGATGAAGACATCACCGATGAATTTCGAAGATAAAATGGCTTCTGATGTTGGTAAAGTATATAACACATCGAAACAACTCTCACATCCTTCTTCTACATCCAATTCTTCACTTTCCAAGGCTTGTTGGAAGATTTCATGATTGTAACTCAAAAAGTAAGTATCATCGGATTTCTTACTTGAAGCTTCAGAATTTGAGCTGGTGATAATTGCTAATAATTCTCCATTGTCGGACCATACTACTTGTTGAATATCATCGTCAATATCTACTCTTCTGACTAAGGTTCCAGTTTCCCAATCATAGAATAAAACACATCCTACTGACTTAATACCTAATAAATACCCGGCATATATCTTATCGGCCTGGTAAAGTAAGTCGATGGCAACATGTTCTTGGAAATTCTTAAATATCTTTACACTCAAACCACTTTCTCTTATAGCAAAAGAACAATTATTTGAAAAGTCATGAGAGTTCCAAACTAAATCCACTGCTTTCCCATAAGTCTTTGATCTCCATGCTAATGAGGTATAGATAATATATTCCCCATCTCCCACAACTGCAGCATATTTCCCATTAGGTGAATGTTGTAACGATTGAGGATAAATTTCGATTGATCCCAAATCTCTTTGTTGTAAGGGTAAAACCTCACCATCTTTTAAGCCTTCAGTGGCATTTGGCTTTAAAATCGATTGGTAAACTTCGGAGTTCTTAGCATAAATTAATTTATTATTAGAATCCATAGAGAATAATGGTTCTTCATTACCCAATTTGACAATAACATAACCTGAATCACCACCAATTGCTGCCAAGTTTGATTTAGGCAAGAGGGCAATACACCATAATCTTTCTAAACTATAATTAATGGATTTTTCCAATTTGAAAGTATTAGCATTCCAAATCTTAACTGTACCATCTTCAGAACCTGAAACGATCAATGGTAATTCAGGATGGAATACTGCAAATGATACGTTGGATAAATGACCTTCTAAAGTAGCAACACAAGATTTGGTTTGATAATCCCAAATTTTAATAGTCTTATCATCAGAACAAGTAATCAAATAAGGTTTATCACTTTGTGGATAATAATCAGCATAATTCACACCTTTAGCACCATGAGTGACCATAGTGAAGTTTGGAACATTTGAACCCAATGACCAAATCTTAACAGTTCTATCTAAACATGCAGAGGCAAACGTATTTGGGTCTTTAGGATTGAAATTGACTGACATTACGAAATGTTGATGGCCTTCAAAAGTTTGTTCCAATTTCCAATTGTTGTCCCAATTCCATAATCTGATAGTTAAGTCATCACTACACGTCAAGAGATAAGGTTTACTAGGATGAACAGCAATACCTCTAACATAATCCGGGTGAGCTTCGAATTGAGTGACTTTTTCACCAGTATTATAATTGTAAACTCTGATTAAGAAATCATCGGCTCCAACCACAATCCAGTTTTTTCTAGCAATGAATTTACCGGCTCTTATAGGCAATTCAGTGACTTGGATGGATTTAACTAATGTGTTGGTAGCATACGACCAAATTTCAATCTTCCCATTGTACAAGGTGGTTAACACCCAAGGTTCAGTTGGATGGAAATCAATTCCCTTAACACGTTCCGAACGTGTGGAAAATTGTTTAACCACATCAAGTTTCATTTTGTGAAATGTTTCTTTGTGAAATGTTTCCGATGTTAGTAAAGTGTTGACACGATGGACGTTGATTCGATTTGCGCGAGTATGCGAGGCGCACTACCTGGCCTTTCAAATTTGGAGGGTGCGAATTGCAACCGATTTTGCAACCAAACAACCACAAATAGAAAACCCTATAAAACAGGGAAAACATAAACACCAGACCATAACAATGGAGTATAGGGATAATAAAATGTTTCCGATTAAATCTCCTTCATCCAAATATGCAACTGCAACTTCATTGTCAGGATCTGTTCAAAGAATGTGGGACAAAGTTACTAATCTTACAGGTACAAGTTCAATTGAAGTCGATGGTCAATTCTCTGAACATGCCAAAAAAGTCACCAGTGAACTTAAAAAAATTCTTAACAACAACACAAGCAGCATTAAGGCCATGGAAGAATTGGAGACTGAGTTCAAAACTTGGAGCTTGAATATTGATGATGAGAACAATAGTGATTTATTGAATGAAATGAGTCAAATCCTCACCATACAAAGAAAGAACTTCCAAGTGTTACATCAGAGATACGATGAAATGATAAGATCTTTGACAGCTGTTCTGGATAAGGAAAAACAAGTGCATGCTCTTTTGGAGACTAAAAGAAAGCATCTCAAACAGTTGAACAAGAATAATTATGATCATGGTGATAAGTCTTCAGGGTCACAAGCACAACAAGAAAAATTAGAGGAATTAGTATGGAACTTTCAAGTGTTAGACCTTCAATATAATAGATGTGTTAGATACAATTTAGGTGACACTATCACTGAATATTTATTGAGCTTACAAAGTATGGGGAGTGTTTTAGATATGGAGAGTAGGAGAGCTTACGAAGTAGTCAGTGGAGATTATAGAGTTCCAGTTGAGGTTGTTGAAGATAGAATTCCTGACAGAGTTTCTGAACAAAGAATCCCTGAACCAAGACATGCCCAACATAGGTCAAATGATAAAAGAGTTGATAGGTCTATTGATAGAATTCCAATTGGTATAGCACCATTACTTGGAAGATCAAGATCCAGAGCTAGCGAAACTAGAGATTTGAAAAAGGGAGAATATAGAGTTCCTAGTAGAATTGAACCCACCAGACTTGAACCTGGATTAGATGAGAATTGGGGTTAGTTTATATGAGTTTTATTTAAATATACAGGTGATCGAAGCTATCGATTTTTATGTTCTCTAGTTTGAGTTATTAACTTACATGAACTATAAGTTATAACTTATTCTTGCTCTATCTACAAATTTATAATTTTAATTAGGAACTTTAGGAGTACTGGCAAAGAAAGTCTTGGTGATTTCATAAGACAGGATCATAATAGCACAAGATGGTGCCACTTTCAATACTCTTGGACCTAATCCCCCAAATAAGGCTTTGGGGCCTTCATCTCTTATTATGTCATACAAAAACTTAAACATTTTCACATCATTGGGCAGACTGATTTGTAATCTTGTTTTACCTACATCAAATGGATGTGTGGCTAAAGCTGCCACACTACCTGCAAAAGATCCAGATACAAAGGATGTGGTAAACACTTTACTATGATCTTCAGCACCATGGACTCCTAAGTAAGATCCAATTTCAGCTTTGGCATATTCATATAAAGACCAATATATTCCTGAAAATGGTACATCACGCCAAAGAGTGATCTGAAGACCAGTGAAAAGTGATCCTAAACCACCTTTACGTGTGACTGTCCACAAATCTCTCATGATATTAGGGGAGACATGTCTTTGAGGTGAAGGAATTGATTGTAATCTGGTTTTCAATAATTCCAATGGTGCAATAGCAGTTGCAGCGAAAAGCCTAGCAATCAGCCCACAAAGTAAAGAATTGGCCCAGCCTGATATTGGTGAATGGTCTCGTACATACTCATAACCTGTGAAGTACACAACATTAGAAGGTATGGCCATGACAAGATTAAGTGACATACCCCGCCAAAGGGTAGGTAGACCTTCATATTTGGAGATGACTCTGAATCCCTGGAATGTCGATGTGATACGTGCACAATTGTTGGATTCACAATACTTATCCACCCAAAAAAGCGTATGATTTTCTGACATGGTATGAGCTTGTAATGTTTTGGTAGCCTTAGCTATTGACTCAGTGCTCTTAGTAATGGAGTTAGGCAAATGATTGGACATGCCAGTTGATGACTTTGTGGTTATATCTGATGGTTTTGTGGATAATTCTGATGCATTGTTAGGGTTGCCACCGCAGCAGGGTAAAGCTTCAGGAAGAATCTCTTGTTGTTGCATTCTTATTCTTACTACATCTAATGGAGTTAAGAAAAATGCAGTTAATATTGACCCTACACTAGCACTCATCATTCGCTGTGGAATAGTTAGGGAATCTGTGCCTGAAGTAGGAGGCCCAGAAGTTGGAGTGGCCATGGGCTTCGGCTGAGATGTTAGTGACAGCATTATTGAGAAGCTCATCTATCGGAACACTTACCGGGTCGCAATTGCGATGTATGAATTATTGGTGAGAGACGTGAGTGTTTGAATTAAAGAAGGCAGTACAGAAGTACAAAGGGAGTACAAAAGTACAAAGTGGAAGGTATAAAATAGAGTTACAAAGTGAAAGGTACAAAATGTTCATACTATGTTCTTACCACAGATAGTAGTTTTATGTTAAGAATAATTTTTAGTATCTACACTATAAAATCATATATACTAATACTCTATTGATATACTAATTATAAATAGTGTACTGATCATTTATACCAAGTCTATTAAATTAATACTCTTGAATTACATCAACACAATCATAAACATTTATATGACTATCCTGAACATAATTAGTTGCCATCATCATTCTATGAGGATGTAACGTTACATTAGATAAGTATCCAGGTCTACCTAAATAACTCTCTTGAGGATTCTTCAAACTGGTTAATAAATCTCCCAGGGTCGTATAAAGATTAACAACTTTAGACCCGGTAGTAATGATAGGAGCATGTTCATGGATTTCAAAACATCTAGCTGATTTTTCTGGTGTTGTGAACCGAAGTACTGGCTCATCTTGGCGAAGATCCCAAAGACTAACTGTACCATCACTTGATCCACTAGCTAATTCCCTATATCCACCACGTTGCATGTGGATGTTTCTGATTGAACTTCTGGTCTTAGGTTGCCAGGTTCTTACCATAGATTCTCTTGCATCTAATCTCCGATCATAAACCCGGATACTTCCATCATCAAATCCTGAAACGAAAATATCTCCAGCTACTTGGTCAGAGGTAATGGCAGTAATTGACGACGTGGATCTAGCAGGAATATCAACTAGACAAAGTTCTCGTGGTGCATCCCAAATCTTGATGATTTTCACATCTCCACTAACAAGTAATGATCCTCTTGATTGTTGCCATTCAGATATAAGACCTGAGGATTTGGATGTTAACAATAAATCAGGAAGAGCTCTAAATGCGGCAATTAATTGAATTTGTTCTTCTTCATCTGTTGATTCTTGGTGAAAGTTCTTATAGATCTTAATAACCCCATCACTACTACCTATAAGTAATAAAGGAAGATCGTCTTCATTCAAAAACTTGACATCAGTGATCTTGGTCCCAGTTGGATTGAGATTAGAGAACTTCTTAATGGTCTTACAAGCTTCCCAATCCCAAATCAGGACATTATCTCTCTCGTCACATGCCACCAAGATCTTTTCAAACTGAGTGAACTTAATGAGTTTAGGCTGAGTGTGATTATTCATTGACTTATGATTAGACCAATCTCCCCTAATAGCAGATTGTTTTTGGGCTTGTGTGTGTTGAATAATTGATTCATTTCTATTCCTTCTCCAGAGTCGTTCCACGTACTGTTTAGAACCAGGCTCATCGATTTCGGTCTTGGACATTTGAGGTTCTTGGAAGTACTCTACACTATAATCAAAGAAACCAGAATCTTCTGGAAGATCAAATGACGAAATGTCTCTGGGAGTGAATCTTGGTGGTTTAGGATGATACTGTTGTCCGTAATTGGCAATTTCCGGATTGTTCTGAAGAATACGGAAATTCTTTATATCGGTCTCTTCATTTAAATGTAATGATTTAATGAGTTTAGAAAACGTTAAATTCTTTAATTTACTAGTGATAGATTCTTGAGAATGAATAGAATCGGAATCTCTACTTGAATGATTATAACCATTCATATATGAACCATTGGTTCTAGAAATACCATTTGCACCAGTAGAAACAGATCTAGCTGACCCATTTCCTACACCATTACCATTTATAGTAAGGATATTATTCCGTTGTACTAACCTACTATCAGTAGCATTTCTGACTCGGATTTCTACAGGTTTCACAGGTTGAAAACTTTCGATATTAATACTACTCTTGCTTAATAAATAATCTTGCATTTCTTTGACTAAAGGTCCTAATTCACTTTGATTCAATTTGATCATAACATTGTCAATCAATATTTCACTCAATTGCTTGACTTCCAAATGAGGATCTTCGGATAAAATCAAAAGTGCTTTCCAAATCGAGCTGAAAATCAGACCATACGCCGGACTGTTCTTTCTGAATTCATTCAAATTGTTAGGCTGATCTATCAACATGATTTCCTCTTGGAGTTGGTTGAAAGCAACCACCAAAAAGAACTTTATGTAATTAGAAATGAACTTGGAAATAAAGAACACTATTTGTTTCCTCACCATAGGCGAACCATCACTTATAAGTCCAACTATCAAATTGGCTAATTTAAGGTCCTGTTGTTTCAATTCATCTTTTCTGGTCTCATTATTATTATGTTGTTGGATTAATTGTTGAGCTTGAGTTTGGGTGGGTTGCACTGAATTGTCGGAAACAAACGATGTCAAGGCAAGAATAATTGAGGTTCTGACTTCTGGGATAGGATCATTCACTAACCCACAAAGTCTTTGGAGGTATCCATCCTTATAAATGATCCATTTCCCATCACCATAATTATTCCATAACTGTGATAATAATAAACAACACCATTGACGTAATAGGGGATTTTCACTAGTACTTATGAACTTCATACAATTATTAATGAGTTCAATCGAAAAACAAAGACGTTGTCCGTTTTTAAAGTCCTTGATAAATAATGTTAATATAAAAGCACTCATAGCTTTGTGATCATCATTAATCACCATACCATTTTGATTGCTAGGAACATTGACGATCTGATAGAAATAGTTGTATCCTTTGTCCTTACATAACTCTTGTTGGGTGCTTTTATAATCTATGGCCATTATTCTGGCCCATATGAATATAAGTACTGGTTTAAGTTCTTGTGCTGGACTTTGAAGAAGCTTTAAAACATAGGGAAAGATTCCTATGGATAATGATAAATAAACAGCCCAAGGGCCAAGATCCAAGAATTTAGAAAGAAGTATAAGGGCCCGGAGTCTATGAACTTGAGAAAGTAATACCTGAAGGACAATAGGAAGTTGTTCTGGGGGTTCTTTACTTGAAGGACCTGAGTATTTAAGCCATATTTCAAAGGCAGTTAATTGTTGTTCGAAAAACGTTGAATGTTGATAATTTTTACTGGCCTGGATTTGATTTTGTGAAGGAGTTGGTTGCAAACCCGGCTGTGGAGTTGGTGGTAAAGACTGAGGAGTTTGAGGAGTCTGTGATGTAGGTTGAGGATTATTTTGAGGGGGGATTGATTGAAGAGATACTTGAGGATTTGGTTCTTGGTCTCGTATTAACTGGCATAAAACTTGATCAATAGCTAAATCCCAGGAATCCCACATCTTATGGAACCTTATAGATTCAGGCAAAGGAGGATCACTTATTGGATTACAATTTAAAATTGGCATTATTCTTTTAGCCAATAAGAAATTCCTAAATAAAGCTGCCACCATTAAATCTTGACGGAAGAGTCGTTTGAAAATTGGTCTTGATAATGATGTCCATGCTATAGTATCAGTTATGGCAGTGAATATCCAATTAAGTTCACCTAACGGAGTCCTACGTTCAGTTAATTTACCTGGTATCACCACATTTCCTATTGAATTGGTAGGGAGCTGATTATAATAATTCTTCTTTAATGGGGATTGCATTATAAACCATTTGATACTGATATCAATAGGACATGTCAAACAACAAGTGAATAAGTCCGCAGGTAATTCTGGATTCATAGGTAGGAGTTCATTACTTTTACATGCGGCCAATTGAATGCAATCCAAATATGCCGGGGTGGGTGATGGTGATGATACATCATGGTTACCATCATTATCATCGTCGATTCTTTTCTGGACGAATTTCTTGAAATTATGAATGATATGACCTGCACTATTACAATCGTATACGAAGATCACGGGAGCTCCTAGCCATGTTTGTAAATCATATAACGATATAGGAATATATTGAGTATAACCTCGATTAAACACCCAAATTTCACCAGAACTCGTAGGCTGAGGAACTCCATGGCCATTATAATGGAATAAGATTCTTTCATCTTTGGCATTACGTCTTAAAGTATTACAAAATCTCTTGACATCTTCGACGCTAGGATCAAGACTCAACTTATATTTGGTTCTAAGGGTTAAGTTTTCATACTGACTTTGGAGATTCTTCCCTATTAACTCTATAGCTTTCTTAGTATCGTTGAAATTAGAAGGATCTATCCAGGACTCAAGCTTAGCACAAGGATAAGTCTTCATGACATCGGGAGGATCCACACCAAGGTTAAGACAAAGCATAAGGATGGCACTAATAGTCTTCTGACGTTCTTTCATGATTTTCCAATCTAAAATTGGCTGATAGTTCTTATAATACTTCCCTTGGATAAGGTCTTGAGGTAGTGGATTACCATTGGTATTGTGACGTTTATCATCGTAGTAAATATAAAAATTATTGGCTAGGTTGGTAAGAAACGACTCATCATAGTCCTTGTCGAATCCATGACGGATTTTATCATTTAGGGGGGAAATTTTATAGAAGTTCATTCCGCCTTCCCTGGTTAGATTTTGCGGACAGTGCTGAGGTGAGACTGAGTGCGATTAAGAGATTATAAGAAAGAATGAGATTTAATTGATTTTGGGCTAATGTTTGTTTGTACAATTGTTGGATTGTGTAATGGCAGTTTGTGTACTTGAATTGTATATTGTGGATTTGTGTACATAATTTGGTGTTACAGAAAGAAAGAAAAGAAAAAATAAATACACACAATTAAAGCCTCTCATCTTCATCACTATCAACTAAAAATGCATCACTATTAGTCATACTGGGAGTTTTTCTTTTAGGCAATTCAGGAGCTCCTTCTTTATCATTCAATTGAATCTTGTCAAAGTTTCCTATGATCTTTGGATCCTCATCGAATTGATTATTTGAATTTTGTTTCTTGAATGATGATCCTCCTAAGGCTCCAAATAATTTATTATCATTCTTTGGCTCACCGTCAAATCTCTTAGTAAGGCCACTAACCCATCCATTAAGGGTGGTTCTTGCTTCTTCTAACCCTTCAGTGAAATTCTTCTTGATTTGGTCGAATTCATCAGGTGACTCTTCTTCTTGGTTATGATGCTGTTGACGAGCTTTTCTTCTTCTACGTCTTTCTTCCATCTCAAACTCCTTTTGTAATTGTCTGGCGAGTTTTTCATCGTCGGTTTCTTTCTTAATTGGGACAGGAGCTGGGGGGACGATTGGTGGTGCTTCCATAGTCTCGTCATTCAAATAAAGTAACGCATTGAATGATGTATCCAAGTTACCTTGACTGGCAATGAGAATTGCCGTAATAAGACGATCATCACTTGATGGGAAAGCTTCTTTAAGAGTGTTTTTAAGGGTAGTGGTTGGTGATGTAGGACGTGGAGGTGCTGGTGGTACTTCTTCTAATTCCTCAGTTTGTTTAGTATCTTCTTTTACTTCATCTTTGTTTGTGTCAGTTTTCGTATCAGGTTTTGTATCAGTTTTTGTGTCAATTGCATCAGTAGTTTCTGGTTTTGTGGTTTCTTTGTCTTTTCCTTCATCCAAATCAATTGGATCATTCGATACGATATTTAATTCTTCCTTCATTGCTCCTTATTTTCGCATGACACTTTAACTGCGATAAATAACCATTCGATAAAGTCACGTGTACAAGCACGTGTAAAATGATAATTCTATAGAATGACCTTTTAAAGATAAACTGATAACAAAAAGGCTTTAATTAAGTTGATTGAAATAGATGAAATTAGTTACAAGTTATATTTAGATCATTATATCTTGGCTTAGTACGCAAATAGGGCTGTGCCACCTTTTTTAAATTCGTGTTAGCCACCATCTACATCTCTGCGGTATAACCCTCATAAAAATTTTCACTCTGCATTAGATAGAGCTTAATTATGATAGTTATAATTAATGTGTGGACAGCAGAGTGAAAATGAATGAAAGGTCACAAGTATTGTCTTATTGTCAATATAGCGTGATATTTTCAAACATACTCTAAAGTTTCTTGTAGGTCATTGTATTGATCATTATAGTATTTGAACGTATGAGCTATTGAAGTAGTAGATGAGTTTTTTTATTACTCTGATTGATTTTTAGGGTTTGATCATTTAGTTAATGTCTTTGTACTTCTTGAATACGAAACCACTCTAGAATACAAACCACTCTAGAATATAATACAAAATATCACAAATAAATCAACAACCTAATAAAAGAAGTCTAATGAATCAGAGTTAAGTAAAAAAGATGCTTGCTAATTGAAAGGTCTGACACTTATAGAAATGACTAAACGTATATGCTACATTCTATGTACTACAACCATTGTTGTAGTTTTAGTTATGTTCTCCTATTCATCAACTTCTTATCCATCTACCTCGATTTAAACTTCCTAGTTCTTGGCTTTTTCTTTTAATTCTTTTAATTCCTTCTTTCTTCTGATCAAATCCAAGTTTTCACATTCTTCCCAACTGTGTTTATCACCTCCACAATCCACAGATCCATTAGCACTCTGTCTGATTAAACAGGTTTGATATAAGGCGAAATAAGCAGCGCATCTGTCTCTCCATTTTAATGGGACTTTGTATTTTTGAAGGTCATCTTCCGAGACTGATAGTTAGTAAAGATTAGGGGTTTATGTCACCATCTGATGTTTTGGGTGGTTGATGGGTTTGAATGATTATGTACATACGAAGTGGTGGGAACTTTGTTACCGACATGTTAACCAATGAAATTTATGGTATTGCGAATACTCGAGTGCGCTACTAATACACACAAATATTTACAACGAGGTAATAGAATTTATACGGTAAGAATAATTTTACTACCAGAATTGTATTTGGAAATCCACAAAAACCACGGGGAACCGTAATAGAAAGTTAGAGGGGGGTTTTACACATTCCAATTTATAAATATATTGACTTTATATGCACTCTTCTTTTTTTTTTTTACACATCTACACCATATTATCTTCTTTCTTTCTTCTTGTAACCATTTGTTCTCGTAGTATAAGCTTGTATCATGGTACAAAACAAGCTGACATACTCAAGTTACAAAAACAGTGTAATAATTAACTTACTGGCTCAATCTTAACTTCAAACTTTCATATTGACATTTGTAAAACTCATCTTTAGTCTTACTACAGAAACTTGTACCCTTATCAAGACATTTATAGTAATTAATCAAATGACTAGCACATTGGTCTCTGTGTAAGAAAGGGACATTATTATCGTCAAGTTCTTTTTGTGATGCTGAATGTTAGTATTAACGTCATAAGGGGTTGGGAATTAGTTTGAGACAATCAATGGGTTACAACCAAATGTTCACTATATGGTTCGGATTTCCTTACTTTGTGAACAAACCCCGAGATAGTCTGATAGAAATCTGATAGGATACATTTGTGTCACCTCTAAATTACCTCTAACTCGTTGATTACATACGGATTTCTGGAAACGTATAAGCTTCAGTCATGATTGGTGAGAAATGAGTGAGAAATTTGTAACAGTTCTACTAACAATTCTAGCGCGACAATTGTAACAGTGAGAAATTTTTCGTGGATGGTGGACCTAACCGTAGGCTGAGAATAGAGCAAACTTGGAGGTATTACCGCGTGGATCTGGCGGTGGCGCAATTGATCTCATTAGGGCCCAATTACTACCAAACAAGGCTGGAGCGTAGATCGGGCGTGGCGCAATTGAATCCCACCCAGGTTAATTGTTGCAAAACAAGGCTGCTTTGAAATTCCTAAATTGGCTGTACCTGCTTTATGTCATAATTGCCACATTCGGCTAAGTTTTTGAAGCTCTGTGACTTTAGTCGGTGGCTTCTGAAACTAGGACCTGGAATCGACCCTATGAGGTCAGTTGATTGGTTATTTGGGTATGAACGTGATCTAAACCAACCGTTTTCGGATTTATGTCAAATCAGAGGGGGTAGAGACGACGAGGCTATATACCAGAGGTATAAAAAGGAAGGAGGAACTTGCTGATTTGATTTATTACAGATAAATATGAAATTATCAGTTCTTTTAGCATTAGCTACAGTTATTGTTGCTCTTCCAAATTCAATTCCACCACCACCACCATCAGGTGTAGTACCATCAGGTCCACCACCATCCGGTGTTCCATCAGGTGTCCCACCACCATCAGGTTCAGTTCCTCCTGGCCCAGCTCCTTCTGGTGAACCATTAAGACGCAGAGATGTTCCACCAGCTCCATCTAGCCCAGCTCCTTCTGGTCCACCACCATCAGGTGTTCCATCAGGTGTTCCACCACCACCACCATCAGGTTCAGTTCCACCAGGACCAGCTCCTTCTGGACCAGCTCCTTCATTAAGACGTAGAGGTGCTGAATCAGTTCCTCCATTCTCAGGACCAGCTCCATCTGGACCACCACCATCAGGTGTTCCTTCCGGTGTTCCTTCCGGTGTTCCTCCACCACCACCATCAGGTTCAGTTCCTCCTGGCCCAGCTCCTTCTGGTGAACCATTAAGACGCAGAGATGCTCCACCAGCTCCATCAGGCCCAGCTCCATCTGGTCCACCACCATCAGGTGTTCCATCAGGTGTCCCACCACCACCATCAGGTTCAGTTCCACCTGGCCCAGCTCCATCAGGTCCAGCTCCTTCTGGTGAACCATTAAGACGCAGAGATGCTCCACCAGTTTCTGGATCCGTTCCACCACCAGCTCCATCAGGCCCAGCTCCTTCTGGTCCCCCTCCATCAGGCGTTCCATCAGGTGTCCCACCACCACCATCAGGTTCAGTTCCACCTGGCCCAGCTCCTTCTGGGTTTCAAACATTGAGACGTAGAGGTACTGAACCAGTTCCTCCAGTTTCTGGACCAGCTCCATCTGGGCCAGTACCATCTGGACCAGCCCCATCTGGTGTTCCATCAGGAGTTCCACCACCACCAGCATCTGGTTCTGTCCCACCAGGACCAGCTCCATCAGGCCCAGTCCCTTCAGGACCAGTCGCCTAAAAAGTTCTGCGCTTTGAAGCCCTGGAACACACCATATCGCTAAGAGCATCACAGCAGATACTCTAGATATGTAGTTAAGTACACGTTTGAATTACACAAAATCATAGTTCTGCCATCTCTAACATTCCTAACATCGTCGAACAAGACTGCTGCTAAGGTAGTCCAGGCGTCCTGTTCCATATCTCAACCCGCATAATCACATTTAAACCTTAATAGAGTTTAACCTTGGCACGATCTGTTTAGAGTTTGCCGGTTATTTAGTCCGTGGCACGGACCGAAATAATGTACTAGCATGTTGCAGATGAATTACCCCAAAATAAAAAGTGCAACAATCACTTATCGTGAAATGACCAAATATGATTTTAGAACCGACGATCGTTAAATCGAGTTCTATGACCTAACGGGTGTTTCAGTTAAACCTTTAATTTCAGGACATCATGGCTTCTTATGCATGATCTATATACAGGAGTCGCAATTACGCATGAGTGATTTTTTATATTTTATTTTTTGTACCCCATTCTCTTATCTTATGAATATGCTCTGCGGATTAAAGATGCGCTGCACTCCGAAAAGAGATGAGTTTACGACTAAATTATCCTTATTATATACGCCTTGCATTAATGAAATGCGTTCAATCATTGCTTAGTATAATGTAATTGCTCTTGTGATTTTAACTTTCCTATCGAAGGGACTGCCCAGGGATGAGAGCGTTGATGGTTGATGAATTTTTGAAGGTCGTTGACGATGAGTTCAACTTGATATCATCGTCTAGTGGGACGCAATTTGTCGCATTATGCATGAAATGGAAACTTCATGGAACCACACCACACTACCCCTTTCAAGGTCACCCTTCTAACGGATCCAGACTTCCAGAACCATGTATATGCTACTCCTAACCATTTGATTACCACAAACCCTCGCTTAGGTAAAAGCAAAACCCTGTGCTCGGAAATCACTATTAATTCCCCGTAAATTTCATTTCACAGAATTTTCTATACTCAAAAACGCAATTGCTAACCTTTTTGTACATATTTATTTTTAACCTAAACCTTATAATTGAATACTATAAATATTCACCTAAATCTTAGATAGATTAGGTTTCATTATAAGTTTACCCGTCTTGCTGTTCTATTGATTTGGAATTTGCTTTACAGTTAGAATAGAAACGAACAAATTAACACCAAATGACTGAAAAAATCAGATTACCTTCAATTAGTGAATTGACTAAACATAACTATGTCACTTTACCATCAATCAGACCATATATGGGTTCTGGGTCTGTTAGTTTACCTCCATTAACTTCATCAAATGGCCATGCCAGTGGTGCTATGGTACCACCTTCAGTTGGAAGTCTTAATACCACTCCAAGCACTGTTTCTTCAAGTAGTATCCCTTCAAGCTTAGGAGCTACTTCTCCATCAGGTTCCCATTCGGGTTCACATTCTGGCCAAACTACCCCAACACTTCCCCCAATTTCTTATTCACATTCTCCAAGTTATGAATATGGATCTAACTACTCCTACGGACCTGCTAGTATTCATAACTCTCCACAAACCAATCCTCATCAGGTATCGGTTCAAGCTCCACATATCACACAAGGTCATGGCCATGCTATACCATTGCAGAATCAATTTTCCGGTGCTGTAAGTGCACCAAATGGTGTCAATTACTACTATAGTTCAAACTATGTACACCCATACTATCACGGAGAAAATTACATGATACCAGAGGTGATTAACAAACCTGTTAACAAGTGCCATAGATGTGGTACTACAGAAACTCCAGAATGGAGAAAAGGTCCCAACGGTGCTAGGACTCTATGTAATGCCTGTGGATTATTCCACGCTAAATTGGTTAAACGTAAAGGAGCTGCAATTGCAGCACAAGAAGTGTTGAACCATAGAGTTTGTAAGGGTAGAAACGGTAGAAGGATTGTAATAAAGAATTAATTAATGAATATATTTGTCAATGACTGTAAATACCTCTGTAGTAGTACTACCGCGAACCTAACTAGACATAACGGGACTTAAACGTTCGAGACTAGGCCCACTGGGGCCCGTTTGACGCGAGGAATCTTCGGTAAGCACTTGGCGCGCTCTAGGCTCATGCTAAACGAGATTTAACACCTTTAGCAGAAGTTACACATTCCTCATGCGAAGAAGAGCCTCAAAATCTCCCTTAAAGTTTAGCAGAATCTTGCTTGATAATTAAGTTACCCAACTAACGTCTCCAAGATATACATTAAGGTTTGTATTAATAATCGCAATAAGAAAAGTCTTGACCTTAGGAAGTTTCATACCATAAAATTTCGATAACATAAAATTTCGTCATTATCTTTGTAAGATAAAAAAACCCTCATTCTAGGTCGCTGTCCCCCGCCATAAGCGCAACTCTAACATGTAATGTCCAATTATAAACAATAAGAATTATGTGGTGTTTCATGACCCAAAAAGATCTCAGACTATCGCAGTTTATAATTAGATGCACCCTTTTTTTCCGGACACAGACACATTCAGTTCTTTTGCGTTTTTTCAAAATTATTTTTTTTCTTTTATTTTTGCATGATCTCATAAACCTAAAAACAATTGCCAAGCGAAACCTTAATATTCAGGATAATTATGTGGCTTCAAGCAGATATCCTCCGTTAACACTGCACAGGGTGGTTGCTATGCACAAAGAGGGTTTACTCGTTTCGGTTTAGGTTCGTTATTTCCTATTAGGTTAGGTTTGACATGCACTGCTGAGATGAAATCGTTTAAGCTTAAAGTTTGCCAGGCTGTAGCAATGTAACTTCCTGAAACTTCAACTTTAAAATCCTAATAGTTCTAAAACCAATATAGTAATAGATCGTAGTTTTCAACTAATATCCAGAAAAGGAAGTTTATGTGGGTCGATCCGCTTATAATAGCCAGTTTTTCGGCTACTAAAGGAATGAGGGTAATTCGTGCATATTGTTAGACAATGTCAGATCTTTGACTCTTGGCTTGACTCGGGTTGTGAATCTGAGCCACCTTCTCTCTTATCGGTGAATGTTATTCGTTGATCTTGACAATAAACAATGTTGAATGCGCTCATGATTCTCGTCATTTACGGGTTGAGTTTATTCATGTTGTAAATTTTCATGTGCTTATTTTAATGCGAGCGGCGCACGGGTTGCAGTAGACTATTTTTAAAATTGGTTCTACTATATGTATTCTTGTACTATTCATTTGCACTACATAGTTGGCTAATGACTAATTATGGCATCAACAGCTAATTTCACATTGTCATAGGCTCCTAAACTACTATTATCTTCATCACCATCTTTAAAAACTCCAGTCCTTACTAATGCACTCTCCCATCCTACTAAATTGGCCCCTTCTATATCACTCTTGGGATTATCTCCAACCATATAGACTTTTTCCGCATCACCTACCATCGAGGACATGTAATCATATTGAATTTTAAAAGGCTTTCCATATATGGTTCTTTCCAACTCGTGTCCTTGATTAATCTCCTTATATATCGTCTCTACAATCATACGGAACACACCTTGTCCAAACCTAGGCAAGGGAAACTCGTTGGACCAATAAAAATCATTATTGGAAAAATAAATGGGAACACTAGGCTCCCCACTATGGTAATGTCTGGTAGTACCATAAACACCTCTATCACTATTCAAATAATCCATAACAATCTGTAGATCAGTTCCAAGGTCTCTCGGATCATTGAACACCATAATTGCATCAATTGGTTGTGACTTATCAAAGGGCTTACCAAATTTACTTAGGAATTCAGGAGTGCTACAATGATGGGGTGCAATATTCTCATCATATTTCACAATATCCACAGGCATGACTACATGTTCGAACCCATAATCCAAGGCTGCATACCTACTCTTATCATCTTGACCACCCACTACCAAAACTCGTTTGTATTTCAGTTTTAATGTTTGCATGGGTGTATGACTTTGAATCAATTGACTTAATTTGAATTCATATCCTATCAATTGACTTAAAAACGCCAACCTATCCTTTTCCCTATATCCTCCACCATTGGTAAGTAGAAGGAAAGGAATGTTTGCCTTGTCTAATGATTGCAATGCTTCTTTAGCCTGAGGAATGGATTTATGACCTTTTATAAGAACTCCATCTATATCAAATACCACGGCTTTTTTTTGATGCTTTTGTGGACCCAAATTGATACCACAACTACTGAATGGCCTTGTTAATCTGTTTCTGGAAGCAAGATTCACCAATCTTCTGTTGAACCCCACATTGGCCAGGTTCCTGATCACAGCTAAGGTCGACATGGATGCTGAGGGTGAGACAGAGAGCGGCTCAAGTGCGACTTTCTAAACCCTTCACATGGTGATCTAACTTTAGCCAGTTACTTATCTATCTACCTAATATAAGTCTAAAAATAGATAACAATGATCTAGGGATCCTTAAAAAAGAGGTGAATCAACAATACCATAGTCTCTGTTTTGCGTTTTGTTTACTGAAATTTTTAAAAGATGAAATCGGTTAAACGGCTTCAATCGGCACTAAAATGAGAAACCTTATTTTATCTTACTCCTAATATTAAATGAATATATATATGTTATATACAGGTGTGCTAATAAATAAACTATCCTTCCACTATCTCTTCTTCTCCGTTTAGAACCTTGCAGGCATAGCCCGTAACTACTAACCCTGGGGGTCTACTTCCGTATTTCTCCACTAATATGGGTAATCTCTCTAATACAGTTCTAATGATTCTTTGATCTGGACAATTGGCTCTTTCTACAATGGCTACAGGTAAGTCCTTTGGCCAATTGTGGTTTACTAATGAATCTGTGAACCTTTGAACTCTATGGAGAGCCATTAAGAATATAGTTGTCCGAGATTTCACGAACTCAGGTGGGGTTGGTTCTGCTCCTTCACGTCCAGTTCCTGTACAAATAAGAACTTGATCACTTACATCTCTATGAGTTACGGGGATATTGGCAATTAATGGTGCACTTAAAGCACTGGTTATACCTGGGATTACCTCTATATCATAGCCATGGTCTTTAAAGAATATAAACTCTTCTCCACCACGTCCGAAAACATAAGGATCTCCTTGTTTCAACCTCACAACAGTTTTTCCTTTATTTAAAGCTTCCAATCCTAATTCAAGTAATTGGTTTTGGGCATTTTCGGCATTACCTTTGAACTTTTGGGCTATAAAAAGTTCGGTATGTTTAGGAACGAGTTCGAGAACTTGTGAAGGTACTAACTTATCAGCCAAAACTAGGTCGGCATTTAATATGGAAGTAACTGCTGCTTGGGTTAAAAGACTGGCTGACCCTGGTCCTGCTCCTACAAGGGAAATTTTTCCTTTTCCTTTTCCTTTTTCTTCAATGCTTCCATTGGTTTGGTGGTCCTCATTAGGTTTATGATCTACCTTTATATTTTGTTCTTCGGTTGAAACTTTCACTCTTTTACTTCCAACATCTTTGTGATCACCACCTAAATCAGCTAATGTAACTTCACCAAGCATCTCTAAAGGATAATATTCAATAATCTCATTCAACCATCTTTGTCTCTTTACTTTCTTATCTTGTTCTGTCATTTCAAATTCCTTGACTAGTTCATTTATCTTTATATCCGGTAAATCATCGTCTTCACTGCTATCAACAACATGGTCCATTTCATATATTTGTTGTCTTAAACTACCAACATTATCAACAATCTTATCGATATCTTTAGGCAAACTGCTTAATAAATGCCTTTTGATCTTCCCACTTATCTTACACCCTTTACCTCCAGTAACTACACCAACTTCCAAAGACCCTCGTACAAAAGTGTTAACCATAGTGAAGGTGCAATATTCTGGTTTGTCTGAAACATTTATAGCTACTCTTAACTTCTTGCAGTCATTATATATGGTAGCCATAAGTTCCTCATTATCACTACACACAAACACTTTATCGACGACACCGTCATAGTTCTTCCCTCTATACAAGTCCTGTGTGTCATATATCTTATTATGTTGTTCACATTTGATATCAGCTACCGTTACATCACTTATAAGTATTGGGGTAGCCTTACTTTGTATGATCTGTCTTAGTCTATGTGTAATCATAGATGAATTACCTATCACCAAATGAACCTCATCTTCCGTATTACTATTGATCAACATTGTGTTTATGGTTCTACGGCCGGTTCTGTGATCTTGATATGCTTTTGTATCTTTTTATTTTAGTTTCTTAATAAAGTCTTGTTGCGATAATAGCACGTGACTTCACACCAGTTATCGTGGATCAACCGATGACATCGGACCGTAGCCTGATCAAAGTTAGGCCATACAGAAGACTGGGATTGATAACAACAGCAACGACAGTATGAGTAAAAGAAAATTAGGATTAAGTAAAGCTAAGAAGAAGCAAAAACTTGAAGAGCCACAAGGACAAGAAGGTGGACAAGAGTCACAAATACAAGAAGCAACAGAATTAACAGTAGAATTACCAAATGTAACAGACGTAAACGATGGAATCGGACAAGTTCAAGGGTTATGGGAAAAGTACAAACAGGAAGACAACGAATTGATCATCAATGGGATAATTCATGAGTGTGACCGAATCCTTAGGGCGAAAGAGCCTGTTAATGATTTATTTTATTGTTATTATGGGTTGGCATTGAATGAGTTGAGTAAACTCGAAGAAGAAGAGTCATCAAGAGATTTAATGGTTAATGAAGCATTAGAGAGGATTGATGATGGGATAGAGAAGTTCCCTAATTCCATCAACCTTTATTTTGTTAGAGCCAAGATTGGTATGGCCAAAGTTATAAGAGATGTTGAGAATATCAAGTCTGACGAAACCAACAAATCCAAGATTGAAGAGACTTTGAAAGTTGCAAAGACGTATCTTGAGAGTTATGAGAAAGCAGAAGCTCACAGTGAACAACAGAAGGTGTATGAGTTTTATAATGACGAGTCATATGAGGTTTTAGAATTATTCGACCATTACTTAGAGACCATAGAAGAACATGTAGACATTGATGACGAATTAAATCATTGGTGGAGGAATCACAATTTGACATTCATTGATAAATTGGAAAAGAATCTGAAACTTTATAAGAAGGTCAGTAAAAACCTCGGAGTAAGTTACTTACAAGAAGCCGAAGAGCCACTGAATATTTACACCACGTTAATGTATGATGATGAGTTTGAAGGTGATAGTATTAACGGTGTAAGTAAAGACGAAGCACAAAAGACAGCTATAAAATTATATGGAATAGCTATAAAGTATCTTAAACAGAATTGGGATGACGAAGACCCTGAAACCTGGGTAGGAGTAGCCGAAGCCATGATAGGGTTAGGGAACTTACATGAAGAAGAAGAACAGGAGAAAAATTATAAAGAAGCAGAAGATATATTAGTCAAAGCTAATAATGTGAGTAATGGGAAGTATAAAGAGATTTTAGATAATTTACTTGAAAATGGTGATGAAGATGAAGATGATGACTTGGATTAGATAGGAACTGCATATAAGTTATTATATATTTCTAATGTCTCCTAAAAATTGTTATGGATGCCCTATTGTCTCTATTGGCATTTCCTTCATTATGTGTTATGTCATGATAATTTGTACCAAAGGTTGTATATTTGGTTACAGTGGATTATTGATACCGGTCAACTATTGATACCGCAATCATACCTTGGACAGAATGGTACGTTCGCTTTCTAATTTCATAGCATTCTTCTCGTGAGCCAAGTCTTTACATCCTTGTAACCCGTTACAACAATGATCTTCTAATAATCTGTGTTTGGCACAAAATTTACCCTGACAATGATGACAGTCACCTACTAATCTCAAAGGCACAGAGTTACAGTTGCCGAATGAACATTTCTTCTTTTTCTTACGTGATTCGTTGTTCATTAAAATAATATCTTCAGACTTTAATTCTGAAAGAATAGTGGATGACGTCAATTTCTCACCCTGATTAATCAATTTGAAGCTACTAGGGAGAACAGGGATAGTCGACTTAATAGTGGCATTTAAATCCTCAAATGAAGCTTCTTCACTTACTTGGACTTTATATGATGACTCTGTTGATAATCTAATATTGAACTGCATGGTTTGTTTTTGTTTCTAAAAAAAAGGGAGCTATTGCTGATTACGTGTAACTAATAATAGTATCAACAACTATTGAAAAAAGGTATCAAGCTGGTGTACTGAAGATGTATGAATAACACTTATAAATTAACCAGAATAGATTTGTTACTAGTTAAGTATTTATTAAAGGTGTCAAATTATACAAAATAAAATGGATGTGTATTTATAAGATAAATGACTAACTGGAATTGCGGATGATCTCATTTTGCCACTGATAAGCCTTTTGGTCGTGTGCGGGTTAACTACAACGGCAGGTTAACTGGAACCAATGCATGAATGAATGCGGCTTAAAGAGTTACTCCATCTTTAACCTACTCTTATAAGCTTTATGGATTTTACCAGCTACTTCTTTTAACCTGTCATCATTTTCATCATCACTAAATATCAGAACATCATTTAAATTAATCTCTCCTTGTTCGGTGTCTTGGTTATTATACTTCTTATAAAATGCCAGGTAATCTTCAAAAATATCCGGTCCATATCCATTACAGAACTCTGTTACTTTTTCACTAAGGTTAGCTCTCATATCCTTTAATTCCTGGATTTGTTTCACCGATCTCTTTTCACTTATGAGCGAATAGAATAACGGCAATAAAGACTTGTAATAGTCCATACCGGTCTCACCAATTCGAAGACTAGCAAAAGTGGTGAAAACTGACCACAAGTAACATACAATAAATGTCGTCCAAATAGGTAAACTAATACCGGTTTTTTCATATAAAATCGGATTCAAACGACGTGTGAAGATAATAGTTCCTAAGATTGACCAGAAGATATAAAGACATGGAGCTATAACTAAAGCTACCAAAACTTTCCATGTCCCTAAAACATCTTTGGCCTTGATCTTGACAACTGAATTGGCCAAAGCTTCAGCTTGTTTCTCTTTACTGATTTTATTGGCTATAATAAAAACCGGTGAAAAAAGGATAATCCCCGGTAAACTCAAGCAGAAATAGACTATGACTTTCGCTAACCTGGTAGTAAAAGCAACAAGACTATTAAGGAAGTTCAGATGATCAATTGAATTGACTTGATGGTCATGTAACCCTAACATCATTAATCTTTTCTGATATTCAATAACCGAATTTTTGAGCTCGATAATATCAGGTTTATCTTTATTTAATTGATACCCTTTGATAAATCTTCGGTTCATTTCAATAACCAAAGGAAGGGGGATCTTTTCTCTTGACCCATTAGTGAATAATCTTCGAGCAGCTTGAAGAACCATTAATGTCTCATAATCATCACATGTCACACTGACTTCCTTCATACTAAGGGTGATATATTCCAAAAGCTTATTGACTTCTTGACGGTTATTCTCAGAGTATTTCCGTCCCATTTCTTTGGTGATTTGAATGGGTTCTCCAAACTCAATTACACACCGTGATCTGAACTTATGAGGATGGAAATAGTTCATCCCCACGGGAATAATGTTAATCACATCATTAGGAGCTTCATTCTTGTTTTGGGCCATTGCTCCCAACGCCATAATAGCAACTCCTGGCTTTAATGGAAGTAAATCAGTACGATCATGTGATCCTCCTTCGGGGAATAATCCCAATACTTTTCCTTGATTTAAAAAGTCAAATACATTCTGGAAGAGTTTGTGGTTATCTATGTGTGGAGCAACTTTGTATTTAGTATCCTTCAGCAAAATGTCCTTCTTGGTCTTACTGGCCTCGTCATCGCCAATTGGTTTAATGGTGAGATGGGTATCGTCTTCAATGCTATCAATGACAAAATTGCCCTTGGATTGGGGTAACCCTATAAGACCTTTGACCTCACAATCCTTAGTGAATTTGGTTCCAGTGCCTATAATATCACAATTGGAATTATCATCAAGCCTTATAGTCCCTGGGGCCAGTTTCAACAAATCTTGAGCTCTTTCAACAGGAATTGCACCAGCCAAACGGGCCATAAGTCCAATGAATGCCCTACGATATGATTTACCTGCTATTAAGTACAGAATATGTCTCCTACTGAATTCTCTGACTTTAGCGATGGTTATACTAGCATCCAAAAATTGATTATGATGCGGGCCTATAACGAAGATTACAGGGCCCAGTTTGGGGATATTGAAACTACCACGGACCTTGATGTCCCTGAAGAACGTATGTATGATACAATTGCAAAATATGATCACAAGTTCATAGAATATGGATTGAATATGATTGATCATTGGAGGTTGCTGCGCATTTGAATTTTCTGGGGAAGAAGGTTGTCAGGAGGGAATTTGGAGTTGTTGATCTGTGGTGCTTTGTACTCCTTATTAGAGCTTTTGTGTTTATATGCATCTATATATTTGTAAACTATTGTTAAACCTACACAATCTATTCCTCACCTGCTGGAACTTCATCCTTTAAAATCTTATTCAACTTCAATCGTAATTCTGTATGTTCATCACCTCTTAAACTATCCTTGATAAACCAACACTCACAATCCATTTGAATCATTTGCAATGCCCCTCTCAACACTCCACACAACACTTGACTGTACCATAAACTTCCACGGACTTTATCATCAAATGGTAACTCTACAAACTCCGTTAATGGATTCTCCATTATTATTAACAGGAACTGTTTACCATCATTGCTCCAATTAGCCACTAACGGTTGGATATTAAGGAACATTTTGAACCCCAATTTGGAAATAACTTCTGCTGTGTCTTTGAACGTCTGACATCTTTGAATCCCAGTTTTGGCAAGAAACTCTTCAATCAAACGGATTCCGATATTATATCCCATTTTATCCAATTGTGCATTTACTTGGGTGTAGTCATTATTATAATCTTTGCATAGTTGTACCACCACGGACCCGTATGTAAGGGTGAACAATTCTGAGTTCTATATTGTTAGTATACGTTGTGATTGACACTAGGGGTTTTACCAAATGGAGCGACAAAAACGAACCACAAAAACAAACAGCAGGCATTTCAGGGTGGTTTAAGTATCTCTTGGTCATTGGTTCTCGAAAATACATACGATCTTTTCGGTGTTGTTCTTCCATATATCGTCACCTTTCGTTTTTGACATAGTTAGTATCGCGATTTTTAATTCACTTGATTTTGTTTTGTATTTGATATAGATTTAATTGGTTATTTTATTATTCTAGGGGTGATTTATTATGATTGATTTGGACTTGTTGACTCTTGATAATAGTATCTGTCTTTTTTTCATTTTCATTGCTTTCCTCAATCATGAGTTAGCTGTAACTCTTTTAATATCAACTCGAAATCACTCAAACTCGAACTATATATACTTCATGTTAATATCTATTCCATCACCTAATTTAAAATCATCTTCTCTAACAAAAAAATTGAAATACTATGCCCCCTTAATTTCCATCTTATCAGTCATAATCAAATCTCGCACTATAATCTCCATGTACAATTTTAATAGCCCGATAGGCTACAGTAAACGGCCCTTATTATATGAGACGACTACTAATTCCATCCCATATTCCGCTCAATTATCAAACACTCGGACCACAACCAACACATCCACAACCAACACATCCACAACCAATGGACCCAAAACACCGGTGAACTTGGGCTCAATTGAATCACTTTCTCCTGATCTCATCCTAAGAATCTCCCACTATTTAAACCAAGCTAGCATCCTCAGTCTCCTAAAAGTCAAAAAGCTGTTATATGAGCTTTTGAAACCACGGCTTTACCACACCATTATAATTGATAGAAATTACAGTGAATTCAATAAGGAATTGGATCACAGTGTAGGGACCTTTATCAATAGCACTTATAACTTCAAACAGTTTTTGAATAATGAAAATGATAAGCTTATAAAACGATTCAGTTGTCTTTCATTACCTGACTCGATACTGGTATTCGATAAGGATCTTGAGGCCAAACTTGAGGTGTTCTTTAGTAAACTTCTGCTTGCAGAACTCATTTGGTCACCAGACAATTTTAAACTTGAGTTTCTTAGACTCTTGAACAATAAATCAGAACTAATTACACTCACAGTGAATATCAAGTCGGATATATATTTAACAGATGTAAGGTTTGATGTTTTAAAAGATTTTACTCGTCTAGAGCAATTCCTGATAAAACCGTATACCAGTGGAAAGATTTTGCAGCCAATAGTTCTGGGGTTGGAAGCTTCTAATTTGAAACTGCTACTGGTTAGCAAATTTGATAAAGAATTAGTTGAGCCCAAACCACGGAAACTTCTGATCACAACTGTTAGTGATTTGGATTATGATATAACTGAGATTCATGATTTGAGTATTATCTTTAATAAGACGTTTCCTCAATTACAGACTTTGACCCTTGATGGGATTATATTATGTCATCAAGATACACGATATTTTACTTATGCTATTAATCCAGAGTTGATAACTTCATTAAAGCTTTGTAATATAGTGGAGTATAATTTTGGTGATGACAAGAGTATTCTAACAAATTTGAAATTCCCAAATTTGACATCCCTTTCCTTAGATGTTAAACAGGGATACCAAGATTTCGTGCCTAGTTTCCTATTCAATCATACAAAGTTAGAAGATCTTGATCTTATCATCAGACTTAACGATACCTTTGAATTTGATGAACGTTTATATGCCACTGCTGTGAATGAGCTTCGGTCATTGACAGGTCTTTCAATAGAGATCAAACAGGATAAAAACTTGACTCATTTGAATATCCCTATAAACTTATCAACATTTGATTACTTCCGTAATTTGGGTTTGAAGTATATAAGATTCAATTCTAATAACCACCAACATAATTTAAAGTTGCTAAAGGCATTGCCTAGTTTAGAGTATTTGAATGTGTTTGGATTAAAGGCTGGTGGTGCCCCTAACTTTGCATTGGGAACAGAACATCCCAATATCTTCGATGAATGGTTTAAGGTCCAACATGTGGCATTGATATATCTACAGAATAACCCTGGTCTTAGGTATGTTAAGATAAATTATTGTGTTTTTGAGTGTATAGGGAATAGGGTTGTTCCCATAAGGTCATAGTCAGAAACAACACCCGATAAGGTCAGTAAGAAGTATTCTGAAGTTTCCGGATATCTATTGATAGATGATAGTAGAGATCTAAGGTGGTTCTAATACTAAGAACTTAAAAAAAAAAGTATATAAATATACGATATGAGGGTTGGAATCATTGTCAACAATAAAAGAAAACGAATACGAATATCTGGAACATTCTATGCATTTAACCCATAGTTAACGTCACAAAGTTTCTCTGTCTTACCCCTAATCCGGCCTAGGCTCGCATAGACTGTCAAATAAAACCCGCACTATCCCCGATAATCACCAGACGAGTCGCATCGCAAAAGGAGAGAAAACAAAACAGTAACGTTATTCTAGACGCTGACAAATTACTTTAAAGACTTAAAGAACGGGTTAAAGGTTTTCAGCTTGTGACTTATAAATAGAACCAACATTTATCGTGGTAAAGTCCTCGACGTCAAGTAACGAACCCTTAGTAACAAATTAAAGCAACTCCAGAGTTTAGAGGCGAGCATACAAAGGTCATCGGCCCATCCCAAACAATCTCGTTTAGCGTCCATCAATATAAATAACAACCACAAACGTCCAAAAACAAGAAGAATAACAAGAGAATATGCAAAACTTAACCATAATAAGTCAAGAGTCTCAACCACCGGTTTTCATTAGTAGAAAACCTGACCTCATAGAAGGTATACCTGATGGTATTCTTTCGTTGATAGCTCCAGTAGCAGTATATTGGACCTATTCCAGTCTTTTCCATTTGATTGATGTTTACCAATTGGCTGAGAAGTATCGGATTCATCCTAGTGAAGAAGAGTTGGCAAAGAATAAAGCTAAACTTAGAGACGTGATATATGATGTGGTTCTCCAACATATTATTCAGACTTTTGCAGGATTGGGCCTTTTTTATTTCGATAAGGTTCCAACTACAGGTTATGAAGTGTTTGAAATGTGGAAATTGAAACGTAACTTTTCGTTTTTACCTAATCCAGTGATTTACGGTTTATACATGTATGCATGGCCCTTAGTTAAGATTGTTATAGCCTTTGTCATCATTGATACGTGGCAATATCTTTTACATAGGGCAATGCATGTGAATAGATGGTTATACGTTAGGTTCCATTCCAGACATCACAGATTACAAGTGCCTTATGCCTATGGTGCTCTTTATAATGATCCAGTTGAAGGGTTCCTTTTAGATACTTGTGGAACAGGTTTGGCATCAATTTTGATGGGTCTTTCTGCCAGAGAAAGTTTAGTGTTATATACGTTTTCCACTATGAAGACTATTGACGACCATTGTGGTTATAGATTACCATTTGATCCATTCCAGATCTTGTTTCCTAACAATTCTGTGTATCACGATATTCATCATCAATCTTGGGGGTTCAAGAGTAATTTCAGTCAACCATTTTTTACGTGGTGGGATCAATTCTTCGGTACAAAGTATCAATTCATTGACGAGTATAAGGAATTGCAGAATAAAATTACTTTGGAGAAGTACCGGGCATTTTTGAATGATAAAACAAAAGGTAAGTATAAAAAGAATTAAAAGTGCAAATGTTACCTTTTATCTCGATCTTAGTCTCCTTAAACCGATTGTGGTCCTAGTCAATGACTTAAATCCTATATATTGGTGTCATTATATAGTCTAATGTTTAATGTTAATGTACATATTAATACGGAATATTGTTGAAATAAGGAATTGTGTCTGAGCTACAATTTCTCTTGTCGGGACACGGAGATACCGCTATGACTACAAAGATTATTAATCCATTCCTCGTTTGATTGTGTGTTATTGGCCCACCCCCTCTTTTCCTCCTGAAAATTAATAGTAAATGCAACCAAATGTGTTAAGCCCTTGTATAATAACCTTTGATCTCCGGTGTGCGCGCCGGTACCGGCGCAACTGGCTGCAAAATAGTCTCCGCATATATCCCTATCTTAAGAGTATATAAACAACGACCTGTCAGTTATTAGTCGTCACAAAATGGCAACCTATTCTGATAAGACATTTGACACTCAACAATACAATCAAGCAAGACCCAATTATCCTGATGCCTTCTATCAATCGGTGATGGAATATCATAAGGGTGATAAAACGTTGGCAATTGATGTGGGATGTGGGTCAGGGTTTGCTGCTTTTAAACTCACTGAATTCTTTGAAAACGTTGTTGGTACTGATATTTCACAAGTCATGATAGACCAATGTAATTCTAGTGCTGCCCATAAGACTAATATAAATTTCAAAGTGTGTCCCGGAGAATCGTTGGCATTTGAGGATAATACTGTAGACTTTATAGCTTCAGCTGAAGCTTTACATTGGGTTGACACTAGTAAATTCTTTGTTGAGGCATTTAGAATCTTAAAACCTAATGGAACATTGTGTTATTGGTTTTACAAAGAACCAATCTGGGTGGATTACCCTGAGGCTAACAAGTTGTATGATGAATTCTGTTATGGTCCTAATCATTTAGGCCCTTATTGGGAACAACCAGGAAAGAATCGTCTTAGAACAATGTTAAGAAACGAAACCCCTGGAGATTTTGGTTTTGTAGATGTTATTAGGAAAGAGTATGACCCTGATCCAACGGTTTCTGGGTTTAAAGAACCAACCAGTCTTCATATTTCTAAGACAATTAATTTACAAGGTATGAGACTTTACTTGTTGAGTTGGAGTGCTTACCACAGTTGGAAATTGAAGAATGGAAATGAGCCTGATATAGTTGAAGAGTTCATAGCCAATTTGGCCAAGATTGTTGGTGATAAAGAATTCACTGTATCTTGGGCCACTGTTTATACATTGGCAAGAAAGTCAGACACCAAGTGAGATATATTTATGTGGATAATTGAATTTAGACCTTTTTAAGTACATTTTTTGCAGCCTCTTTGGAGCCTCTTTGATAGGCTCTTTACAGCCTCTTTGCAGGCCCTTTGTTGCCTCTTTGCAGCCTCTTTCTCCTGTCAACTTAAACACACATAAACCTCTCAGTAGTGCAAAGTCACTAAATAATAACACTACGTATGGAACTAGAAGTGCCAAATTTCAGGTCTAGTGGTTACTATGGTTTATGCTCTTACACACAACCTTTAAGGAGTTCCTCTCACTGGATAAAACGCTAAACCATATGGCGATGCACAATTTAATATGCATTACGTCAAATCAGGAAGCACAGGGTAATAAATACATAGAGATGAAGCGTGAAATTTGATCAACTGGTGTAGCATCTCCTATTAATTATACCCAAAAGGGATAAACTTGAGTGGTTCTTACTGTTAAATTAGTCTACCTAAGCCACCTAGGTGCTATTCCAGACTCATCACCACGCTCATAAATGTCCCAATTAACACTCAATTTAAGTTAAGCGACCGTTGTTAAGAGATGTTGAGAGTTCCTAACCATAATTGTGTAAGCACAAGGAGGTATCTTTCCCAATAATAAAATTTTATTGTTCCGAAACAGAGGCTATCTGGTTATAATTGGATAGGCTTCTTTGTATTGTCCTATTGTGGCCTCTAATGTCATTATAAAAGGCGGACAATCAAATTTATTTAACTATTATGAAATTCAGCCAGCATCTTTCTCAACAAAGATGAGAGCTAAAGTTGCTGGTATATTTCTATTGTATATGACCCAATTAGTACCTGACAACGAAATAAGCTTTAACCTTGAATAAAGAACACTCTATTCATTGTGGTGGCGAACTAAATTAATGTTCTTTGTGTACTATGGATTTTATTGCTCTCACTAAGAGGTGTGAATTTTTTTTTCTTACGTAAAAATGCTAATTACATAAGTCTGCTATTATCTAAGTTATCAAGGTTACTAACATAATGATAAGCTTTGTTACTCTACTTCTAGAGTAGTACCAGCATGGTTCATAATAGTTTAATATATAAGGGAAGGTTTTCTGGTGAAATATTATTTAGATCAAAGGACCTTAGACCCTTATAGATTTTACAGATTTATCAGATAGTGCCACCCCCGGAATGCAATTTTCAACTTTCTTGATTTCATTTTTGTGTTTAATTATGGTTAATGGAGCCGCCATTAATTTAGGAAAGAGGAATTCTACCATTGCAGCCAGAAGTATTGATGAGAATTCAGACTTGGAAAAAAGATCCAATACTACATTACCTTACAAGAGAGGGTTCAAAAATGCTGTACACAGAAGAGACCTTAACTCTTCAGACGCTAGCATCAAGAAGAGATTTGCCAGTGATGATGCTTTAAGAAGAGCAAGATTAGATCTCTAATTACTGCTGTATTAGTGTTTGTTTAGTTTGTTGGAGATATGTCTTTTTTTGATGATAACTCAGGGAACCATTGAATGGTTTGGTTGGAATCGGTTTAATAAAATTTTCTTTCTATCTATAGTATTTTTTTTTATGTTTCGTAGGTCAATAAATAAAATAATTTACAGACTGTGGAAAGCAGGGACTGCAAAAATATGTGCAACCATCGGAATGGAAATGCCCCTCGTAGTTTTACAGGGCGTGTAACCAGACACAAAACTCGATGACATTATTGGTCAAGGCGCTACAAATGACTATTATTCTGTAACAATAAACATAATACACAATAATATACAACAATAGCCCACAATTTGCAACAATAGCCACCATTATCGGGCGGTAATTACTGCAATGGGATTAGTAATAGTGTTCTTTTTTACGTACCACCGTAATCCGGAAGTCGCAGCTAATATGCGTAATGATTAAGTATAATTCGGAGGTTTTACTTTTTTTGTTAGATGACACTGGTATCATTGAATTGCTAAGAATTGCTAAGAGGTTATTTGATACCAGGTATAGTTTGCTCTGGGTAGTCAATGGCTTTAAACTAATTATTAAATTAACAAAGAATATCGGTCAAAGCATTTTCTTTTTTAATGTTGCTTATGAGTGTTTAGTTATCTACATTCAAACCCAAAACCCTACAGGTCTATATACGATCTATAAACTTTTTTTTTTTCACCTCAAACCTTATTCATATCACAGGCCGTATCAATATTTGGTTCTTTTCTTTTTTTTTGGATCAGAACATGAACCACAATCAAGATGGAATGAGCTACATCATTGACATTGTTATACCACCTATTATTTCATACATAACCCCTTATTTACTCCTGATAATTCTCTTTGGTCCACAAATTCCACCACGTCTGATCTCTGATCTGTCGAATCATAACATTAACCATCATTAGCGGTATTCCCGAAATTGCAATAGTAAGATTAAAAAACTCGCGTCGTGTACTTTCCAAAAGCAACCCCTATAGATAAGAAAATGTGCAATGGAAAAAAAAAAATTGTACCCCTTAATCACCAGAAATCGAAAATTTTCAGGTTTTACCGAAGATATGACACTTTTCTTACTTTTCTTGTCTAGGCTTGAGCAAAAGTTGCTGCATTTCCCTATAGTGCATGTTTTTGTTTTGCTGCAATTAAGTTTTGCTGCAAAATGGGTCTAGAGTTGCAGAACAGGTACCGATAAGTTATATGGTAGCTGGCGTTTTTAGTGTTTCAGAACCTGTTTTTCGGCTCTGTACGATTGAATTTGAACGTTTGCCCTCGTCTTTGTAATGTCTTTGTATGAATTCACGGTAATAAATTGTTATTCACCACGGTTAATAGAACATGGAATTAATGCACTTAGCGAGACATTATCCGTTGTATTATATTTACAATACTCATGTCTCTGTCGGACTATTGTCTATATTTCTTTTTTTTCATTTATGTAGTCCATATGTGCCAAATTGGGTGAGGTATTTGACGATCTTGTCTGACCAACGCCATCTTATCTTCCCTAATTTAGGTGCCATAACGACGATCCTGTGTATTCTATAACATTCTTTTGCTAACATATATAGTCAAAGATCTACATTTCAACCGAACCCTGACGATCATTCTCTTTTGTGAAACGCCAATCTAGACCTAGATGTCCCTTTAAATACTGGTTCGCTACTTCGTGTTAAACCGTACATTACTCGACAATACAACGGCTTCCGAGCATTAGCCTGCTGTACCTACTAGTTGTAGGTGTCAGAATAATCTGGTTATGAGGCCTAGAATTGCATCCCTTACAATAATCCACAAAATTCCGTATTGTTAACTGGGAAAGCCACTGGTGTTGGAACAATGGATGGTTTACATAATCAATTTTTGCAACTGTCGTTAGTACATGAAATGCTGCGAAAAAGTCCTCTACGTATCTGCTGCAAAATTGGACGTAAACATTCATGTATGCACTATTCCTAGATCAAATGCCGTCCGGTCTAGATGTTTTAGGAAACGATGTCAACTTTTCCCATTGTGCTTTCAACTTCTATTTGT
This sequence comes from Yamadazyma khao-thaluensis, assembly GCA_030563265.1. Taxonomy (NCBI): domain Eukaryota; kingdom Fungi; phylum Ascomycota; class Pichiomycetes; order Serinales; family Debaryomycetaceae; genus Yamadazyma; species Yamadazyma khao-thaluensis. The sequence goes on from JAKUBQ010000015.1 coordinate 41,263, forward strand.
GTAACAATGTTGATTTTCAGGAGGCTTACATGCCTGAATAATGTTCCGACTTTTGCTTTTTTTTTTTCTTCTTCTTTGTAGGGGGGTTTGGCCTCTCCTAGGAGTCCAGTAATTTCAATACCCTTTTAGAATATAAGAATTGTCATTTCCTTGCATTTCTCTATAATTTCTATCTATTCCAATCGTAGTAAGTATGAAATTTTCAATTTGTTTCACTGCTTTTGTAGCCCTCGCTTTAGCCAACCCAGTAGTTGATCTCAAGTTTAAAGAAGCTATCGCTAAAAGAAATGTCTACAACAACTTGAATTCAATTTTCCAAGAATTGCCAGCTTTGATCAAAAGAGAAGTTGAAGCCGGTGATGCTGATCTCGAAAAAAGACAAGCATCTGAACCAAAATGGTACGGCGGAGAATTAACCCTCATCAAGCGTGGTGGTGGTGGTGAAGATAAAGGTGGTAAGCCTGGTAAAGGTGGTAAACCTACACCTACTTTCCCAACTTGGCCAACAGTTATGCCTACTCATCCTACTAAACCTTCTCCATCCAAACCATCGCCATTCCCTAAACCATCAGGTTATTCCGGTGACCATCCACACCATAATGGTACCTGGGGTCATGGTGGTAAGCCTGGTAAAGGCGGCCACGGCAAAGGTGGTAAAGGTAAAGGATGGGTCAAGAGAAGTTTTGGATCATTGGATGAAATCGATGCCATAGTTAGTGATCTTACCTTGAAATTCCGTTCCGTAAATGAATTATCCAAGAGGGATGACACCGAAGTCTCTCCTCTTGTCTACAATTCAATGGTACAATTGTTCGATGTCAAGCATGATTCTCTTATGAGTTACTTGAGTCTTTTTGAAGATTCCATGTATTTGAACAATGCTAAGAAAGTCGACGTCAAGAATAAGGTTAACGATTTACTTGACAACTTGTCGGTGGGTTTGAATAACTTGGTCAAACAAGCAGTTGAGTCAAAAGATCCAGAGATGTTGAAACAATTCAACACTTTGTTAGACGAGTCAAGTAGCTTAATCTCAGAGAGGTTATCTACCGTTAATGCCAAATTGAGTGACAACTCATATTAGATCTTGACGATACCCTTGGAGTGTCACTTATAGATATAGATCATTGATACCCTTGAAATCGGGCTGTATTTTTATTTCTCCTTCAAATTTTTTTTCGGACAATTTGATATTGTATATTTCGGTTATAGAATAATATTCTCCTTTATTTTCTTAGTTTTTATTATTGATTATTGTTCGTTCTGTGTCTTTTGTTCTTGTCTTTGTGTTCTTGGTATTTCCATTTAGGTTCTCTTGGGGGTTTTATTGGATTAGTAAATTCCAGGTGGTTGCAAATCTCATAAATGGCTGCAAAATATTGAGAGCACGTTTAGAGGATCGGAATTTAATTACAGCAACTTCTAGCTCAAAGAGATTTATAGAATTACAGAGTCTCATGGAACCTCATAGAACCTCATGGAATATTACATGGTGAGAGTCTGGACCTCTCTCAATGATTCTATAGAAATATTGGAGTATTTATTTGTGGATAGTAGAGCGAAATTTTTCTTTTCTTCTCACCTATCAGTCTTACCAAAATCTTACCATTACTAACATTTTAGGCCCTTTGGGGGTATTTACTAACATTATAGAGATGCTTTATTAAGTCCATTACAAGGGTTATCAATTCGGTCCAATATTATGGTTCCAACTCCTTTTCTTTTCCCTGTTCCTTAGTCCAAATTATTTATGAGAATCAGATTTGTGGATCACTTCCAAATCACCTTTATCCTTTTCCACATTCAAAAGTTCAATTTCAAGGAGAACATCAATGATCACGTCGCTTCCAATTCACCAAATATACGCCTAGACTATTTTAGTGGAAATAGTTCTAGAGAGAGTTGTTGTTGGGACTTATTTTGAATTTTTTGTTTGTGGATTTGGATTTGTGGTTCCAAAATATTTTTATTCCAGTGGGTCATCCTCTAACAGTTATGAAAGTATCTAGTCAAGTTGATATTAATGTACCTGGTTCCAACGTCACCAAATATATAAAGGTTTGATATTCAATGTTGACTATACTTGATTAACTGCTCTCAATATCTCTGATTTTTGGGGCTTTCAACCGTGATGGTTGTTAGCAGTTTATAGAAGTATATAGCAGTATATAGATGTTACTGAGTATATAGAGGTGTATAGAGGTGACAGAGTATTTAGGGAGTTAAACCGGAGTTAATGTTGGTTATGAGCATTGGTGATAATCAAATTTGGTTGCAAAATATTAGAGGTAAATAGAAGATTCTGGAAAAAGTGGAGACGTCCCATTTTTCTTAGAATTTAAAACTCTTGTACAATTTATAAGGGAGCCATTTACGAATCTAGACCAAAATTACCTATATTTTAGTGGTTTTGACTGGTAGTAAGTGGTTAGAAACTTTTCGTTAGAGCTACCGCGAGGCTGGCCCTAGCGAAAAGTTTTATCCCGACCCCTTGGAGAGCCCAGTCATGCCCAAATTTTCGATTTTTCTCGAATTTTCAAGTCCCTTTTTAACCCCTTTCCTCTCTCTTTTCCTTCATTTTTATTTGATTATATTGTACTTCGGGTACCAAAGTTAGGTATAAGTTACTAAAAAGTAATGGTCCTCTATCAAATTAAAGAATTACAGTCGTTTTCTTAAAACCCATGTCGTGGTGGTTTCTATTTGTAAACGTCGCGCGACAAAAACCTCCAAATTGACCAAATTCTTTTTGACTTTCATGAACTTTTGGATTCTGAAAACTCAGATTTCCAATTTTGACGAAAAAATCAAAAAATCGCAGGGTCTGACCTCTCCCAAATCGGTGGTTTTTGAGCATTGATGAGATAAGTATAAGACATGAGAACATGAAAATCATTTGACCACAATCCTCCGGATCGTATCTACCAGCTTATCCAATGTTTGTTTGAAAATAATTGATAGATCGAGCGGTAGAGTCCAAAATGTGCCACTTGAAAACCATCAAAAAAAATCCACTTTTCTCTATTTTACTTAAAAGTTGAAATTTTAACAGCTTTGCATAAAATTATGACTTCACAGTTTCTAGTGACGTAAATATCTCTTAGGATTTGCTATAAAAAATATTTTGTATGTGCAACATATAGGTGCCCATATACCGTCTCGCATCAGGTAAAGACCGTTACATCAAAAGGTTTGATACCCCAGGCATGTAAGATCTCCATAAAAATAGGGCTTAGAGGGTTTGATCTTGCATGAGCCCCAAAACGGTAGAGCAATTGCCGAATTGTGTCACCAAGAAGTGTTCTTATCAGTTGGGCCCACAGCAATCAAGTCAAAGGTGTGCGCAGGAGAAGAAACTCCGAACAATACACCTACAAGTGTTCCTAATTTGGTAGTTATGTCCGTTATCTGTTATCCTTATCGGTTATCAACTACGTATAGACCAATGTACGAACCACAGATTCGTTTAGGGAGAATGTTACTAAAAATAAAATTCATATATTCATGTATTAATTTGCGTGGGGTGGGGTATTTCTATAATAACGTATTCGCAGTATTCGCAGCCATTTCAATTGATTTTGCAGCCTAATGAAATACTATTGGGTCAAACCTAAACCAACACCTATCATAGCCAAAACAACACAAAACCAAAATAATCCCATACAGAGACTAATGAGTTTCTGAGTGGTGGAAAACTTCACTAATTTTTTACGGTTTATCAGATACTGTTGCTTATAATAAATACCACTATAATAATTCTTAGAACTGGCTAACTTATCGAAAATACCTAACGATACTAAAAAGTAAACTGGGGGTAACAAGAGTCCTAATAACATCATAATCAAGAAATACCCCCAGGAATATGTCTTGTGTTGAGGAATTATCTCTTCGATCAGATCATCATACATTGAGAACGAGGTCTCAGATTTAACAGCTGGAAACCCACTGACATTGGAATTAGGAGTTTTGTCATCTTCATGAGTTGAGTCTCCATACCACATCTTCTCATGAACCTTTTGTTTGACTGTGGTGTCTTGAGTGGGGATATTAGGAGGTGGTCGGGTGGCACTAGGAGCATTCCTACTCAAATCACTGCTATACTCTTGTGAAGGCACAGGTATATCTTCTGAATACGAACTGTTGGAACTTATATCAGAATCATGATAATGTACAGGATCAAGTGATCTCATTTCATTATAGAATTGTGGACTAGTTCCAAGATCGATCAATTTTGGGCTTTTGATTTCTTGTAATTTGTACACCATTATTGGAGTTTCGGACACTTCACCACCTTCATGGATCGACCTTTCTGATAAGTCGTTTAATGACGAAATACCAACACGATTTAACATTTCACCCGAACTTAACGAAACCATAGTGTTTCTCATCATGCTTGGATGGAGGATTTTCTCCAGGGTATCATTGGCAAATGAGGTTGTGTCATAATAAGCATTATCTGAATCTTTTTTTGACGAAAAACTAACTGACGATGTTTTGTTGGATTCATTTCTGGAGCTCTCTTTAGCACTCTCGTACTTAGAGCTTTCTTTATTGGAACTGTCATTTCTTGAACTGTCGTTTCTTGAACTATCATTCCTAGAACTATCATTCCTAGAACTATCGTTTCTAAAAGTATCATTTCCTGAACTGGAGTTATGTGCCTCGAAGCTCTGGTTAATTTGGTTTTGGGTATCATCTAACTCTTCCCTGAAAATGAATGACATGTGTTTATCACGATAAATATCAAACACACTATTGATAGATTCAGCATCTCTTTCCTGCTGACTCTTGGTAGATACTTCGTCTGAAGTGTCAGCAAAGTCTCGTATTGAAGCGGACTCGTTAGCTTGTGAAAGCTTATGAATCGACAGCATGTTTGTGGACAGCATGGGATTTGATTCAAACGAAGTTGTCAGAACCTGATGAGGTGGATCTAAGGTAGGATGCTGTATAGGAAGGGAAATATTATCATTTGAAGATCTCAGGAGTCTGGGTAATAAGAAACTCCTAACCTTGGACTTCCTCGAAGGTGATGAACTTGGTGATAAGCTTTCAGAAGAACCTCTGAAAAGGTTGTGGAGTGATTTTGTGGGAGATACCCATTCTTCACTCATGTCTGTAATGAACGACTATAAAGAACGACGATAAAGAACGATTCTAAACTAAACGAATGAAAGAAAAACAAATGGAGGAAATTAAACGAATGACACACCAACCGTATTGCATATTTGAAGACACTTCTCCGTAATTAAAAAGAAGATGATTAAGTGTTGACAAATGTTCCTAATGCGGATTGTTTTTTTCGCAGCCTAATTACATTACCGCATACAGAAAACAAAGTGCGTTACCACAACATAGAGGTCTCAAAGAGGAAAGTCTCACTAAGAGAGAAATACAAAAGGAAGAGAAGTACAAAGTCGACTTTTGGTGTATCATTAAACAAGGTATACATTAGGTTAGGACGCCACAAATTAATAATTATAATTGGCTCTTCTTCTTCTTCTTCTTCTCTTTTTACAAGGATTAGTACTAGTTCCTGAACTAGAACTTGAACCTGAACTGCCTGAACTTGAACCTGAGCTGGAACCTGAACTGCTGGAACCTGAACAAGTACCTGAAGCGGCAGCAAAAGCGTTGGTGATAACATCATCGAATGTTTGAGCGTTTAAGATTGATTTTAACAAATCAGAAGCCAAGTTGGTGTTTTCAACTGCACTAATAACGTCACTGATATTCAAGGCATTAGTTGCTAAGACTTCAGAAATCAAATCTTCAGCAAATGGGATATAACTGGAGTCGGTAATAATGGACTCAACTACTGAAGAAGCTAAACCGGAGTTAGCTAAAGATTGTAATAAATTAACAACTACTTCGTCTAAATCAAGTCTGGCATCCAATTTTGGAGCAACAACCTTAGCTTGTAAGACTTCAGCTTCAGCATCTCTCTTTTTAAGATTGTTGATAGCATCTTGGACCTTATCTACCAAGTTACCAATGATACTCTCGGCAGTTCTGAATAATGATACGTATAACGAACAGTCGTTAATTAAATCATGAACCACAGTTGTAACCAACCCACTTTCATCTAAAGCATTGAATAAGGTGGTCATGTTCAATAAACCTGACTTCAAGACAGCAACAATAGTGTTAACGACAATTGGTTCCAAGGTAGAATTAGTAGCTAAATAATGGATAATCTTAGGAGCCAATTCTGTATCATTCAAAGCACTCAAAACTTCAGTGACAATTTGATATTCTCTTTTGTCCAATGCACTGTAAGCCAAATCTCTTTTGGATTTGTAACTATTCAACTGGTTAAGTAATTCTACCAACTCAGCTTCGGATCTTTTGGTGACTTGCTTGGTGTCAGATGTAGTAGGAGCAGCTACAACAGCCGTTATGCAAGCTATTGAGGCTAAAGTAACAGTAGATAATTTCATAACGATAGAATTCTACACCAAATTTGGAGAAGTTTTCAGTTTCTAAGCCTATTCCTCTTTATATAGTTTTCGCAGCCAAGACTAAATTATTAATTACATTTCCTAATTAGGAAATTAAATTAACGATGTTTAAAATCTGGTAGAGACACGTTAGACTTTTGGGTAAAAAACCACCTTAAAGCGGTAATTATATTTTTAGAGGAGGAGATGTAACTCAAAGCGGTAAGTATTTTGGTTATAAGCCAAGAATTATTCGATTGTTTGAAGCCATCTATTTACGGGGTTTGATATTTTACTATTTCACCTACCGAGTTAATTACTTACTAAGCTATTTATTGGCCGAGTTATTTAGATTTCTTACCGAAAAAAGACATTACTGACGGCTGTTTGGCTTTTGGCTTAGATCCTTTTGTGGTCAGTTCACGTTCTGGTTTTGTAGCAGATTTAACGGGTTTAGCCTCTGGTTTCTTCGGTTTGGGTTTGGTTGGTTTCTTTGGTTTGGAGTATGTTATAAGGTAACCATCTTCATCGTATTGAGGTTCAGGTGGGGGTTCATTAGTTTCTTCAGTTGGTTCGAGTTCGGGTTCGGGTTCAGATTCTTGTTCGGGTTCTGGTTCGGGTTCTGGCTCAGACTCTTTCTCTTCATTAGCCATTGACTCTATTTGTTCTTCTGGCTCTTCGTTTTCATCATCTTTCATTTCATCATCTTCATTTTCGTCATGGTCTTCATCATTGAAAATATCGCTGAGTTTAGTTTTCCCTGGCTTGGTGTCTCTGACCTTGGTGTCTCTGACTTCATCCACCTCCATAAGATCATCATCAAATGGATCCTCAGATACAACAACTTTATCCTTCTTGGGTTCTGGTTTTGTGTCCAATTTTCGTGACTTGTATTGATATTTCGGTTTCGACGATGGTTCCTTGGTTTCAGCTGGTCTTTTGGTGTCTTTACGTGACACATAATTTGACATTAAACTTGTTGATGACTTCTTAGTCTCGGTACTAGAAGGTTTAGGTTTTGAACCAGTCTTTACTGGTAAACTTTTTGGTTCCTGTTTGATAGGAGCAGTTCTATAATTAGATGCTGCTACTAAATCTCTTCCTTGGATCATTCCAAGCTTATAATAAGTAGTCAAGTCATTCTTATCTACGGAGTATTTCAAATTTTCAAGGGCTAGATCTTGGATTTCATAGTTAAATTCCTTAGAACTAATACTATACATAAACACTTCATCTACCTTATCAAAATTACCAATTTCTTTGTCTATGATTGCCTCATCTACCAATTGTAGAACAAACTGGTTCTGTTTAGTTCCAGCAATGATTAACTTACCATTGACATTTGTCCTATTCTTATTGAAAAAGTTGTACAACACGACCTTGGCATTGACATAGGGGATTTTAAGTTCATGGGATAATCCTTGGTAAGTGACGATTTGATGGGCTTGAAGTTTTGAAGATATGAATTCTACTTCTTTCATTGAATCCATAGTCATTACGCGTCGCGATTTCACACTAGCTGTTAAGCTATATAGAGAGTAATACAAGGAAGCTTAGGGGTATGTGATATTTAGAAGTTAGGGAGGTTAGTTGATTGATGAAATGGGTTCTTTTTGTAAACTTGTTGTTTGTGGCCACTTGTTTGTAAATTTTCTTTGACTTTAGATATATAATTCTTGAATAGCATTAGTTATCTCAAGTGCTCATTAATTACTCATAAGGACTCAATAAGTCAATCAATTTTTCTGAATATCTTACTTTGAATTGGTTTTGTGTTTTACGTTTGTGTTTTATGCTTGGGTTTTATACTTGTGTATTGTGTTTGTGTTAATGATACACTGTTTACACAGATTAACCTATTAATCTATGATCATATGATATTGATCACATGATCAAACATGTGATTGCTCATGTCTTTCTCTACAAGTCTTTTTTTCTATCACCAAAAGTCACTTATAAACAAAATACATAGCCACAAACCTAAACCTGGCCTACCACAAACCCAACACAAACCTACCACAAACCTACCACAAAACCAATCACAAAACAACCACAAAAATAAGCCTCCTCTATTCTCTTATAAAACATCGATCGGTCAACCATCGGCTAATATAGGGGGATCTGGGGATGTCGTGCGACCCTAGTGCGCAGGATTCAATCAGCTCAGCAAACTAGGGAGTACAGCATTATAATTGATCCAACTATTTATTATATTATAAAGTCTTCACCCCTTGAAACTTATCCCATATATTCTTCTAGTTGTACTGTACATTATCCAAGTTTTCTGGGAGAATTACATTGATATTTGATAACCCCTGTTAAAGCCGAGTCCTGGTATCTATAGCGAACCCCAATAACTAGCGGTCACCATGGGAAACACCGTAGCTAAGGAAACCAGACCAAGATCAAACACCTATTCATCAACGTCCTCAAATGGCTATGGATTCGAACGTAATAGAAGAAATACCATTTTTGGTAACACTAATGATTATAAGAAAGCAAAGAAACAAGAAGAGAAGGACAAGCTTCGAGAAGATCATTACATGAAGCTTGTTATCAAGTATCACGAGAATGTAGATGGAGGCTATTTATCCCCCCATGGGATTTACAAGTCGAATTTAGATTTCAACATTGATAAAGTACGGGAATTGATTATTAACCGTAAACTTGCCCCTTTTTATACTCCGTTACAGGATTTTGATGAAGATTGGAAAGAGGAGGAACTCTTGATCATTGTCAAACAATTACAATTGCATTCAATAGAAATTGCTTATGAAGAAGAAGAGGAAGAAGACGATATCGATAATCACAAGATCCATAAATCCTCTAATTTCTATAAACGTCAAGAACAAAAGACCAAATTAAAAGCATTGGTTACCAAAGTCAAAGAATTACAAAAACAAGAAGATACACGGTTTTTAGAACTGAAATTAAATAACCCCGATGATGAGGATTTACCCTCAGATGATTTGCTTTTGACGTTGTATAAAAATTCCATTGAATGTCCCATTTGCTTTTTATATTATCCTGACAATTTGAACTTGTCCCGGTGCTGCTTACAACCGATTTGTACTGAATGTTTCGTGCAGATCAAGAGATTAGAGCCACACCCTCCTCACGACCAGCCTCTGAGTTCCACGGGTGGAGCATCAGGTCAAAAGCAAGACGAGTTGCCCCATACATTGATTTCTGAACCTGCAAACTGTCCTTATTGTGCAATGAATGACTTTGGGGTTACTTTTGAAAAGAACCTCGATATCCATACTGGAATTAATGGAATTAAACCCCGTGACTTTACTTTAAAGAAAACCGGTTCAGATTTAAAGACTCTAAATGAACCTGTACCAGGTAGGGCTGGGGCTATGAAAGGTATAAATGACTTGATTAATGACCAAATTGATGAAAGTGCCATCTCATCATCTTCTTCACCAAGTGAAGAAATCATCAAATTTAAAGAAAAAAGTAAAAGAAGATCGTCAATCCCTGCTAATTCTCCTAAAGTCATCACCATTGATCAAATTAGGCCTGATTGGGAAACGAAATTATCTTCAGCAAAGAATAAATTAGCAAGAAAAGCCGCAGCTGCAAGTGCCATCCATGCATCGAATTTGATCATAAATTCACAAACGGATATGGCAGAATATGATACGAGAAGAAGAAGCTCCGCGTCGAGGTTTCAATCTATTGAAGATCGGATGATCGAGGAAGCTTTAAGATTGAGTATTTTAGATGAAGAGGATAGGGTCAGAAGACAAGGAACACCACAACTGGAAGCGTCTACATGAGGATGTATTTGTGGTTAGTTGTATTTGTGGTTGGCTTGTCTGATAAGAACACGACAAATATATAGGTTTAAAACCGTGTTTTGATGAAGGGCGGAGTTGACGTGTTCAAGTGAAGGATGCAAGGTTATGTAGTGATATGTAACGTACATAGTATAATACTTACAAGTACAGTATTCTGGGTAAACATGAATATAAAGTGTCCTAAATAAGTAAATATAATGTAGCATAGAACTAGGTATATGTATGATACGTACCATCAGCTTGTCTGTGATGGTGGAACCTCCAGTTATGTAGGTAGTCAATAGGAGGTATGTAGGGTTAGTAGAAAGATCGTCGTCAAGCACTCCTAAGCGAATTTTTTAAATCTAAATATGCACGAAATTTGCCCTAATTGAGAATTAAAAAAAATAAAAAAATTATCCTACTGACATTTAACCGAGTTGAGTTAAATTGTCCGCTGACGATATTAGACATTGCATGGTAGCTAATTTAGTTCTACGTCCAGTACAACAATAGCAAAAGAATTTTATAGACAACCTACACAAACCCAATTTATAGATTATCCGAAACGTAAGTGGAATTGGTGAAAAGAGAATTTATTCAGAAATCATCATCAGTGAGTATCAAGTACTGATGTCCTTGCCAATTAAAAAAGTATTCGATTACAAATCCAATAAGATAAAAGAGATTACGAAATTGCCTAAAGAATTCGACCTTAATGATAACGAAGTACTTTTCAAAGTCAAATTAGTAGGGATAAATTATGCCAGAGATTTCCAATTGCTTCAGAATAGTGAACTGAATATTGTCCCTGGAAATAAATTCATAGGCAAAGTCCATAGTTGTAATGATAACTTCAACCCCAAATATTTCGATACGTTGACTCGAGAAAAGTACGTGATATTTCCTTATTCGAATTGCATTCAACAGGATATGCCATTATGTGATAACTGCAAAACTCAAGACGAATTACCGTGTCTAAGGAACGTGGAATACGGGTATAATGTAAATGGAGGGTTTCAGGATTATGTGAAGATCGCCAACTTTCACCATATCGGAATCAAAGTGCCTTCTCAGATCAGTTGTCATGATTCCATGTACTTGTTAGACGTGGCGTTGCCATTTTATGTGTGTGTAAAGAATCATTTTGGTGATAGAATAGACCAATTCAACACCCACAGGAAATTGTTAGTGCTTAATGATTGTGAAATGGAAGTCAATGATATTCTTCTTGTAATGAAATTGATGGAGTTGGATGAGAATACTTTGGATATATTAGACGTTAAAGCCATTGAAGCCATGAATGACCACGAAAGCCAATCTTATCATTATAAATACGATCAGGTGTTCCTCTTCAACTTTGACGTGTCCGTTATCGAGTTTGGTATGAAATGTTCTTTATCTAGGGGACTACAAGCCTGTAAGTCGAGGTATCATGCGTTTCTATTCAATCAATATAGTCCTTCTAGTCACATAGCATTGGATTCTATCCACGAAGAAGACTTGAATGATAAGATCGTGGTGCAATTCAGATTGAATTGGTTCAATCGACGAGATTACATTGAACTATTAGAATTTGTGTCTTATTTGAATGAGACAACACCATCTTCTAGTTCAATTAGATCTTCTTCCATGATATCTTCCTCAGGTAGATCTGGAAGAAGTTCTCTTGGAAGATCATCAGCTGGAACCATATCTTCTGGTGTATCGTTATCATCGGATGCAACTGTTTATCCTTCGCCACCTTTGTCGACCAAGTCCAGATCTAGAGCCAAGAACCATTGGTTATGGTATGAGAATGATTATGATACTATTGATATTAAACATGTCAATAGGTTAATAAGAGATGGTAAATTTACGAGGATTTGTTATAATAATCGACAAATTAAGGAGAGTTTAAATGCTTTAGTTCTTCATTGATGAATTGTATATTACTGTAAATTAGGTGTGGATTTGTTATATGTTATTAGATCATTTATTAAAGCATTAGGGATATATATATATATAAGTAGATCACAGGTATAGGTTTGAAATATTATAGATAAATATATTATAAGGACAAGAATAAATATAATGTAAATAAGAATAAATATTTTATGTGAGTAGTAGTTCATTGATAGTGACAGTCTTATCCCTCTTCAGGCAAGCATACCAAAACATCCTTAAAGATATCCTTCAATTTAAATAAATTGACAATCCTTAACCTCTCATCCTTTAAATGGGCATTATCACTGGCTTGTCCACATGGAATCTGACACGCTTTGGCATTTAAAATCTTTTCCAAAAATCGAATACTTGGAATAGATCCACCTTCTCTAATTAATAATGGCTCTTGTTTCCAATTAGACTTGATTTTAGCATAAACCAATTTATAGATGGTGTCGGTATAATCACCCAACCAAGGTTCTACTTCATGGAAGATATTGACTTTGAGAGTGTTGGTGGTACCAAGGCCTTCAAACCGTGAAGTCAACTCATTGATAAGAGAACTCTTGATAAATTCAATGTCTTGATTAGGAACTATTCTTATTGATAATGAGCAATTAACAGACTTGGGAATCACTGTATCATTATTAGGACCACTGACTTCTATCTTATGTATGGTCAATGAAGGTTGAGTCCATTTCTTAACCAATTCATCTAAATTGAATTTGGGGTTATAGTCAATGATCTTTTCGAAATTCTCAAGTTCTGGTTGACTAAGTTCACGAACATTATCATAGAATCCTTTGATGTTGATGGTATTATTGGTGGTCAAAGTCGATAATAATTGAATCATATCCATAGTAGGTTCTTTCAGAACCCCACCATCCACTCCTGAATGTCTATCGGGTTTTTCACTTTCGATCTCTATGGAACAATTAACTACTCCTCTTAATCCGTAATTCAAACATGGACGTTCATCATCCAACCAATAACTGTTGGACAAGAAGATATAATCGATATCACCAATCAAGTCCAAGTGTTTGGTGATATGGGACTTAAAGTTCCTAGATCCATTCTCTTCTTCTCCTTCAATTATAAATACAACATCAACTCCCAATTCTTGTTTGGAGTAAAGCTCTGCAACTGCTTGGATAACTGCTAACGTTGGTCCTTTATTATCAGATACTCCTCTTCCATATAAGAATCCATTTTTACTGGTCATATCGAAAGGATCCGTTGCCCAATCATCCAAATCTTCAACTGCATCAACAATATCATAATGACCATAATAAAGAACTCTTAATGGGCTGTTTTTGGTAGTAGATGGGGTTTTTGTGTTCTTCTTGAACGTGGAGATGATTATAGGATTACTATCTTCAATAGGAATCAAATTCGATGTAGCTCCATATTCATCGAATAGCTTTATAAGGTACTTTGTACAATTTCTCAAGTCATGCAAATAGAAATCATTGAATTTCAGAATGGTTTTGAAGCTAATGAATTCCGATAAGTTCTTAACTAACGAATCGTTATCCAATCCAAGATCCTGGAACTTTTGCGTCAAGTCACTAGAAGAGGTTTGGAAATAACTAATGCTATTTCTACCACCACTTATAATATGCTGTGTTTTACCTTCTTCAAGAAGATATAACGTTAATGTTGAATGAGTGTTTATAGGCTGAACTTTCCCGTTAACCGTAATCAAGTTCAAACCATATTTGTTACCAAATAAAATAGACTGTGAGTCTAGAACTGCTAAACAACTGATTTCTTTAGCATCCGGAGATTTGAATGTCTTTATAATTTGATTAGTAAGAAGGTCCCATACGTTTATGGAACCATTGGATAATCCCACGTATAGATAGGTGTTTTTAATAGCAACAGATAAAATGGATTCTTCGTTTACTAAAGTATTGATCTTAGTCAAAGTTAAAGAAGTGGCATTCTTTTTAGATCCTTTTGAATCAGTAGTGGCACCAACTAAATTTATACCCCATAGATGAATCATTCCGTCACCTCCACAACTAATCAAAATTCTATAATACTCCGGATACTTGAATCTGATGAACTCATTCCAACAAATAGTGATGTTATATACATAACCAAAATGAGCAAATTTGATACAATAATTAGGATTGATCTCACATAGGGAAATCGAACCCGGTACATCTTTCTTTGGTTTACTACTAAGCTTTCCACATGGACCTTTGGAGTCAAAAAATTTGTTATACCTCAAATAAGGTAAGTTGTCTCTAGTAAGAACCTCAACTAGCTGATCGGAGTTGGAGCCTCCATCAAAGTTGATGATACACCATAGCAAGCTGGCGTTCTGTGCGCCAATATAAAGCACCGCCATTTCATTACAGTAATAAATCGAGAAGATATCTCCGATATCAATTGCCAGATAAATGATCTTTATACACTTGACGTTATTCAACTTGGTGATGTCATACACTTTGATTAACAGATCAGAACCTCCTGTGAACACTAAAGTTTCGTCTGCAGAGAGATCCAAACACAAATTGGAACCCTGCATCTCTTCTTCGGAAATGGAGTTGATGATTCTGTAGGAATGAAGCTCTAGAATCAACAACTTCCCATTCTGAGTGCCACATATGACTAATTGTCGTTTTGGAGCAATTACACTGGATATTATGGTATCATTGGAGTCCCACGAATGGAGGAGATGTGGGGGGTCTACATCTGCCACAAATGGAGATGGCGACGGCAGATATGATGGTGGGTTTTTGTACTTATCCATCATCTTCGTAGATAGTGTGGATTGTCGTAATGAGATTAGGGTCGTGCGATATTGGTTATAGTCGTGTCCGCTGTGGCTTTTAGGTTTGGTTTAATGTTCCCGATTATTCAATTTTGGTGTACTTTTGTGATGTTTTTGTGTGTTAGTGATTGGATGTAGTTGAAAGTGGCTTTGTGTATGGTGGTATAAGTATTATTTCTATGGTTTTGTGGATGATAATAATTTAAATATTTTTTTCGTGAAATTCACTTGGATGCAAAAAGAGAGGGTTTAAATGTATGGAGAATTATAAGATGGGAAGGATTTGACTTTGTGAAATTGAAAATGGTTAAAAATAATTCTTATAGAATTGGACGTGTTTGTGGTTGTTCATATACATTTATTATAACTCTAAACACTATAAATATGAATATAAGCCGTAATTCCTCATGAATGACTTACCTATAATGGTTGCAAATTGTCAACTCAACAGTAATACAAACAAACCACAACTCCTAAATTTCTGACCTTTCGAACTTCAACACATTACACTCTCCCAATACACACCTACCAATATTCTTTGTAGGTATTCTCTACTCAAAATAGACAGTTCCCACTACCACCCTCTGTCTCGTGTGTTGCCGTGATCTGGGAAATTGATGTGAGAAATCCATGCTCGCTCGCTCGCTCGCTCATTGATTTAACACATGTTGAAATTTGCTACCATTGATGATACCTACATCTTCTTAAACAAAGACAGAAGTATCGTCATAGAAAAGGGGACAGCTCTGGAAACCCCAGAATTGCCTACTCTCTATAAATCTTTACCGTTTAAAAACATCAGTTGTGTAATTGGGGTTGTCAAATTGAAATTAGGGAATTATTTGATCTTGGTTGATGGCCATGACGTTGTGGGAGAACTCTTGGGCTATCAGGTTGGAAAGATCACCAGTTACCAGATCCTCCCGTTATCTGCATCCAAGGCCAAGGCTGATTCAAATACCGAAGAACGGGAGTATTTAAAATTGATTAGAAAGCATTTAGA
Source organism: Yamadazyma khao-thaluensis (assembly GCA_030563265.1). Lineage (NCBI taxonomy): Eukaryota > Fungi > Ascomycota > Pichiomycetes > Serinales > Debaryomycetaceae > Yamadazyma > Yamadazyma khao-thaluensis. The sequence goes on from JAKUBQ010000015.1 coordinate 57,199, forward strand.
TAAGAACCAATTCTTCTTTGCTATCAATAATGACTTTGACTTGACCACCAACATGCAAGCCAAATACACCAAGAATACAAAGGTTACATCTGAATTTTGGTGGAATAAGTATTTGACGGAAAATTCCCTTGAGTTAGGAGTTCCTGAATCATTAGTGACTCCAATCATCAATGGTTATTTCAATAGTCTGGATGTCAACTTCAATAACAAACGTCGTGTGAATTACGTGTTACTTACGAGAAAGTCGGTTAACAGGGCTGGTACTAGGTACTTCAGAAGAGGAATTGATGATAATGGAGATGTGGCCAATTTCAATGAAACTGAACAAATTATCATCACTAATAACCAACTCAAGAGCTTTGTACAAATTAGAGGATCCGTGCCTATTTACTGGTCAGAAATCAATAACTTGAGATACAAACCCAACTTGATTGTTAGTTCTAAGAATGCATTAGACTCTACCACCAAGCATTTCTCCAAATTAGTGGAAAATTATGGTGATGTCTATTGTGTCAATTTAGTCAACAATAAAGGTTATGAATTACCTATTAAGGAAGGGTTCCGGCTGATTGTCGATAGTTTACCTGAACCCTTGAAACTGAAAGTCACTTATGTCTATTTCGACTTCCATCATGAGTGTAAGAACATGCAATTCCAGAATGTCGAGAAATTAGTACGGTATTTGGAAATGTTACGTTTCGACCAATCCAATTACTTCCATTATGACTTGGCCGCTAGATCGGTACAGAATTTACAAACTAAGGTCATTAGAACTAATTGTATGGATTGTTTAGATCGTACCAATGTGGTCCAATCGATTTTTTCAAGATGGATCTTACAGAAACAATTCGAGACTCTCGGTTTTATCAGTCTTGGTAATCCATGGAAGAAAGTTGATGCTAAGTTCAATTATATCTTTCAAAACGTTTGGGCTGATAATGCCGATGCGGTTTCAAACTCTTATAGTTCCACCCCAGCATTGAAGACAGATTTCACCAGACTTGGAAAAAGAACTATTTTAGGAGCTTTGAATGATTTATCCAACTCCATCACCAGATATTACAATAACAATTTAACAGATGGATCAAGACAAGATTCATTTGATTTATTTTTAGGAAATTACAGACCTTTTGAATCACCTGCTAATCCATTTGTGGATTATAGACCAAATTACGTTCAAATCTTACCATACATGTTTGTAACCTCGTTATTGATTTTATTCTCTTTGGTGTTTTATCCTAAAGGGTCAGTTTTTTCACTTAGAAATTTATTCACGATTGCCTGTTGTTTATTGTTTCAGTTCAAGGCTGTGACATATGTGTTGGGTAATTCTTATCAATATGTTAATTGGCCCAACTTGGTGAATTTGGATTTCTTGAATAAGCTCAAAGTCAATAACAGTAATGGAGATGTCATTGGGGTTAAGTATGAACATTCTAAGGATTTCAAGGTACAATCAAAGAAGAGTAATTGAGTGTATAGATTAATGAAATGTTTGAATTTGTTTTCTTCTCTATTGTAGCTCTATTGTGGTATTGAGTTCTATTCTTCGCAGTTAAATATTGGAACAGATTCGAGACAGACCTGAGCTGCGAAAATGTCGACGATGGAAGATATAGAAATACAACCAGATGGAGATGTTCCATTAGAACAATCACAAATAGGACAACCAGAACCACAAACAGAACAACCGGAATCACAAAACCAAGAAAAAATGGATATTGATGAATCCACTTCAACCGTATGTAAATTTACTCAAGCTTGATTGTCACATAATACTAACTATAGGCACCGGAATTCATCAAAGAATTCACCTCTAAACCCGTTTTAAGAGTCAAAAATATCCACCCTGAATTGACAGAAGAGGATTTGACGTCGTTGTTCTCCAAAGTGGCCGAAATTGAGTTCGTAAAGTTCGACACTGACAACAAATCTACAGCATACGTAGCATTTGAAGGCGAAGATAAGGACATTGAACGCTTCATCAGGGAATCTATCAAAAGGTTTGATGGTAAGAAAGCCATGGGCAAGATATTGATAGTGGAAGATACTAAGAAAAAGACATTATTGGATAGAATCAAGCCTAAATTTGGTCGTAATGCAAATGGTCGTCATAATGGTCGTCACAATGGTCACGGCCGTGGAAGTGGGCCAGGAAATGGACCCAGACAAAGACAAGGACATGGCCAAAACAGGGGTAATGCCAAATTTGGAAAGAAACCTAAAAGGGAAACCAAGACTGCTGAACAATTAGATGCTGAATTGAACGCTTATATGAATCAGTAGGTTGTCTATATTTTGGTTTATTGGTGACAATTGGATTTGTGTACATGAAAAATATGATATTCTTTTTGTATTTGTGTAACTGAAAAACTCTCTATGAAACATAAAGAACAAAATTGTCATACATCTCATACGTGGTTGTGTGTGTGATAGGTTGTGATACATATCGCGGCGTTATACATCGCGAACACAGTGACATCGCGATACATCTCCAACATGGACTTGATCAAATGGACCGAAGATTTGACCCAAGTCAAAGGAAACGTGAGCCAACTTCAAGCCACCATTCTTAAAATCATCGATAAAACTCCAACTCTATCCCAACTTGATGCACTACTCGAAATCATCAGCAAAGGTGGTGAAAAGGAAAAGTTCTTGGTCGACAAGCTTTCATCATTAATCGACTCGCCACAAATCAAAGTGGGGTTCAAGTTCAAAACACTCTTTGACGAAGGTCAATTGCCTTTTGTGAAGATGATGTGTTCCGTCAACTTCAAGGGCAGGCCTGAGGACTCCGTCAATTATATCTTGGACTACACTCCCAAGTCTGACGTGGTGTCAGAGATTGTTCACGATCAGGACAGCGGCTTGCCGGAATTGTTGCCTATAAAAGACCATAAACTCTTCAAGAAGATATTTATCGATAAGCTGTTTGTGGATCCCATCATCAGTCTCCAAAATGTCACTGAAATAAACAGTCTAAACAACAGTAAGTTGATAGTCAAGGGTGAGTTCATATTAAAGGCAATTCTCGTTGATATCCTTAATGAAAAGTTCCCGAATTTGTATCATATGGATTTGAAGGTCATAATCGACAAGCTTGTAAGTTATGACATCTTATTCAAGATATCCTTGGTATATGGGTTGGTGTCGAATTTGAAGTATAAAATATCAGTCAAATCCTCTGACTTGACAAAGATACAGCTCGTGGGGTCTTTGTTCTTAAGTTATTTAGGAGCCTTAAGTTTGGAATATAATTTCATCACCTTGAAATTTTGGACTAAGCTGATCTACACATCCATCTTTGCTAAGTTCTTTGAGGCGAATGAGAACTTAACTTCCAATCTGCATTTATTAGGTCTTCTTTTGGACAACGAGTACCATTTTCTCTTTGCCAATTCAGAGTTCAGAACATTGGACACCGATCCGTTTGTGGTAAGGCTTCTAATAAATGGAGAGTCGATGACAATTGGTACTAATTCTGAAAGTGAAGCTTTGGCGAAACAGAATGCTATCAGAGATTTATTTAATGAACCCAAACTAAAACGTAAACTTCTCTCGGGGCACCTAGTAGAGGAGATTGAAAAGTCTGACACGAAAGCGAAGTCTGATAATTTCAAGTCGTTAATTACAAAAGAGAAATTACAGGTTGATTATGAGGAATCAAAGGTTTTAAATGTTTTTCTGATTACCATCAGAGCCGACGGATTTATTTTGGGGAGTTGCTTGAATAAGGATAAAGAAATTTGCAGGTTAAAATGTGAAGCTATGGCATTTGATAATTTCCAGGAGCTTTTGAATTCAGTTAGCTGAGTAGACAACCTGAGATACTTTCTTTTTATTGAGATGCCATTACTTGAGATGATGATAGTCGATTAATGTTCACCAACCAGTTCAGGAGCTTCTCACCAATTGTTCAGAAATTGATCATTGACCCGCTAGAACTAATAATGTTAACAAAAAGCACAAACCTAAGTAAATAGAAAACATATAAACCATGAAGTCAATCAATTTTCTGTGCGGAAAGGACCCGACCATCGTTATCGGCACAACATAACCCCGTTAACTATCACTACCTTCCAAACCACCAAAGTCCAAACCACAAACCAAAAGATTTCAAATCATTGTCATAAGCATATATAAAGTCTTAAACCACAAACAGAATCGAAATATCCACCAAAAATCAAAACAAACCCAAAATTGATCATGGCTGCAAAACCAGAGCGCAATGATAGTTCGTTACTACCAACGGGATCTCAAATTGTTCTGTGCCATAATCGTTCTATATTCCTCCCCATCTTCAAGCATATACACAAACACCCACATACACAAACAAATAAATAAAACCAATGTTCTATTCTCTACCTCTCCCCCATCGCTGTCGCCTATATAAATCCTACGGTATGCTAACATATCTAACCGGGTTTAAGGTCACCCGGCCACACTCGGGATCTTCACGTTGCGTCGAATAAAAAAATTTCAATTAAAATTTTTTTTTTCGTCACAAAACTTTCAAAGTTTATACAAATATCTGATCCCAATTTATAGACATGAGTTTACCAAATTATACTGTCGGTGATTACGCCTCATTTGCCCTTGCTGGTGCCATCGGATGTGGTGTCACTCACGGTGCCATGACTCCTATTGATGTTATCAAAACCAGAATTCAATTAGAACCAACTGTTTACAACACTGGTATGGTTGGATCCTTCAGAAAAATTGTTGCCGGTGAAGGTGCTGGTGCTCTTTTAACTGGTTTAGGACCAACTGTCTTAGGTTACTCCATGCAAGGAGCTTTCAAATTCGGTGGTTACGAATTGTTCAAGAAACAATTTATTGAATACTTAGGTTTAGACACTGCTAGACAATACAAAGATGTTATCTACATTGGATCATCTGCTTTAGCTGAATTCTTTGCTGATATTGCTTTATGTCCATTAGAAGCTACTCGTATTAGATTGGTTTCGCAGCCAAACTTTGCCAATGGTTTAATTGGTGGATTCTCCAGAATCTTCAAAGAAGAAGGTGTTGGATCATTCTATAACGGTTTCACCCCAATCTTATTCAAACAAATCCCTTATAATATTGCTAAATTCTTGGTTTTCGAAAGAGCTTCTCAAGCTATCTACGGTACTATTTCTACTCCAAAGGACCAATTATCCTCATCAGCTAAAACCGGTGTTGATTTGCTTGGTGGTATTATTGCTGGTTGTACTGCTGCTTTTGTTTCTCAACCTGCTGATACTTTATTATCCAAGGTTAACAAGACCAAGAAGGCTCCAGGTCAATCCACTATTGGTTTATTAGCTCAATTGGCTGGTCAATTAGGTGTAAGAGGTTCATTCGCTGGTTTACCAACTAGATTGGTTATGGTTGGTACTTTGACCTCATTACAATTCACCATTTATGGTCAAATTAAGACTGCTTTGAACTGTCCACCTGCTGTTTCTTTATAGGTAATAGGTAGCTGTAAATAGGTTTATTGTTATATATTCTGTACTGGAGTCAATGGTTATACCATGATGTAGAGTTCTTCTGTTATGTAATTTGATGTTATATTACTAATACAATCTAAAACATTTTCTTGCCTTGTCTATATAAATACCTCCCTCCTTTATATATAAGCAATTTTTCATATATTGGTGGACGGTCCTTTGTTGTGTCTGAAACTTTTGTTGGGTTTTTCTCTTCTTCTTGGTTGTCATTATCTTTACCATTGTGTATACCATCATTATTGATACCATTGTTGGTTCTATTACGACCATTCACAGCACCAGAACCATCTTCACCATCGTCTAAAACTTCCCCCTTAAGTTCATCTTTCAGTTCATCTTTATCATCCTTAGACTCATCAACAAAGAAATCTTCGTCACTCTTATCATTCAGTAACCTCTTGACCCAATAAATATTCAACAAGACCGTTGCTGCTAAAAACTCCATAGATGTCCCTAGCACATACTCAAAAATAGTGACATCTCTATGACGACTTTCACTGAAATAATTGGTGATTTCAAAGTAATTCATTCGTTCAATATAAACCGACATCACTCCGTAAAGTCCTCTTACAAAGAAGAAGGGGATTATCACCATTAAACAAATCATAGTGGTGGTCTTTAAACCCCGGAAATACGACCGCACCGTTAACCCTCCTACTATCAATCCCATAACCAAAAATATTGCCTGACCAGTAGCTCTGAGAGCCTTGGATGTATTGACTTCTGTTGTTTCTGTTTCCAACTGTTCGGCCGTCAACCCTGATAATCGACTTCCTCCGACTATAATCAACACATTAGCAGGGATCAACACGAAATGGAATAATTGTTGGAATGAAAATTTAGAAACAATTGGTTTCTTTAGACTACTTCTACCATAGAAAGCTCTTTGTTCATTGGATAAGTAATATAAAGACGTTAACACAAGGACAAAGTATCCTTCTGCTGATAATACAACATATGCTACTAACCATTGCCAATGAACATACCCTAAAATCCCAAATCCCACCCCGGAGATCTGTCCACCTAACCGAATGAGGCCATAAATGAATAATGACGTATATAAACTCCTGAATCCTTTATGGTATAATATATAACAACAATTGACGGTATAAATCACGAAAAGTGCTAGAAAAACTGCAGCTGCTATTCCAAGGTCTGGGACTTTCATGGCTGAAAAATTATGACTGCAGAATTATGATGAGATTCGATGTTTTAGACCCAAATAACCTATCACAATTCCTGATAGATTCAATAAGTTTTTATTGTTTTGGAAGTGACGGAGGCAAGTTCTAATATAAAGTTTTTTTCGTAAAGGAGTTTTAGGTTTTTAGTAGGGGCTCAAACTTCCGTAGCTGCGGGGGGGCTTACATAGTGCGGCTGATGCCGTGCGCTGCGGCACCACAGTAGTGGGATCACAGAAATCACTACTAAAAGCCTGTTTAGAGTTTCTAGACATGAATGAATCTCGATTTATTGTGACGTCATATGGAAATTTTCATTATACGAATCAAGGAGGGAATTATACGAATCAACTAAGTTCACATATATTATCTGTTAAATCTTCTATATAATCCATTCACAGCTTGATAAAGATAAAGATACTCGTAGAATCTTTTCTTCTTCTTTGTGGATGATTCACCAGCAGATTTCTCTTCTTCGTCTTCCTGACTATTTATTGGTTGGGTTTGTTCAATATCAGGTCTTTGTGGGGCATTTCTATTGGTCCAATAAATAGCTAAAAGTGCATTTGCAACCACGAATTCCATGGCAATGGCTAAGGTGTACTCGTAAATGGTTACTTTCCGACTTGAAGCTACCGTTTCGTAGTTCAGGGAAACAAAATAATTCATGGCTTTAATGAAAATACTTAAGATCCCGTAAGCACCTCTGACTAAGAGGAATGGGATCACTATCATCAATAAGTACATGGCCTTAGATCTAACACCTCTAATGAAGGACCTGATAATAAGCACACTCACACTCACAGTCTGGAACAAGAATAACGCCTGACCTGCTGTTCTGAGTCCTTTAGAAGCATTGACTTTGGAGGTGTTATTAGTTAACTCTTGAGTGTCCATACCGGCTAACATAGTTCCACCAGCAATAATCATAGCATTGGCTGGGATTAAAATAAAGTGGAAAATTCTCTGGTAACTCAATCCCAAAAAGATTGGTTGCTTCAACGATGATTTACCATAATGTAACTCTTGTTCCTTAACAAGGAAATACAAGGTGTTCAATACTAAAATAAAGTAACCTTCTGCTCCTAATACCAAATAGGCAATCAACCATTGGTAATGGGGAAACCCTAGAATTGCAAACCCAAGCCCTGACACTTGACCTCCAATTCTGATGACTCCGTACACTGTTAAAACCGTGTAAAGAGATTTAAACCCTTTCTTGCTCAATACATAAATACTGTGGATAATGTACAACACATAAAGTGATAGCATTACACTCGAGGCTATTCCTAAATTTTGATCTTTAAATGACATATTTTTTTTTGTTTTTATGGATGTGTTCTATATTTGACTCTATCTGTGGTTTTGTCTTTGATTTATTCTCTTACAGTCCCTGGCTTCGTGTCAATTTATATTAAATCTTTTGTTAGTAAAAGCCTTTTGTTAAATTTCTGCGCTTACATAATCATAAGACAGCGCTTATGTAATCAAAGGCTTAGGAAAGAAGTTAACATGACAAGTGACAGGTTGTCAGGCGGCTTTGACGCGGAAGGACTAATGATACGCCAATGATACGTCAATGACACAGGAATTACACGGAAAAATGATTAAAATCAAAGCTCCGTTACAGTGAACGGCTCAACAAAGGGAAGGTTGAATAATGAGGCTGATTTGTCTATGATCATTCTGGTCCGTCTTCCGTTTGTTTGAAATGATTAGAACGAACTTTTTTTGGGATAAGTTGGAAGGAAAGAATGAAAAGGAACTGAAGAGGACCTTAAGAGGAAGTGGGAGGAAGTGACGAAGAGGAAGTTATGCGGAAATAATGCGGAAGTAATGCGGAAGGAAATTGAGAATAAATTCGTCAATGGCTTAAAATAGACCATGGTGGTGCGGCGAGTCGAATCGTAATTTTAGATTACCCTCTGCTCTATTGACTATATCGACTATATCTACTATATTAACAATGGCGATTAACTTTGAATGTATTTATAATGATAGATATCATCACAATATTTCTTAGGTGACTTTGTAGATGTTTTTAAGAGGTTATAAGGGACCATTGACTTTTTATAATGATGAGAACTGCAATAATTGTTATCAGCATAATCAGTATTAAGAGTCTCTTGATACTTTCTTAATGAGGAGGTTATTCACCGTTCTATTTGTGTGTTGAAGTAAAAAAATCAGTCAATATTCTTTATATAATGACATCTATTTGGCTGCAAATTCGTTTATGAGAGAATACGTGTTGATACATTAATTGATGTTTACCGTTAGTTTATTACCATCCAAAGAACTTGAAGAACTTGAAGAATTGAAAAGGACATATCACTCATCTGTTATGGGATTGATGAGTTCTATCATATTATGAAAGTGTATTGTGTATATTGTGTATATTGTGTATATTGTGTATATTGTGTGCATTGTGTGTCTTGTGTATGTTGTGTATGTTGTGTGTCTTGTGACATTGTAAGCATTGTAAACATTGTATACATTGTGTACATTGTGTATATTGTAAGCATTGTTCACTTTGTACTTTGTTCACTTTCTACTTTGTGTACTTGCTGTACTTTCTGTACTTTGTACACTTTGCAAGTTACATTATGTAAATCATCACATTGTGTATATCATCATATTGTACTTCTTCCTATACAATCAAATTCTTTTAATCTAAAAACATATAGATCACGTGACTATTATCAACCCTCAACCCTCAACCCTCAAACCTCAAACCTCAACCTGTATTACATAATCAACAAACCACTTATATTTCTACCTCCCCAAGTAAATGAAAATATAAACCACAAACCCAATCTTCATATAAATCAACAACCTTGTATTAATTAATCAACCCCATTTCCTCTAAACAAAAGTCAAATCGAAAAAAGTTCAACCAAAAAAAAGTCCTCCCTAAAACCCATCCTCCATAGTTAAGAGACCTCACAGTTAAAGAGAAGTCGCGATGCTCATTGAAAAGTTTTAACCATGGCCGTAAAATCTGATAAATACGTTAACGACTCTGATAGTGAGTCGGAACCAGAAGATTATGTGTACACTCCACCTAAACACTACAATCCAGTCATAGGTAAAGCTGTGAATGTGAACCACCAACAGGTGTGGTTGATCAAATATCCCAAGAACTTGAATATTGGGAGTTTACCTAGTTTACCCATGAACTTCGATTCCAGTAGTATTCTTAAGGTTAAAGACATTCATAAGGTGGATTCCACTAAAGACCAATCACCAGGGTTGGAGTATGAAATCAATGAAGACACAAATACCGGGAATTACCAGGTATTCTTAAACGATTCTCATTTCTTTAAGAGAAGAAATGTCACCATCGATAGAGTTTATAATATAAGTGAAAAGGCCACTATACCACGGATTGATTTGAGTAAGGTGAAGAAACCCAGAACCGATGTTCCTGTGGTCAGAGGGTTACGAATGAGACATTTTCCTACTGGATATGGTGGAGATGATTATGATGAGGCTAGACCAGTTTTGCCTGAACCAGCGGAGAAGAAGGACAAGGTAAAGAAGGAGAAGAAGGAAAAGAAGGAAAAGAAGGAGAAGAAGGAAAAGAAGGAAAAGAAAGAGAAGAAGGAAAAGAAGTAGCATAGCATGTATAATTAATAAAGTATTAGTGTATTTTTTTTTTTGGAGTTGGAGTTTTGATTTAGGTATGATTTAGGTATGATTTAGGTATGGAGTTAAGTTATGTGTTTGTGACTTGTGTAGCTTGTGTCTTTGCTTGTATTTGTGCTTACTTTTGTGCTCATATCCGTACTTATATCTGTACTAACATTCTCACTACCATTTAAATTATGTCCTCATCTCTCATCAAGTCGCGATCTCAAGTCATTACCCAATTCTTGAATAGTCATAATTTGAAACAATCAAACCACATCCACAAATACAATTGCATCCACAAAAACAACCACAACTATAACCATAAACAATCACAAATATAAATAATAATGGGACAGAAGGCTTCTACGGCACGAAAATTCCCCAAAAGTGTGGTTGATGTTAAACGATCGAATATCAATCAATTACCGTCAGATGAGCTTAAATTGAAATGGCAGAGCCATCAGACAGACGGTCATATAAAACAGGGAACACAGGGGTCACAGGGTGTAGACGTACAGAAAAATGAACAAGGAAGTGACACAAATGCCCAAGACAATGTACACAGTTCACAAACCGAAAATAAAGAAACCCATGAAAGTAAAGAAGGCAAAGATGGAGAAGATCCTGATTTCATTAAAGCGTTCTCCCAGCTTGGAAAAGCAATTGAAAGTACTACCACTAAAGAATTCCAGGAATCCACTGCTATCAAATCGCTCCGGAACCGGAATTTGATTTATGAACAGAATAAGACCAACTCCAATATAATTGATCCAAGAACACTTACTCAACTTTTGAATGACTTGAATGACTCACGGTATGAGCAACTGAGGGTATTGAAGGATTATGGTATTGGCAATGAGTGGGTGCTGATTCTAAGTCATTTCAAGCCTGCTACTAATTATGTAGTGCTTAAAGATACTGTGAATAAGGATGAGATAGGACACCAAGGAATCTTTGAACAGCCTACATTGATGGATGACAAAGCTAAAGAGACTGGAGAGGTTGGAGATGGCCAAGGTGGTCAAGGTGGTCAAATGGATGGTCAAGTGGATGGTGAAGTTGAGAGTATGAAGAAGAGGATATCTGTTGATTAGAGTAATCAATCTGTAAATAGTTAATATAATTTTCCAAGAAGTTTTTTAGAGATATTTGGGAATAAGAAGCACAAATGGACCACAAAGACATTGAGAGTACAAATATGGAACTAAGTTAACCTTATCAAGGGGCCAAGGTAAATGAGGTTTCATTCATTTAAGTGTTGCTAATATCCGCACAGTATAGTCCTACCGCACTGGCCCTACCGCACTGGCCCTACCGCACTGGCCCTACCGCACTGCTACTTCTCGACCCCCACCGCCCCCCAATAAAGCCTCTTGCTCTCATCAGCTCTCACAGCACATGCGAAATCCGGGGATGGACCTTAAGAAACTCGCCAAATTCAGCATTTGTGATATCTCCGATGCCTTAGTCAAGTACGGTGTACCTGATGGAGGCTACATCCCAAACCTAACCCTCCAGTCCACCGACAAAACCATAATTGGTAGAGCCTACACCGTTTTATATGCCCATAAGTCGGATCCGAGACCTGGAGTTAAAACCGGTTATATTGATAATGTCCCTAAAGATTCAGTTCTTGTGATTGGATTAACCCCTGAGTTACAAATGATCAATGCTCCGTATGTCAAACCTACCAATGCCATGTATGGTGGGCTTATGTCCACCAGAGCTCAGTATTTGCAATGTCAAGGGTCAATTATCTTGGGGAGAATTAGAGACTTGGACGAACATCGGGACTTGGAGTACCCTGTTTGGTCGTATGGAGTTGGACTGACGGCACCGTCAGTTTTGAAAGTAGTGGGAATTAATGTGGACCTCCAGGTTAAAGTTGCTAGTGTGGAGGGAGAGTACGAATTGCTTACCATCAAATCTGGGGATGTGATCATGGGGGATAAGAATGGAGTGGTTAGAGTGGAGGAGACCAAGTTAGAGGAGATTGCGGATTATATTCCCAAAAGAGTTGAAGCAGATCAAAATGTGGCTAAGGATATTAAAGGAGGCAGAGGTGCTAAAGAAGCTCAAACCGATTGGAGGTCAAAGATTTAGTGCTTTTTTGTTGTTTTCTTAAATTATGGTATAGATCGTATATATTATAAAATTGTGTTTAATTGTTCAACTGTTGTACCATCTCTTACTACCATGTTGTACTGTCACTTCTTTTCACCTTCCATTAGTACTAGTCCGCACACCAGTTCCGCACTAGCTCCGCACCAGTTCTATTCCAGTCCCGCACTAGTTCTATTCCCGTCCCGCACTAATCTCACTCACCACTATCACCCTCACCAAATCCTTATCATGGAAATTAACCAACTCCGAATCCAATTGATCGGTAATAAAGATTTGAAACATAAACTCATCTCAACTCCATCATTTCTATCCGAACTCATCAGGTCCCTCGAATTCAACGACGATTTGGTCGACAAATTGATCATCCTCCGGTTCCTATTAAAGTTCGATGATCGATGTTTGGAAGACGATTTAAAACACCAATTGAATTTGGTGTTGGTGGATATATTCGATGTTTTTATAAGTGAATTGACCACAAATACACTCCAGTACACAAACACTTCCCCCATCAACACAAATGCAATCACAAGTGCAGCCACAAAAGCCCCAAACTCAAGTTTGAATAAGGCTATCTCAATCACTTTGGATATCTTGAAATCCCTCCAAATCCCTAACCAGAACTTGAAGAAACTCACGCTTGTACTCCTACAGATCAACCATATCAAATTGCTTGAAAATTGCTTGGATCTCCTTAATCTCGTGGACATGGACCACGACGTGTTGTACAATTTAGTCAAACGGTTGAAGTATGAGATCGTCCACAAAACCAACTTGAAATTGATCTATAAGATCATTTTGAACTTGAATTATTACTTGACCACCGACACAATTCAAGCCCTAGGCATCATGTTGTCGGATACCGACATCCAGAACCTTCTAGACCTTGTCAAGCAGGACAATAGTGTGCTCAACTTGAACATTCTCAACTTGCTCTATCTTCTCAAGTTTGACATTGATATCAACAAACTTATAGAGCTTATAGAGTTCAACAATTACTCAGTTAACTCATTCAAGATCCTCAGTCTTAAGATAATGAAAGATGAGTCGTTAATTGGTGAATTGGCCAAGATCAAAATCGATGTTAAGCTAACTACTTATATAAGCAAGTTGAATTTGAAGTTCAAGGAGTTCAACTTGGCCCAATTGTTCCATACTAATTTCAAAGACATTCTCTTGCTTATAAGTTTATTAACATCCACAGACGAAGACTTCCGGTTGAGTTTTGCCAATAGCAGGTTCAATCTTAAAGCCTTATTGTACAATATCATCAATAGTTATCGGACGTTATTAGTGAAGTTCAAGACATTAGATCCGAAGCTAGTGCCCATATTGACAGACGAACTATTCACAAACGCATTGTACTTGATAAGGTCGTTGTCACGGTCTATCAGTCTATTAAGGACGTTCTTCATTGATTGTCATTTGACTGACAATTTGATTGACATTTTACGTTTGTTAGAGGTTTTCAAACTTTCCACCGTGAACAAGACGTTGGTGATGGCGATATTGGCGAACTTGATCCTCGACTTCACGTCGTTCAGGTACAATTTGATCTCCAATACCGATTTCTTCACCAACTTGTTGTTGGTATATAACAATAGCTTGAAGGAGGAGAATAATGATAATGATAGGATCAGATTGAACTTTCTTCAGATCATCAAGAACCTTATGTTTAATGAGAATGAAGAGAAGAAGATTCGACTTATTGGTCAGTATTTTGATTTGGAGATGTTTTTACCTTATTTGGCATATTCTGGGGAGGCTGATGGTGGTACTGCTACAGGTACTGCTACAGGTACTGCTACAGGTACTGCTACAGGTACTGCTACAGGTACTGCTACAGGTACTGCTACAGGTACTGGTACTACCCCAGGACAAGACTTGTCAATCACCGGCCATAAAATCAAACTTCAACAAAAAATCATTTGCTTTGATATTTTCAGAAACTTATCATCCAATTCCAATCATTTCAACCATCAACTTTCGGCCGTAGTTTCACAGAAACTCAACGTCAATTGGGACAAATTCCTCATTGATAACATCACCAATCTCCAAGTGTTTGATTCCAATTTGACCAAGTTCAATAACTCCAGCATCCTCCAACTAATGTCGGACAATGATTATGCTTCGTTGATCTTGAGTATAAATTACATCGAGAACCACAAATTCCTTTCCATCAGCTCTATTCATTTGAACCATGACTTGCTTACGATTTGGTTGAACTTTCTCAAATTGCCCTTGCCCAAGAAGGCCGATGCCAAAACCAAGACCAACGTCTACTCGATCAAATTATCGGTGATCTGGATTCTTATCAATCTCACGTGGCAGAACAACCTCTTCGATGTGAAGTTGTATGATCTGGTGAGAGCTTCCATTGATGTGAACGAAGAGGAAGAGGTGGGTGGAGAAGATTTGTCTGACCATATAAAAAGAGCACTTTTCTTGAAGCAGTTTGGGTTCATCAGGGTGTTGAAGGCGTTACAAGTTCAGTTGAAATCGGATTTAGGTGATTCTTTGGTTAATGATATGTTGGAAAAGATCAAGACGGTATTGTATCATTTTGATAATATTTTGAATCCTGGAGATGTAGTAAGTGAGCTTAGTGATAATGAAGACCATGGACACCAACACCATGGACACCGTGAGCACCAACACCGTGAACTTCAAGAAGCAGACCGTGAAAGTCATGAAGGAGAACCTGAAGAAGGTCAGGATTATGGGTTTCAACCATTTGAATATGGATCGGATTATAACAGCTCTGATGATGATTATTGGATTCGATGATTAGGGGAGATTTTGATGGTGTTTGTGTAGGTTGATAAATGATTTATGAATGGTTTATTGTTTTAGGGTTCTTTAGAGTTCTTTGTACCACCATGAACTTACAATTTTAATTCTTTGTGGTTCTCTTTGTTCTCTTACGGTTCTACGCCTATTATTACAATATCTAAGGAGAGAGTGGACTAGAATTGACAGTGTCAGACTAAAATGGGCACTACCATTGCCAGAGTGCTACCATTGACTACCACTGCCAGAGTACTGCCATTGACAGTATGTGGAGTCGGTGTCTGGGCTTGAGAGTGACTGACAGTGTACCAACAGTGTACCAACAGTGTACCAACAGTGTACCAACAGTGTACTATAGTGTACCAACAGTGTACCAACAGTGTACCAACAGTGTACCAACAGTGTACCAGCCAAAATTGTCACATTTCATGTAATAAGCACGACCTGCATAAAAAATATTTTAAATTCACTAAAACTGTCTAAGTACAAGTCCTAACACACTGTAACATAAATTCAACTCATATATAACCAGAACCACAAAAAACATCATTAAACACAAACACAATAAAACCACAAACAGAACAATTCATAACCATGGTTTTTTGTGTATATGTGTAGTATTGCTGTGTAATATATTGCTTAGCAATAATAACCTGGTTATTAGCTGGTCCGCGATAAATGCTGGTCCACCACCGAGGAAAACCTTGACACCACCCCCCTCGTCCTCTCCCTCGCCCTCGTCCGCGTCATCGACCGTCATCGACCCGCCTCGTCCTACCCTCAACCTAACCTCGACCCTCCTCGCCCTAACCCCCATCCCAGCCTCGACCTAACCCTCACCTCCTAGGCCCATATCAGGTCAGCCGCGACCATGAAAATTTTTTAAGGATGTCAGATATAAAGAAACTAAGCAAACATTTGGACAAAGATACAAAGACGAAAGGAAAGTACACATTGAATGATTTCCAGATATTACGTACCCTCGGCACAGGCTCGTTCGGACGAGTCCATTTGGCTAGGTCCATCCACAACGGACGATTCTACGCCATGAAGACCCTCAAGAAGGAAAGAGTCGTCAATATGAAACAAGTAGAACACACCAACGATGAACGGAGAATGCTTAAGCTAGCACGCCATCCCTTCATTATACGTATGTGGGGGACGTTCCAGGACTGCCATAACTTGTTCATGATCATGGACTATATCGAAGGGGGAGAGTTGTTCTCATTACTTCGGAAGTCCCAGAGATTCCCAATACCTGTAGCCAAATTCTATGCAGCCGAAGTGTTTCTAGCCATAGAGTACTTACACAAACTCGACATCATCTATAGGGACTTAAAGCCTGAAAACATCCTTTTAGACAAGAACGGCCATATAAAGTTGACGGACTTTGGGTTCGCAAAAGAAGTCATTGATGTAACCTACACACTTTGTGGAACCCCCGATTATATAGCACCTGAAGTGGTGGCCACAAAACCATATAATAAGTCAGTGGATTGGTGGTCGTTTGGGATCTTAATCTTCGAAATGTTGACGGGGTACACTCCATTCTATGATCCCACTCCTATGAAAACTTACGAGAACATTTTAAATGGTACTATCACTTACCCGGACTATCTCCCACCAGATATCTTGGATTTATTACAGAAATTGATAGTCAAGGACTTAACCAGTAGATTAGGTAATCTTCAAAATGGGAGTGATGATGTTAAGAACCACCAATGGTTCAAAGAAGTGATTTGGGAGAGATTATTGTCCCGTGATATAGAAACTCCGTATGAGCCACCTATAACGAGTGGGATCGGAGATACCAGTCAATTTGATAGATACCCGGAAGATAAGGATTTAGATTATGGGATTTCTGGGGTTAATGATCCATATGGGAATTTATTTACTGATTTTTAGGGGGATTTTGATGGGGTTTATTGGGGGAGTTAGAGGTTTATTAGGTTAGTTTGGGTGTGGTTTGGGCGTAGTTTGGGCGTAGTTTGGGCGTAGTTTGGGCGTAGCTTGGACTTGGCTTGGGTTTAGTTGGACCCAGCTTGGGCTTAGTTGGACTCAGCTTGGACTCAGCTTGGACTTGGCTTGGACTTGGCTTGGACTTGGCTTGGGCTTGGACTTGGCTTGGGCTTAGTTGGACTTAGCTTCCACTTAGCTTCCACTTAGCTTGCACTTAGGCTAATTTGACCTTAATTCGACCCTTAATTAGCAAATTTGTACAAATGGTACAAACACTTTATAAGTACAAAATTGTACTTTAATGATAATGATGTATATTATGTATATAAGTAATACTTACTCTCATTTAATGAGGATTCTTTTTGTGGTTCTTTTTGTGGTTCTTTTTGTGGTTCTTTGTGTTGTTCTTTGTGTGATTCTTTTTGTGATCTTGTGGTTCCTTTTGTGATCTTGTGATCTAGTGGTCTTGTGGTCTTCTTGTATTTGTCCACAAAAAAGATATAAATAGTTATTCACTCGTATAATATTTACGAGTTGAAAGTAACTACTGCGAGTACCAATTTACTTCAGCACCGCCCTCTCGCACTAACTCCGCTCACCTAGGTGGAACTAAATTCGCACTAACTCCGCTCAACTAACACATGCTGGAACTAAACTCGCACTACCACTAACTTCGCACCAACACCAGTCGAACTAAACCCCCCACTATCTTCGCACTATCTTCGCACTATCCTCGCACTAACACCTCTCCCTACTCGTCAATTCCTTAGGCGTGTTGGGCGTGCACCTAAGTGCCTACATCAAAACGCGTAACAATAACCCCTTTTACGCCCAAACCTAAATAAACGAAAATTCATTCACCATCTTCTGTAGGATTAACCCTAGGCTTGTAGAATTTATAAACCTAATAAAGTACACAAAAAGGTTGTCCACAAAAGCAGGTCCACAAAAGCACTTCCACAAACACGTCATATCATAAACCTGTGTTAAAATTTGTGAATCATTTACGTCCGTGAAAATTGCGTTCTCCATATATTTGGGCCATTGAATTAGACGATATATACTTAGACAACAAACCAAACCACAAAAGGAAAACCACAAAAGGAAAACCACAAAAACACTCAGCAACCACAAAAGCAAAACAACACCAAACATTGTGTGTAAACCTTTGAATAATAGAATATGACCACCATATATACATCAGATATAAAACATCATAGAAAAGCTCCTCCGCCTCCTTCGTACACAAATGGAACTACCAAACAAATAGCAAATGTACCAGGTTCAGTGTCAGGTTCAGTATCAGGCTCCGGGTCAGGTTCAGGGTCAATGTCTGGCCCCAGTATCCCTACAATGAACACAAAAAGAGGATGGGTTCAAGTGAAAGATGATGGACTTTTCACAAGTTTCCGATGGAATAAACGATACATGATCATTAATGATAAAACCTTGAATTTCTACAAAAATGAAATCACAAACACAACCACCACAGAAACCCCAGAATTGACATTCCCTCTTAATTTAATCCATTCCATGAACCTTAAGACCCTCGGCCCCAAGAACGGTCCTAAAAATGCCTACACCTTTGAGATCATTCCTAAGAACGGAAAGCCCATGGTGATCTCCGTTAAGCTGAATAATGACTACTTGGATTGGCTAGATGCCTTCACCATCAAATGTCCGTTCATTCAAATCAACCAGATGAACGGGGGTGCCACCATTCTCAACGAGGTGTCGAATCCTATAAATTTCACACACAAAGTCCATGTAGGATTCGACCCAAGTTCTGGGAACTTCACGGGGTTGCCTGAGACATGGAAGAGTTTATTGCAACATTCCAAGATCACAAACGAAGATTGGAAGAAAGACCCTGTGGCGGTGATTGAGGTTTTGGAGTTTTATAGTGATATTAATACTCCCAATTTGGACTATAAGAGTGATTTCAAGGAGAGTCCGAAATTCAATAATTTTTCGAATTTGACTCAACCTCCTTCGAAGTATACACCTGCTAGAGTAGCACCAAAACCTCCAGTACCATATCATTTGACTAAAGCTACCACTGGTTCTAGTACATCACTTGGTGGTACTGGTACTGGTACTGGTTCTAATTCTGGTTCTACTACTTCACTTGGTGGTACTAGTGCTGGTACTGGTGCTGGTACAGGTGCTGGTACAGGTGCTAGTACTAATGGACCACTTAGTTCCCTTCAATCAAAAGATCTTAACCCAATTAGAAAAGCTCCTGCTCCACCTTTAGGACCATCAACTTCAGCTCCAAAACAAATCCCACCTTCATTACCTAATCAGGGTTCATTGCCTAATCAAGGCATGAAGAAATTCAATTTGAAGAAACCTAATCAATTCAATCAAACACCGCCACAAAACGCCCACCAAGTTGGTAATATTCCTAAGCTAGGACAAGTCCAAGATTATGGACATAGTACTCAGAATCACCAGCAAACTTCATCTCATATTAAATCAAATCAAAATGCTTATAGACCACAGCAACAGCAACAGCAGCATCAACCACAATCACAACTCCATTATCAATCACAACAACACCAACAACCACAAAACCAATCACAAAGTCAACCACAAACCCAAAGTTTACAAAGCCAAAATCAATCACAAAACCAAAGTTTACAAACCCAAAACCAACCACAAAACCAAAGTTTACAAACACAAAACCAAATCGTACAAGAAACAGCACCACTCCAAATTAAAAAGACTCCCAAACAAATTAAAAGAGAAAAAGAGAAACTCAAAGAACAACAGATTCTCCAAAAGCTTAAAACCGTTGTTAACAACAGAGACCCAACGTCGTTATTCAGAATCATTGAAAAGGCTGGTCAAGGTGCTAGTGGCTCTGTGTACCTTGCTGAAAGTGTCGAAACCCGTACTAAAGTGGCCATCAAACAAATGGACTTGGCAGTACAACCACATAAGGACCTTTTAATCAACGAAATTCTCATCATGAAGGATTCCCAACACCCTAATATTGTCAACTTCTTGGATAGTTACTTACGGAATAACAATGACTTGTGGGTGATTATGGAGTACATGGAAGGAGGGTCACTTTATGAGGTGATTGAGAACAATGACTTCAAATTGAGCGAGTTACAAATAGCCGTGATCTGTAGAGGAACCCTTAAAGGGTTACAACACCTTCACCAGAAGAATATTATCCACAGAGACATCAAGAGTGACAATGTCTTGTTGGATTCTAAAGGAACGGTTAAAATTACCGATTTCGGATTTTGTGCCAAATTGACCGAAAAGAGGGCTAAGAGGGCCACTATGGTAGGAACTCCGTACTGGATGGCGCCAGAGGTGGTTAAACAGAAGGAATATGATGCTAAGGTTGATGTGTGGTCATTAGGAATTATGACCATTGAAATGATTGAAGGTGAGCCTCCATATTTGAACGAAGAACCTTTGAAAGCGTTATACTTAATAGCCACAAATGGAACCCCTAAATTGAAGAACCCAGAGTCTTTGAGTAATGGTATCAAGAAGTTTTTATCGATTTGTCTTTGTGTCGATGTCAGATATAGGGCACTGACTGAGGAATTACTTAATCATAGTTTTATTAGCAATAGTGGTGGTAGGACTGAGGACTTAATTCCTTTATTTGATTGGAAGCAGGCTGCTGCTTAGTTCTGTGGTTGGGGTATAATTAGTTTGTGTAATTAGTTTGTGTAACTAGTTTGTGGGTTTGTGTAACAACTAAATGGGTCACAAAACGGATTGATTTATGGCCACAGTTGTTCACAAAAATATATTCATTGTATAGCATAATAGATAATTTAAGTCACAACCACGTTTCTTCAAGACACAAAAAGGGTTTTTGAATGTTGTACAAAGACAGAACAGAATAGAACCCTAAGATGTACAATTCATCTACAATTTGTGTACATTCTTTGTACACAAAAACATCCATGAAAAAAAAAACTCGCATATACCCGTGAACCGTAGTCATAGTTATCTAAGTTGTGTACACAACACCAAATGGTACAAAATCAACATTCTTACACAAATCCGTCTTGTACAAATCAACTTACACAAACCCATTTTAAATTGTATTTGTGTTTACCACAATTACGTTTGTGTTTGTAGCAATTATATTTCTAAAATTCGTATTTGGTTTGTACAATTCTACAAATAATGTGGGAGCGGACATCCTACTCCGCTGAGCGATATATCAATCCCGGTGTAGGAGCCACGCCGTACCACTGGACACAAATCCATTAGATTTCTGACGTAAATGCACCATTCAATGGTTGTAGGCCTTGCTCATTTAGGTCGGTGTGCGTCTTTGTGTCAATGACGTTATTTATAGTTCATTATCATTTGCTGAGGTCTGCGGTTATATTTGGATTTGTGTAATTGGCTTAACTGGGTTAACCCAGGTTGCGTCTGTTATAGCCAACATAGGCTTAGTTCGGACCTCATATGATTAATTCTTTCGGCAATGTCCAATTCGGGTGATGAGTATCAAAGAGTTGGCACGAGAGAATGGCATGAGGAGATGATCAATGGAAGTTCTTAGCGAGGCTCGGTCTAAGGGTAACAACTCAAGATACCGTGGTCTATCAAAGTATGGGTCGGTGTCTAAGTGGCGCGACGGTGGTTGTATCTTGGTTTGAAGCAAGGTTTGTGATATTAAACGACCGCCTTTTTGTAAAACTTTAGCCATGGTTGCCTTTTGTGATAAGGCAGAGCATATGCATTTTTTTTACCTCCAAGTATGCGCACTGCTGAACCAAAAGACTCGTGAAAAATAAAAAAATTAATGTGCGAGTTAACTTGTAAAACACCGTATTTACGAATTCTTAGTTTTTTTTTTTTCAGTTTATTTTTGTCTTTGCGCAATCCACAGTACCCTGTTAAAATATGTTACATTATGCTATTTCCCCTAATTGTGCATTGTGCATTGATATCCAAATTGTGCAACATAATAACTATTCATGCATCGCTTGTAATCAGTAACCTTTTAGGTTTCATGATTGCCTAAACTACGTTGCCTGCTCTAGGTTACCTGTTCTACGTTGCCTGCTCTATGTTGATTAAATCTACGTTCCCTAATGTACATTCATCTCTATTACCCTCGTTATTTACTCTATATATAAATTAATTTTACTACGTTAAGTAAGCATGTCCGTCATCCAAATGATACATGTGTTCCTCCATCTTTAATCTCTTCCCACTGTAATTCGACTTGATTGAACTGATGGAATTGCCCATATTGGAAAATTCACTGTTCACTGTCGACACCGAATTATGATATGGGTAGTAATATTGCTGATATGGCATATAATTATTAACTAGACCTTGCTGACCTAGCTGGCCTTGACCGATTTGGCCCTGGTTGGGAGTTTGGGGCATATTCTGGCCAGGCTGGTTAGAAGGGTTGCCCGCTTCGTGGTAGAAGCTATTAAGATTTGACGATATGTTGAAATTGGAAGTGAAAGGGTTTACAAACGTTATGTCCTCGTCGTCACGTTTATAGTAATCGTAATTGGAAGGTACTGGAAGCATGTAATTTTGTTTGTTAGGGTAGAATAAAGGTGGAGGTACTTGTTGAGGTGTGGCACCAGCTCCGTCAGGACCACCACCAACTCCTCCTCCAATACTGCCACTAGTGACACCACTAACTCCATTACCGACTCCAACACCGACTCCTCCGCCCATAGTACTGGTGGTAGTCCGCCCTAAGGTAGACATATTCTGTAATTGATAATTATTATCCAAGAAATAGAATGCTTCGTCTTCAATCTTTATCTTTCCCCCCAAATTACTCTCTTTTATAGCATTCCATAAGGAATTGTTAATAGATATGTTCTTAAGGTCTCCTTCACAAGGACGACTTAATTTTCCCTCCACCACGTCATTGGCATTGTAATAACTGATCAAATGTATGGTTTGTTTCTCGGATTTGCCTCTGACGTTTAATTCCGGGAGACTGGTGGTGATTGAAAGCGTCTTCTTGATCAATCCTTGGTCTTTAAATCCGTGATGTGTGTTATTTATTTCAAATTCTTCAGTCAATCTCTTCTTCTTCTTTCTTTGAGACTCCATGCTTGATCTCATAGGTGCATGTCCTGATGCAGGTCCTGCGTTGCCAGTTTCAGCATCCTTATCCAATTCTCTGTACACTAAGAACCGGCCCAAGATTCTTGAAGGACTCCAACTAATACCGTCGGTCCATCTTTTGATGCCACTGTGCTCCTCTATAAATATAAATACATTCCCACTCTTGATGAGGTCCATACGTTCTCTTTCGTGGGGTCTTCTGGGGATCAAATTCAATTGCTTGTTCAATATGGCTTGGATAATTAGCAATGCATCCTTTGTACTACCAACATATCCGGTATAGGAAGGGGTTAATTTGTTTGACATTTTTATGCAGATAAGCAAAGAATATAGTGTTGATGTAAATGTATATGTGTATTATGTACAATGTACAATCTACTTGATAATGTTTATCTATTATAAAGTCCACAACTTAAATCAATTGTTTTTTAATATTGGATTCATTTATTAATTTATATTTTTTTGTCATCTAAAAAAAGAAAACTGCCAAAATAAAAAAAAAAAATTAATAGTAGTACCAAAATAACCTGTAAAAGGACGCAACTCAAAATAATTAAATTTAAAAAAAAAAAAGAGCGATTTTCCCAATTTTATTTTTGGTTATTTTCATCACCCAAAATTTTTTGGATTGACATCATTGAAATTCAGACCATTTCATGACCTTATACACAAACCGTTTGATGGCCAATCCTACCTCCACAAATTCATTTCAGTCCTACAGTACTTCGTTAACTATGAGCGTCACCGACCGACGCCGATCATCGGCTGGAAGTATTAAGGTTAACCGATAAACTCAACTCATAAGGGTCCATCTAATTAAACTTTGATTTTTACGGTAGAGGTAAAGAAGAGCATTCCATTGCTCTCTTATATAAGCTATGACTGTGATAATATAGCATCAAGCAATGCACTGGCCAATGCAGTAATCAATGCAGTAACCTCATTAAGCTTCCCACATGCTGCAGCTGTAAGTAGCTCATCTCTGTCTATCTCTCTCGAATCTCCACGTAGCTCCACGTAGCATCAAAACACGTTGACCTACATCTACATCTGTTGATTTCTTTTCTACAAATACTTGACCTACACCTAATCAAACACTTAACCGAGGTAATGACAGAGTACCTGATCCACAAAGCCAAGACTACTAAATCAAGTCTCACAAAGCCAGGTCCAAAGAGGCTGTTTAAGCAAAGCGCATTAAAAAGATTCTAGAATCAAAATCGAGGGCTAAATTTCGAGGAGGGGGTCCTCGATCGTAAATATGCACCCTTTAGGAACAGAAACGTAATACCCGAAATAATAACCTTTAATTTCGAGTTATAGTCATTTCACTGTTAAAGCACATAATTCCGATAAGCTTAAACTAGTTTGCCCTGGATTTAAACTATAAGATACATAGTTAAGGTAAGGGTGACACATGTATAGATATGTAGAGAACATGTAAGTGAGCGAATATGCATATTCTTGTAAATATTCCATACATGAAGATTTGATGTTGTCAGGCAACTTTTTGCTTGCTACCATTCCTGTTACCTGCTGTCTAAAGCAGTAAATCCTTTATATTGCAAGCCACAGATAGCCCACTAAAAAACATATTTCATGAGGTAGGAGCACATCCGCTTAAAATCCTATATATTGCATATGATTCATAACCAAAGTTCTATGCATACGTATTACCTCTTTTGCTGTCAAAACCCTGCACCAGCCAATGGACGGCTCTGATTTGCTCGTCAATAATATATTTTATAGAAACAAGTCGACATTCAAAAGGCTTCTGGTGGAGTATTTTCAATTGCCATTAGAAGTACAATCCTGCCTTATTGACATTACTTTTTTTTCACCAAATTTCATAATAAAACCATTAACTCCTAAAACTTGCAAAAAATAAACACAAGTATGAAAAAAATAAGCCTGCATAAAATCGAATCAGTTTTCGGTTACACCAACCATGAATTCCAAAATATTATGTCTGTTGAAATTCTGGGCTAACAAATTAACTCGTTATGCAGTTACTAAGTTAGCGCGCTGCAGATACGGTGTTTTGATTTTGCAAGTTACCCTAATTAGGCCGATGTTGCATATTTCCATATGATACCCTCTCATTTGATAACCCTCATCCTATAAATAACCCCAACACTATTCGTCAAAATTCGCCTCAAACCTTTCGCTTATGATTGCAACATCAAAGTCCATAACCGAGAGTCCACTACTGCCGGCACTAATTCTCTGCCTAGAAAATGCCCAACTTTAAATTAAAAATAACTCCACCACCTATTGGCTTCTGTCATTTGGGGACTGCCATAAGTTGCCTCTCTGGTATATATGGCTGCATTATTACCATGTGCTGTCATGAACCTGATGTGGTAGGTCAGAGCATTCTGGTTATGATGTTTACTATTGGTTTTCTAGGATTTGGCTTGCCTTAAACTTTATCTTGAAAGATTATTATTATTAGATTAAGTTAGAGTTGAGTTGAACCAGTGACATTAGAAGTCGGGCGTTTTGAAATTGATTTGAAATCCCTGGTAGTGCCGTTTGGATTATAAATAGAAGAAGTTTTAGTGTAGAGTGCATGAAACGCTATTGTGGGTCAAGAAAACAGGTGTGTGGTTACCGAGTTTTAGCCATTATAGGTATATGACTTTAGTGCTGGGGCAAGTCCAGGTCCAAGACTAATTACTAAGTGTGTTTGACTATGTCTGTGACAGTTTGTATTACCACGTGTACAAACCCAGAAGTATTTGGGAGATGTGAATGAACAATAATCGCTTAATACTTCGACATAAACGTTTTATTGTATATAAATTTAACTAGAGGGGCCCACTTGAGTCAATGACTCCTCCCCCATATTTTAGTCGTGACACGAGAATTGCGCAGCAAATCATAACACTACTATAATTACCGCCATTACTAGTACCGCCCCGACCTAAAATGCGACTTGGCTAAGCCTACTCTGCGGTAGCTCGTAAAAGGCGGTGTCTAATCCCGCACACGATAAAGATCCCCCTATATTAGCCAAGTACTCATTGTTAATTGCTGGATCATTTGATTGCTTGTATACTTAAATTTGTATAGGAGAAATTCACATTCGTAGTATATACCCTTACACAACTGTACACAAAACCCCAATATCACAGAACCAACAAGTCAAGTCAGAATAAATCCTGGGCCACTGAGTGATTGATTAGACGTGATCAGTAACAAACAACACATACTCAATGATATCTAATATTGATTATCATAGTCATTTGCCCCCTTATAGATCACTTTTAACTCCAAATGCAAGATACGACTATCAACTCCATTCGTTGATTCCCTTGAGTCAAAATGAGTTGAATAGCTTACAATTTGCCAATTTAAAGGAGAAGGCTCCCAGTGTTCGTATGAAATACAAAAGTCTTCTTAATGATGTCAATAGGAAATTGTCGATGAAGTTTGGGAATTCTAGTACATTGACTACCTTCTCCGGATCTAGCGGAGTTAATGACTTCAAGGCCTTACCCATTGAAATCCAATACCGGATCTTCAATTTACTTGATATCGACACTCTTAAGACATGTTTGATTCTAAGCAAACATTTCTATAAGTTACTGAAACCTTGCATATACAGGAATTTGGAATTTGATTCTACGTATAGGTTTGCTCAGTTCATCACATTGCTTCGGATGAATCCTAAACTTGGGAAATTGGTTAAATCCATTGACTTATCAAACTTAAAACCTTGTAATTACGAAATAGATGTGGATGAAGATGATGATAATATGGATGAAGACGCAAACGAAATCAAGGCAGGGTGGAGAGATTGGAAGTTTATCAAGAATCCGTTATATTGTAATAATTTGACTAGGATTCAATCTAATAATCCTTCTAATGTATCAATAGCAAGTGACGGTAAAGCCACTGCTACTATCAGTACACATTCTGTTATTAGTGGTGTTGCTAGTACTCATAAAAAGAGAATTAAGTTCTCATTCCTTAAGTCTAAAAGAAAACATGAATTGCCACCCATTCCTATTGTTCATGTCCATCCAATGATTAATAAATTCCTTATTAATTTCTCCAACACTAAAGATTTACCAATTGGTTATATTCTTCATTTAATCAACTTGTGTCCAAATCTTATATCTATTAATTTAGGTAATTTATCATTACTGACAGATTATGAGATATCACCTAACTTCATTCACAAATTCCATACTTATGATATCATCAATAATTATCCCAAAAACCTTTTATTGAACTTGAATGATATTGATGATTCAAACTCAATTTATAACATGAATCTTACTGATATCGATGATACTTTATCATTATATTCTCATAAATCCTTTAATGGTTCAACCAAAGCTCCTACTCCATCCTGGAAGTATAATTCTCTTTTGACACCTTCTCCAAGTGTCTCTTACTTGAATAACACTGACGGTAAGCTTTATTTAAGTGATTTGAGTTTGAAATCAGTCAATAACCTTTATTTAACTAAGTGTAAGGAACTGGATATCCTTAATTTGATTATCAAGTCTCATGGTACTAATACGTATTTCCAATATTTGAACTTTTCATCAATGATTTGGCTCCATAAAGATTTGATCAAACTGTTCTTGTCAAAGTTCCTCCACACACCTATCCATAATTATGTGGTGAGAAATGAACGCAAGAATTTGATTATTGACTTGACCAATTCGGGAATGTATAAGGATTTAGTATGGGCTAAGGTTATTGATTTGAATACTGATGCCGGATTTCAATTGGTGTTTGATATTTTGAATGATAAATTATTTGATGACTTTCAAAGATTCATTATCAATGAAAGAATAAGAAGAGGTAGAATAGCTGAGAATTATTTATAGACCTTTACCTAAGCGAAGGTCTTCTAGCTTTCCTATTTTTGTTGCTTGTGCACATGAATTTTAGTTATTACTTTTTATTCTATAGTGTTCAGAGTAATCTTGAATATTGTATGAGTATTTAGATACTATCTCAATTCTGACTTCACTTTTGTGTACACATTTGAAGTGTACAATTTACAAAGTGTAAATTTTAATTTAATTCTACTATGTTTTATTATAGCTTAGATTTTTTTTCTATTTTTTGTTTTTAATAGATTAATATACGTGAAATTCACAATTCTTTCAGTATTAATTTTTGTATGTTTAAAATGAGATATTCTAAGAGAATAGACCAGAAGCAAAAAAAGAAGCAGATCTTAGTCATAGATGGTCTATATAAACATAAGAACTTTAAGGAGTGAAGAAGTAAGAAGACATAAGAAAATTAGGGAACCACGGAGTTCAAGCTTGTGAGGTTGGGAGATGGTAGGTAATAATATTATATAAGGGCACGCGATTATTTAAGTGCTTATAACAATGCTTATAATAATCATAAATTACAGGTTATAGGTCACATGGTATATTAGTGCCTTAAGAGTATAGACACAAAAACACAAACACAACTCTCATATAACTCAACAGGGCCTCCACAAAAAAATAATAAATATGATATAGAATGTATACAACACTTGTGTATAACTTTACACACATTTCGTTTGAATGGATCAAAAATATGTCTCAGTTATCAGGTCATCACCGTTTCATGGATCAGCTGAAAAGCGACCTCCAACAGCGATGGTTTTAAAACTGAATTTCACTCTAATTCAACATTCATTCAGTATTATCGACCTATATCATTGGTACTACTAATACTAACTAAACATTGAATACTGAAAATTTTTTCTCAGTTTTCTCAGTAACAGTTAACTTTCAAAAACGCACCATATAAGAAGAATGTCGTTTATGTTAAGAATTCACTGTATCGAATAAATAAGGCACTATAAAGTATGACTAGTATGAATTATCGTACCATAGAGAAAGAAAATTCTATTAGTGTAAGAATAAAAGTTACTATAATTTAGAGAACCTCTTTAGATATATGGTGTGTACGATACTATGGCATAAATATTTTCGAAATCAAAATGTTAAGAATTGTCATTACTAAACATAATAAACTAAAATATTCTGATATCGATTTTTATAATGTACTAAAACCAAACAATAAGTCTTGTTAAACTGCAAATTAAATCTTCATTCCTAAAGTGTTACTAATTATCTTCCTCTTATATATCTACGTTCTTCTAAAATGTCGTGACAGTTAAGGTGAAAGTTACCCGCAAATGAGCATATAATTGAGGAACTTTTCTCAATTTAGATCACCACTGCAGTCTCCTGTAATTCATTTAATCAGGTTACGAAGTAGGATAAGAAGAGACAATGTCTGATTTATCATCACAGGTGTCTGCATTCAAGAGTAGAATCAGAAATGGTTCTTCTGTGGTACCAAGACGGTTCAAGGATGAAAAACCCGTGAAACGGACAATCGAGGAGGTTGATAATGGTAACAGAAATCTGGGTCTGAATAACGTAAATAGAACCAATAACGGTGAAAGGTCCCTAAATAATAATGGTTTCGGGAATAAAGATGAAAAAATAGGAATTACTGAAGCTATTAAGAGACATAAAGCTAACTTGTCTAATATGCCAGGTTCACATTTAGCAACTCAACTATATTTAGCTGTAGAGTTCATAAAACAACAAGATAAACCAGTCAGTATTACAGAATTAAGAAATCACCTTCAATCAGTAGATGTGACGGAGAGTTTGATACCATTACTCAAAGATGTGGACAGAATTAAGTATAATTCAGCCTCTCATCTGTTTGAGTACGCCAGTTTACATGATATCAAATCCAGTGAGTCGTTATTAGCATTTTTAAAAGATCAAGGGACGTTTAAAGGTATACTGGTGAAGGAATTGAAGGACGGGTGGCCAAATTGTTTAAAAGCAATTAATGAATTAGAACAACAAGATAAGATTTTAGTTTCAAGGACGAAGAAAGAGAACGCCCCAAGGTTCATATGGCTTAACAAGGGTGGGAATTTGAACCTTATAGATGAAGAGTTCAAGATCATGTGGAACCAAGTAAAAATACCTGATCAAGAAGAATTATATAAATCATTAATCGAACAGAGTTTGAAACCTACAGGGGCGGATCCAAATATCGTCAAGAGAAGACCAAACAGTGAGGAGAAGAAACAGAAAAAGGCAAGAAGGGGAAAGATCACCAATACTCATATGAAGGGAATTTTAAAGGATTATTCCCAATTTTAGTGGTTTTTACTATTTTCAAGCACTAACCAAAATAAACGAAGTACAAATAGAAGTTTACACAAAGTAAAAAAAAACACAATTTAACAACCCAAGACATATTTATAGTGTATAGTTAAAGAAAATTGCATTTATCCTTAAGGACTCTGTTTCAATTTGCTAGTAGCTCCTGATCTTATCTTGTGGAATCGTGTAGAATTCAAATGTTGAGAACCAAAAATTTTTCCAGTTCCACATCTATCACGAAACATGTCAGGTATGTAAAATAAGAACCAACAAGTTAAAATGGCAATGAATCAATGTCATAGGATTAACAGCTACTAACCCCTTATAGAATTTCAAACTGTTGCCCAAGAATTTTGTAATTTCTACTACCAATTATTCGATACTGATAAGTCACAATTATCCAACTTATATAGAGATCAATCTATGTTAACGTTCGAAACCACACAATGTCAAGGTGTTAAAGATATCGTTGAAAAGTTAACCAGCTTACCATTCCAAAAAGTTGCTCATAGAATCTCCACCTTAGATGCCCAACCTGCTTCTCCTCAAGGTGATATTTTAGTTATGGTTACTGGTGAATTATTAGTTGATGAAGAACAAAATGCTCAACGTTATTCCCAAGTTTTCCACTTGATCCCAGAAAGTGGAAGCTATTACGTCTTCAATGATATCTTCAGATTAAATTACAGTTAAATAGCTTAACAATGCCTAGTCTAATTTGAGGTGGCTTTAGAATCTTTTGATAATATACATGCTAATTGTTCTTATGATGTTTTATATATAACACACAAACAGAGAAACGGATCAGGTATTGTGATGTTACAAACTTCCTATACACTTTTATTTTGTTCTTTTGAAGATCGTTGACGTTTTGTTAACATCTCCATGAAATCCCTCTCAAAAATCGCGATCCCCTATGCAGCCAACTATTCCCAAAAGACCAACTAAAAGCTCGTCAATTGAAGAGTCAGAGGTGCCAACATCTCATACAAATGATGTAGAATCCCCTATAGAAACGACTAATGAAGCAGGGACCCCTAAAATCCCGATTATCCCTTCTAGACCGAAAAGTAAACAAAAACAACAACCTGAAGTAGACGATTTGAATCAATCAAAGAAATCGGAAATTCCAATTGATGAAAGTGCTTCACAATCAGAAGGTTCATATACGTCAGAGAATTCAAAGAAGTTAGAGGTAACACAAAAACCGGATGAAACTGATGAAATAGAAACGCCTGAAAATGAGGAATCTGATGCGATAAACCCACAACAAAGCACCAAATCAAATGACGACTTACACGAAGAACCTAAGGAAGTAGACAGCCTGGACTCAAAAATGACAGAACCTGGAATCACAGAGCCAGAAATCGCAGATACCAAAATAACTAGAAATGAAGATGATGAAGAATCTTTACCTTTGATTCCTCCCAGACCTAAGTTAAAGACCGGTTTTAGTGACTTGAATTCAACGGGGTCCAGTAAAGATGTACACAGGGGGGACCAAGATGGTGAAATGACTCCCGGAACGTCCAACACTAGGTCTTCATTCAAAGATGACTTTAATACAGAAAATGAAAATTTAGCTGGTGATGAAATAAGTTTTAATGATGACCAAGAGACTATTCAGGAAAAAGAGCCCGAAGCCTCAAACAACCAGGAATATATGGAAGCTACCCAGCCATTTGATTCAACCTCACCAGTAATGCCAATTATTCCTAAGCGTCCTAATAAATCACAAAGGTCGTCAGTTGAACCCTCGAGTGCAAAGGAAACTGACCATGACGAAGTTAAAGAAGCTGATATTAAAGAGCTGAACACTAACGAAGTAAGTGCCGTAGATACTGTTACTAAGCTGGCAGAAGTCAAGGAATCAGGAAGTTCGTCAGAAAACACCACCCCTAAGTTAACTGAAGATGAAGCTAGTGGTTCTAGCTCATCTAAAGAACCTTCAATACCGGCTCATCCTAAAAAGCCACCTCCAAAACCCAAGAAGTTGTCATCCAAAATCGCAGCTTTCCAGCAGTTACTTAGTCAGCCATCAGGTTCTGAGGAAAAGCCACCTAAACCACAGGCAAAGTCCAATGATGGTGAAACTCCTAAAGGTAAATTATCTTCTTCTCATATGAAGTTCGCCCAGAATTTGCAAGGTATAATGGGAAGGGGTATCGCATTGCCAGGGATGGTGGATGCCAATGCATTACGGCCGACCCAGGCAGGCGAAGATGATGATGCCAAACCCGCTGAAAACAGTGATCTGCCAGTCGATAAGCCTATAAGACGTGCTAAAGGTCCAAAAGGTAAAAAGTTGCCTAAGAACTTATCGACTCCAGTAAATATCGAACTGGAATCTAAGCTTAAGATTTATAGTGATAATTTATGGACTGTGGATTTCGAGAAGATCCCCAAGCCACTAGAAAATACAACCACTGATACTATCGGTGACTTAGAAGCTGAAACCGAAGAATCAAACAAGGAATTATCAGAGGTGGAAGAAGTGGAAGAGGCAAAAGAACGAGGTCCTGCTACTAGCAAGGATGAATTAGACAATACAACAGAGAAAGAAGTAATTAATTCTATCGAAGAAGAATTACCAACGGCCACCGAGATTGAATCAGAAGGCAAACAAGAGGCCATTGAAGACCCATCTCTACCCGTAACTAATTCAAAACCTAGCTCTGAAGTTGAATCACCAGATGGCCTCGATAATGACAATTTCGTAGATGCTGTATCCAAAGTTAAAGACTTAGACGCACCTGAATCAGATTTGAAGAGTGTACTTTCGGAGACTAAGGACTCGGTTGTAGGAACACAAGAGAAGGAAGCAGAGGTGATTTTACCTGAACTGAAAGAAGAAGGGAAGGAGGACGATCCTGATCTCGATGCCTCGAAAGCAGAGAAAGAAGACGAGCTTGACCTGAAGACTTCAGAAACTTCAGATACAGAGAATTGAGAGTAATTTTACAATTCAATGATTCAGCAAGTAATATAATGCATAACCTTATCTATTCCCTATTTTTCCTCCCTCTATTTAATGGTTTATATTCAAATAACTTGGTAGAATCACTATCTTTTGAAGCATCTTTACTATTAGCTTCAGACAAATTAGCGTCAGTTTTATCTTTAAGATTTCTACTTCCCGTAGATTTTTCACTTTCGGAATCTTTATCTTCTCCTTTAATTAATCTTTCTCGTAAAACATTAACCTTTAGGTTAATTTCATCTTCGGGAACATCGTTGTCTTCCAATTCCATCCTTAATTTCATACATTTCAACTCAATTTCACGCTTTAATTTATACTTCTGTAGATCTTCAGTTGTCTCCTGTGTTATTTTATCTTTTAAAGCCCGTTTAGTATCACTTTCTTCTGATTCTTTAGCCCTTCGTTTTCGCTGTGAGTCTTGAAATTCATCGTATTTGAGTTTATCACCTAATGAACTTAAGTTTTTTTGGACATATCCCGAAGTTCCTGAACCTCTTGCTGATTTCAACCCTACTCCCATAGTTTAGTTGGAAGCGCTTTCTTTGTACCAATGTAATTATATTTGATTATCAAATGAATAATGCGATTTTTTTTGTACTGTTTCAATTCCAGCACAACGCGAAGAAATTATTGATATTATTTTTTGTATAGCTGTACAAAGGGTTGGATGAGCAGAAGCACAATATGAGGTTCAGACTTAGATTGTTTATACTTGTTGCTTTATTCTTCTCTATTATTTATGTGTTGTATTTAAGTATTAATGGATTTGAAGATTTAGATTACATTGGAAGAATTAAGCCTTACATATACCAGGATGATGAAGCCAATTCCAAACCTATAGTTGGTCAGGTAGAATTTGACCCCAGACACCAGTTCTGGGATAAAATATTCGATATATTCGCTAATGGTAAGATCAATTTACCTGGTGTCAATTTAGATGAAGCTATCAAATATACCAAAAAAGAAGACCAAGTCAAAGGACCAAAAACTAAAAAGGTTTTGCTCTCCAAAGCAATCATAGATCCTCAAGTTCAAACAGAGTTGAAGGATAAACACACATTAGTCAAGAGCCAATTACCAAAGAAACTAGATAAAACGACCTACAAGTCAGGTTCGAATGGTATTGTTTTGATTGGGGGTGGTAAATTTTCTTGGCTCTCATATTTATCGTTAATTTCAATCAGGAAAACTGGCTCTAACTTACCGGTAGAGATAATAATGCCCCAGCATGATGATTTTGTTCATGAAAGAGAATTTTGTACTGAAGTTCTACCAAGACTAAATGCTGCTTGTGTAGTTTTACCTGAAGTTTTAGGTGCCTCAGTTATGAACAAATGGTCTGAAAAAATCGCAAATTATCAATTCAAATCTTTAGCTTTAATGGTTTCCAGTTTCCAGAATGTGTTACTTTTGGATTCAGATAATATTATTCTCGAGAATCCTGATAAATTGTTCGAAAGTAAATTATTCAAAACTCATGGGATGGTCACTTGGCCAGACTATTGGGAAAGAACCATCAGTCCTGCCTATTATGAGATCGCTAGTATGCCGGTTAATGACCTAAAGAGATTGAGATCTAATAGGTTTCCGTTGGCAATTGACACTAGTATCAAATCTAACGTCGAACAAAAGGATAACGAAGAAGAGAATACTCCATACCACGACTTAGAAGGCAGTATACCCAATTTGTCAACCGAATCAGGTCAATTTTTGATCAACAAGGATACCCATGCCTGTACATTATTATTGTCAATGTATTATAATATGTTGGGACCTAAATTGTATTATAAATTATTTTCTTTAGGTGAACAAGGAGAAGGAGACAAAGACACGTTTCCTGCAGCCGCCTATGTATGCAAGCAAAAGTTTTATCAAGTTAAGTCATTCATCAAGACACTTGGATATCTTGACAATAATGGTGCCTTTCAAGGGGTGGCAATGGGCCAAAAAAGTCCCTTAAGTGATTATCAGAATTTCGAAGAAAACTTTGGAAAATTCATCACATCGCCAGAGATGAAAGCTTTACCAATAGAAAAACAAATCGAACACATTCAAGATATTGAAAAAAAATACTTCAGTCAAGATTCTACGGCCAGTCCGTTGTTTACTATCCATTGTAACTATCCAAAATTAGACCCAAAATATTTCATGGAGAGAGATGATTTATTTGACCCGGAGCTGAAAAGATTGAAATACAGGCTTTACGGGGGATTAACTTATAATGATCCAGTGATCAAGAACAAAGTATTAGATTTTGAGTTGGAACAATGGAGAAATATAGACAGAGCCTTGTGTGAAGATTTAATTAATTTTGTTCATTTCAAAGACTCCAATGTAGAAGATATTTGTATCTTTGTTAAGAACCAAGTTAAATTCTTACAGACCAGTTAGACACACATATAGCGTGGTTAGTTTAATTTTAATTTAATATATCCTTTCAAGAATTATTGCCTAAAAGACTCTAAACATTTCTTGTAAACCTCTTCTTACAAAATTTTTCTGACAGAATTCTTTATGTATACTAGCAGTTCATTTCCTACTTAACAGATTGAACGTCACATTATATACCAAATAACTACTTCAACAGCTACTTCATTGATATAAACACAAAAAAAAAAAAAGAACTAGAATTACACGTCTTGTAAAATCATCCACTTAAGTGAATAAATACTCGAGCTAACAAATCCAAGAGACAAACTTGACTTCCATTAGCAAGACATATGTTGTATCCTTCCTATACTACTGCCATATCGGCTTTAATTCTTCCGAAATAAGAATTGACTTCCTACCTCCGCTAAGTTTCAATGCTGTAAACCAACATGATACCAGGCCACCTGATTCAGGCCAGTATCGTACAAACATTAATATATAATATAACTCCTCATACTAATAATACTAATGATACAAAAAAAAATCTAAAACCTACATCCAAAAGGGTTCTCTTTTACCCACAAACATGACAAAAATCTACAAACCAATTATACTTTCAATCAAATTCCAACTACACAAGCATTCAAAAAGATTTAAGAAATTTAAGACCACTCTTTAGGATACACAAACCAAACAATAATCAAACAAAGTATAAACACAACTAATATAACTGACTAGTTTCTCCTTACCAAAAAACATGACTCTAAAAATACAACTAAAATTCTAACCAAGTGGGAAAGTTGATAAAAAATATATACGTTTCAAACACAGTAACATATAGTTTGAAGTCAACTCTACCTTAAAGAACAATCATACTTCATTTATATTATAATGTTTCTAACCGGTGAAAGTAACAAACTTGTATATAGCCGTAAACAGAAAAAATATAAATTAAAGATATATCATACTGCAGGAACTTTGATTACCTGCAAGTGTGGTAATACGGTCAAACAACATTTTCCATACTAAACAGATAGTTACCCATTATAGCCCAATCATTGGAACCGTAAACAACTCACACTTCACGCTAAGAAAGAAGAAATTCAAATTGAATGAAGAAGAACCAGCAAAACACAAATTCCTAAGAATATAATACACAAAAGCAAGCAATTCCTTCCTACTGCTGCCAGAAACACATTGGTTAAATGATCTGTCAGCATTCTACACTTATCTACAAGCTATGCAACAAAGTTCAAGTATTTATTAAAGCTCATTTTCCCAACCCTACTTCTCATCTTTCAGGAATTGGAATCAACAAACAAACTTCGTGAAGAGTAAACAACATGTATATGAGACAAAAAAAAGAGCTTGTCTTAGTAACACAAGAAAAGAACAACCTAGCAAGCTTTGTCGGATACAGAAATCTACGAAATACTCTGTTTTGTAACTATACAACATATTGACTACATCTAAGGTTTTAAAATAACATAAATTGTATTGAAATATAGAGGAACGATACGTTTAACAGTAACCTCGTCATACGCAGATTATTATATAGGATTGATACAACAAAACATTCGTATTACTAGCTGCAATAACTATTTTGACTGTTACTTATAAAGAACAATATTCCATACAATAAGCTCTGCTTCATTATATCAATATCTTAGAGATAGTGATGCTCGTTCTCGCTCAAGGTTTCGATGCTTCCTCCTCGTTTTTAGTCTCAGAGATAATACGTGTTTATCTTACTCCTTACTTATTTAGTTTCATGTAGACGAATGTTTTTCGGTTATAAAGATAAATTTACAAGACAATGATGAGTTAATACTACTATTTCAAATGTTTGTATCATTTCTGTTCATACTATTTTGCGTAGCCTTATATCATTTCCCAGTATCGATTTGCTCTTCGACTGTGTGTTTACTTTTTGTTACCAATTAGCCTTTAAGAGTTGCCAAGATTACTGGTTTTATTATAATATGGGACTCGAGCAGCAATATTGCTTCCATTCTTCTTGCGAAATTCCATTGTATTTCACACCCTTACTTCTTTTATTAATTTGTTTGAAGAGATTGTTGATCTTACTATAATGTAATAAGTCTCATGAATTCAGAAATTTTTTCTTTGTATTGTCTATTGTCAGCTAGAAGGAAACCCCTTATCTTACTAGTACTTTAATTTATTTTATCTATAAACTTAGTCGTCCTAGTTTCTGAAATCGTGTACGGTTGTCCCTATTCTGTCTTACTTTTTTTTGACATCATCGTTGGGTATTTGGGATATTTAGTCACATACAGCTTATTTTGAAGGTATTTAGTGACGACTGATGCCTTTAAATATTTGCATTAATTCTTTGGTTGTAAATATTTGTTTACAAGCGAGCTATTACTTTTTTTATCTTCGGAGAATATTCCTATACCTATTTTATGTATATTAGTATCTATAAAGTACACAGGTATTTGTTCTCTTTTTAGCCGATTTGGCCCCACTCAATAGTATAATTATAGGTAACTTAGTTTGAAAGAGGGTACGTTTTCAAATTTGTCTTTGAAGGAAGCTCAGTACGTTCCTTTTGAGTTGAAGTTATTTCACAAGTGTGCCTTCTCGTAACATTATATTTATCATCTTCGCCTTCTTATTATTTTTGCAAATTGTTATATTTAAGAACATTGAAAGATGGTCACGTACACTTCTGTTAATTTGTATTCTACAATGTCTTTGAGACAGAAGAATTTCATAGGTTAGAAAGGTCAGAGGATTGAACAAGAATATTCAATATTCAAGAATGTTAACAAACTGCTCATTCTCATAGTGATTCTCTATAACAATTCTTGTCGACTTGAGTAAATCTACAGCCTAATTTACTTACTACTGGTTCTTCAACTTGTCCTATATTTTGGACTTCCCCTATTTTGATATTTTCATGGGTAAAGTTCAATTTTTACCTCTATTAGTTGTTAATAAGACTTGAACATGGGAGAAGTAAGTGAACAACACTTGCAGGATGTCAGGTTTAGCTTTGAAAGCATTTATTTGGGCCTTCTTGATGTCACTTGAACGTTACCTGAGTGGATTTTGTCCACTAGCTACTTTGTATGGGTCTTTTAACTTTGGAGGGTGAGTAGTTGCAATTGCAGTTGTAGCCATGTTGCTTAAAGTAGGATAAAAAATTTGTCTTATTTTCATCATTTTCCTACAATTTTGAATATCCCATCTTCTTATATCTTTCCCATTTGACATGTAAAGTCATACAATGATGCAGGAGGTCTCTGAAAAATCCAGTGCATAGTGTTGCAACTTTAACTCCCTTAGCTCTTACTGTAGAAGCATACCAGCTAGTACGAGGAGTACAATATCTGAAGAAATTTTAACATTTTCATAACCAAATCCACTTGGTATATATAGCTTGATGTTCACGTCTTTCACGGTTCTATGTATAGCAACAAGAGACTCGGGATCTGAATCAATCAAAGAAATATGTAAATCAGTATCCTTCAAAGCTTCGTCCAACTTGAGATTCGTCAACTTGGATTGAATAAACCTCACTTATTCCGTATATTCACTCGACTTATCTTGGGAAGTATCTCCCTTTATAGGAAAAGTCTACTTACTCTTTCTAATGTTCCATAGCTAAGGCTTTGAAAAGAGGAGAGTCAAAAGGCCCTGAGGTACGGAAAACTGCAATAGAAATCATACAAACCTTTTATTTACTTTTTGTTAACCTTTCTGTTAAAGCTGAATCAATTTAGCTTCCCTATAGCTTTTTCTTATATTCATGTTATATTATTCATGTTGCATCTTGAGAGGTGTGATAAGTCATTTATTTTGTCTTTGTCTCATTTAGATTACAAATGTATGAAAATATAAGACGGGCGACTTTTGCCTATCCATAAAAAATTCATTATTGGTTTTGTCCCCGGGGCTTGGTAAAAGGTATATGTAATATACTTGACTTTTGAGTCTTTCGATTAACTCTTGTTAAAAGCTTGATGGCAACAAATACTCAATATCGCTCATTTTTGTGATTTTTGCATTTTGAAATTTAAATACGAGAGATAATAAAATAAATGAATTAAGACAGGAATTTATCGTTATGACATTTTGTACCATAAAATACAAGAAGAACATAACTTGAACTATGGCTTGAAATAAAACTCTTCTATCGTTGTACTATGCTGCAATTGGTCCAAACACGGTTATCTTATCCGCAGATTCATAACTCCGAGCGGCTTAAAGAGGAAAATAGCGGAATTATGATAAGCTCGTCGACTTCAAAAGCGATAAAAAGGTAAAGAATCTCACACAGCTATAGAATATCATATTTCGCTATGAGAGGATTAACCGAAAAAGACTTAAACAAAAGTCAATCCAAGAGGGGTAAGTTGATTATTGGTTTAGCTGCCATTTTACTGTTGTTCTGTTATTCTTACTACCAAAGTAACAGTCTCATTAGTATCAATAGTGCCCAAGAGGAGCTATGCCCCATCCATCCTATAAAGGTTCCTGAAAGTTTCAAAGCTGACAATTCTACGGTATTAAAGATTTTATATGACGAAGATTTCAAGTTAGCTTCAGTTAAGAAATTATCTGGTGCTATTCAAGTTGATACTGAAGTTTACGATAATCCTCCAAAAGTGGACGAAGACCCTGAGTATTGGAAAGAATTTGCTAAATTCCATAAATACTTAGAAAAGACATTCCCTACTGTTTATGAAAAGTTGGAAGTAACTAAGGTCAATACTTATGGTCTTGTGTTCTACTGGAAAGGTTCTGATGAAAGTCTTAAACCTGTTATGTTAGCTGCTCATCAGGATGTAGTTCCAATTCAAAAAGACACCATTGACGCCTGGAAGTATCCTCCATTGGAAGGTCATTATGACGGAACTTATATTTACGGACGTGGAGCCAGTGACTGTAAAAACTTATTAATTGCACTTATGGAAACTTTGGAATTGCTTATTGAAAGTGATTTTGAGCCTGTAAGAGGAGTTATCGCAGCATTTGGCTTTGATGAAGAGGTGAGTGGAAGTAAGGGAGCTTGGGAAATTAGTCAATATTTACAAAAGAGATTTGGACCTAAATCGATTTATGCTATTCTTGACGAAGGTCCTGGTATTCTGGAAGAACCTAACACTGGTTTAATAATTGCAGGTTCTGCAGTCGCCGAAAAAGGATTCTTAAATGTAGAAGCCAAATTGCATACTAAGGGGGGCCATGCTTCAGTACCACCAGATCATACCTCTATTGGAATTGTATCCGAATTGATCACCCTTCTTGAAAAAAATCCATTTGAGCCAATATTAACAACAAAGAATCCAATGTTGGAATATTACCAATGTATTGCTAAGTATGGGGGTGATAAAGTTCCATCAAAATTAAGAAGATCTATCTTCAGAGCTGGCTATGATAAGTTTGCTAATTCAGAGGTTATTAATTACTTGTCAAATGCATCTCCTCTTACTCGTTACTTAATAAAAACTTCTCAAGCTGTTGATATTATTAGAGGTGGGGAAAAGATCAATGCTTTACCCGAATTCACTGAATTTTTTGTTAATCACAGATTAGCCGTTGAAACCACAGTTAAAGAATCGATCGAAAGATTCCTTGATTTAACTAAAGTGATTGCTAAGAAATATAACTTAGCTGTTGAATATAAAGGGGATTTGATCTATGGTGATGAAAAGAGTGTTGGAACATTCTTTATTGATTACTCTGATGACGCATTAGAGCCATCTCCTGTTGCCTCAACTAAGGATAAAGTTTGGGAATATTTAGCTGGGGCTTCTAGACATTATATTGAAGATTTGGTCTTACCTGGTTCTGAGCAACCAATGATTATGTCCCCTGCATTAATGCCAGCTAATACTGATACTAGACATTACCATAACTTGTCTGATAATGTTTTCAGATACACCCCTACTTTGGACGCTGACATGTTGCATAATGCTCATACAGTTGACGAGTATTATCCATTTGATAAACATATGCAGTTGATTGCGTTCTTCTATGAGTATATTCAAATTATCAATACTCCAGATGCCTCTAATGTTGAGTAACCTTACAACAGTCTGCATATATGTTAAAAGGAAGTGTATAGAAATAAAGTTTCTGAATCTGGAATAAATTACAGCTATATGATCTCTATTTACAAGATATCTAAATTATTCTTCAGCCAATAATTGTTTGACCCTTCATTAATATTTACGTCGTTAACTTTATGAGAAAGATTTACTGGTATTAAAGCCCATATAATGAAACAACCTATCCCATTGTCCCTTTTTGTGCAACATTGCTAAAATTAAAATTCCTGGTAAGTGCCAAACAGAAGCCCAAAACAATTTTCTTGCATTGATATTGGCCAAATTGATTTGTTCGGCACTTATGGGCTTACCTGAATGATTAATATTTTGTTGACGCCAGAAATTATAGGCCAAGTATGTGAGCCATCCATTCAATATCAATGAGTCGATCAGGAAAACCCAGTCTGTAACATTGAAATAACTCAAACCAAAGCACAAGGGAAACATTAAAATTGAATATCTCAAGGAAACCCTAGCGTTCAACTTTGGGTTTTCTGCAGCTGTCATAACATAACCTGCTTTTTTGTATTGTTGAGCTATGGAATGTGATAATGCATTGAAATGAGGAAACTGCCATGTATAAAGTAAACCAGCGAGACACCAAGCACCAGGATGCCATAATGATGACAGAGCTGCCCACCCCATCAATGGTGGTATAGCACCAACTATGGCACCTACCCAGGTATTGACAATATGTACTCTTTTAAGGGAGGTATAAATCCATGCGTAAAGGACTATGTTTAAGAAACCTAATAGACTCACAACTGGGTTCACACCAAAATATAACATAGTACAACCTACTAATCCCGTTACTGCTGCAAATTGGAACGCATTCTGTGGTGAAATAGCCCCAATGACTACAGGCCTACTACTTGTCCTTACCATTTTCCTATCAAATTCAGGTTCTCTGCCCATATTGATTGCATTTGCAGCTCCTGAGCATAAAGCAGTACCAGCACTCAAGAAAATAAGTTCTGTTAACGAAACTGAATATGGTGATAAGGCATAGGAACAGATAGAACTTAACGTTACAAGAACCGTCAAATTTGGTTTTGTTAATTTTATATATGGCTTTATTATAGCTTTCAAGGAATTTTGTTCGACTTTGGCTTTGGCAGTTACTCTGAAGGGAATGTGTGTATTATCCAGGTCTTGACATGTTATTATTTTACTTACTTTGCCTAAATTATTATCATTATGGTTCAATCTATTGGGTATGAGAAGGGGCGATTTAAGACGATGTGCCGGTCTCTTATAAGAAGTTTGAATGAGGTTTCTTATTAGGAATTGATTATTTATAAAGTTTTGATCTATGACTAAGTGCCGTGTTGAGTTATTGAAGAAAAAATTGAAATTTGTGATGGTATTAAATTTATTCATCGTGGTATTGGACGACTCACCAGAGATTTTTCATCGCGCATCAAGGACCGCCCACTTACAATAATTGCAAAAAATTAAGTCTATTAATTAATATATATTTCAACTAAAAAAATAACCCATAAAAATAACAAACGAGTTGAGTACTATGATGTCTACTTCTAGTATGCTTTCTCGTAATCTTTATCAATTTCTTCCTCTTGGGAGGCTGATTCAGAAGCTAAATCCATATCGACTTCCTCTCCATTTCCAAATTCACCAGTCCAGCCATTAGCAACCAAATAGTTTTTGAATCTGATATCTTCTTCTAATAAGTCATCATCCTTTAAGTGAGGTACGAAAAAGTATGCAACAATAACACCTACTAAACCACAGATAGCAGCGATAATAAAGGTCCACTTTTTACCCAAGTGTATTTGAATTGGAGTAAAAGTCTTGGTACCAACAACTGCACCAACTTTACCAATGGCAGCAGAAAGGCCATAAAAAGTTCCTCTAATTGGAGTAGCAAAAGACTCCGAAGAGGTAAGACCCAACATGTCACCAGGACCTAAGTTACCTGACAGTTGCATCAAACCATAGAATACAATGAATAATGGAATGATATTGGATATTTTATCATAACCAATTCCAACAATAAGACCGAAAACGATATATCCAGCAAATCCAGCCATCAAAGTATATTTTCTACCAATTTTATCACATAAAAAGGCACCAATTATACAACCTGGAATAGATAAAACAGCTAAAAGCAAGGTCCATTCTGCAATTTTTTGCAAGTTCTTAGCATCATCACCCTTTAAAACACCAGAAATAATACCGGCTGAAAAGATACCGTTAGGGAAAGTGACAAAGTCATATAAAAACCAGGTTACACAAGTACCAATAAGCCTTTTCCAGTAAAATTTAAGAGCTAACCAGTAAGGGACATTTCTCTTAATAGCAGACTTTCTATATAAATCTGAGGTAACCATTTTTAATCTGAAGTAAAAAACGGATAAGGGCCAGAAAGCACCTAATGCAAATAAAGTTCTCCATAAAGCCAGGTAATTGTGGGTAATTTGGTATACAATTAAAAATATAATCAAGGCAAATGGACCACCTAAAGACAATGGTAAATTTGTAACTAAAACGAAAATACCACCCCTTCTCTTAACGTTGTTACTAGCTTCATTAGCACTAACGGAACATGAAGGATATTCAGCACCAATACCAAACCCAGTAACACCTCTTGCAATAATTAACATCCATAATAATCCGACATCAGATTTACCATGGGATGCGGCACAAAGACAAGTACCAAAGATTAAAAACACGGTGGAAATGATGATACAGTTCTTTCTACCGAGATAATCAGCACACACACCAATTACAACTTGACCAAAAATAGTAGTGATTAAAGCGGCATTGGAAACATTAGTTTTCATATCAGCCGTGTAAGCTTCAGGAAACTCATAGGTCAAAATTTGATTGGCCATGGTAAGAACATTATTTTGATAACCATCACTAATTAAAGCAAACCCAGCACATAAAATAGTCAAGATTTCTTTTAATTTAGGACCAGCTAATCTTTGTTTTCTTTCCTCTCTCTTGTAAATGAATTTAGGATGATGATCTAAGGTGTTCGAATTTTGTTCAATAACTTCAGTGTTAATCTCAGAAGTTTTGACTTCCGAACTTTTAATTCCAGACATTTCCGCAAATATTAAGGATATTATTCAAGCT
Source organism: Yamadazyma khao-thaluensis (assembly GCA_030563265.1). NCBI lineage: Eukaryota > Fungi > Ascomycota > Pichiomycetes > Serinales > Debaryomycetaceae > Yamadazyma > Yamadazyma khao-thaluensis. The sequence goes on from JAKUBQ010000015.1 coordinate 102,172, forward strand.
AGGAAATAAAACTAAAGCTTTATATAAGTGAAGAACCTACTAATACAAATTCTAACAGATGAGGTTTGTCACTGGCTTTTATATCAGTTGCCTCATCTGAAGAACAATAGATTCGAGTGCTTCTCCACGTGCAACAATAATGACCAGATTCAAGGTTTGGAGTAAATTAACAATAAAAGTTCCCAATTCGGCTATAATTGATTAAGGTGAAAACTCATGTCGTGTGCAGACAGGGTTTTTTTTTGACGGAAGCAGCACTACCGCATCAAGGATTGACAGGGAAAGTATTTTTTTGACGTCAATAGCTTTCAATTAGGCAAGAGCCTATTACCTGGAGGGTGGATAAAAGACCCATACTGAAAGACAATTGTATATAATAGAAATACAAGCTGTCCTTGAAGTTGAGATGCATTAGAGTTTAGAGCTGTAACAAACTCAAAAATTTCTTTTACGGAATTTCTGTCAAACGTGGTGGATATTCTATACCGGAATTGTTATCTTATGAAGACACTGCACGTAGACGAGGACAATATAGGCCATCGATGCATCCAAGGTTAAATCGATTTTACCCTTGAATGACAAATTAGTTGATATAACTTTGTGTGCTTACAAGTCTTTATGGTTGAATTGTATCATATGCGTGAGGCCGTATGGGTTCTATTTCTCCTCAAATATGCACGTTGTTGTAAACTGACGCATTCCACTTAATGCATCCACCGGGATAAGAATGAATAAACGCATCTAATAATTGGATATAGCTGTACTCATTTCCAACTTGCATAATTCCAATATCGCCTGAGACTTGTACGAATGGCAGATCATAAGAACGTGGATACTTATGTATTAGTACTTCATTATCACATTGAAGAGAGTTCAACCTTGTTACTGACCAGCTTAAGTCCGATAATATACAATAGCACAAATCGATCCGCCCCGATGAATATTTAGAAGGCTGTTGCACTCTTTTTCCTTGATTGAGTTGGTTCTACTTTATGAGCTACTGGTATTATTCTGCACTTGTGCTCTGAAATTTGCTTTCACAGGTGGTTATTATTAGGATCTATAGTTGAAATTTGCATCATTGGTAGAAAATCCGTTTTATCTTGAACCAATTTTAATTACAGAAGCTATTCTCATTGTAGGTGGTAGTTGACAGTTTTAGTTCTGCTAGAGAGGTCTTTTGATTCCCAAAGTGGTAGATTGCGTGTGATGCAAATCTTCGTCTCATCGCGTGCAATTAAAGCTTTTAAAGAATATGTTTAGGTTGTGTTGTTGGTTGTGTTTTAATTAATGTTATCTTTTAACAATGCATTAGTAGTAGTATTAGTAGTAGCGATTGTTAAATTAACTACAACAGACATTGAAAAGTTTCAGTGGTAGAAAAAGTCCTTCTTCTTTGACATGGACTGTACTCCTGCGTACTTTTGATACAACAATTACAAAAATCAACCAAATAGGCCCATAGATTTCCTATGAAAGTCTCATTATAATCACGACCTGATAACCTAACAAGGTTTCCTTCTTGCATTATGCTCCCATATAACAATTGAGGGGCGCGTAGTAATGTATGCTCTGAAATAGTTATCAATGCTCTCATGCTCAGACCACTAGATTCAGACATTCAGACCACCATATTCAAACCACCATCTTATTAATTTCCGAATGAGGGAGTTGTTGCCTTTCAAAGGAAAAACCAAAGAGTTAATTTATAGTTTAGTTTCAGTGGAGATCCCAGCCGTATCTCAATTGTATCTCAGTCGTACCCCAGTCGTACCCCAGCTTGGACCTGATAAGCAAGGGATGCTATTTTATGTAAATCAGGCAATTAGTGCTCTTCATATGAATTACTGCAAAATTTAGACTTAGAAGCTTAAAGTAGTAATAAGAGCACACATTAATCGTATTAGGTAATGATTAGGTAATCGCATTTAACAAAACTACCCTTAAAAATTTCAATTTTAATGGCTCCCCTGCATTGTCTCCATTGCTTATTCCCAATGTGTCTATCAATATCGGCATTATATTCAGGACTTTACTGTATGTGGCCTCGCCGCTGATAAAATGTGAATCACCAAAAATGGGGTACTAAAAATATTGAGTTGGCACCTAGACGGTATTCATACAAATGCTTTAAATGTTTTCACAACATCTTACCGAATGTACAGTGCATATGTCTACCTTTAATACTCCACAGTAATCCTCTGATGTGTGGAAATATATTTCAGAAAACTCGTTAGAAAATTGTAAAGAGATTATTAGCGAAATGGTCAATCCTGAAGGTTAGAACCCCACTGGGTTTCCTAAAATGGAAACATATAAGTGTTCAAAAAACATATATAAGTCCCTAAAACCTGAAGTATGTCAATTGTGTAATGGTAATTTCAAGACTAACTGAGGAACCAGCATCAGATGCTGCTAGGCAAGTATTAAAATTTATGAGTGCTATTCATAACGGATATGATACAGCAACTGGTATTAGAGCTTTTGAATATTTTGGTCACCATTTATTAGGGAAAAAAATACCAGCACTGCTTTTAAAAGCCAATCAAGAAGTTCAAGTTAATATATTCGGAGATTTCCCGGAACCGTCCGATTTTATACCTCTGGTGGTATTTGCAGTAATATTCTTCATATTGTTACTTGGACATTTAGCTATTTACTCTATTAATAAGTCTAGGGATCACAATTTCCCGTTAAGTCTTTATTGGGCATTCTGTTGTTTATTAAGACTCATTAGTTTTGCGATTAGAGGTTTATGGAGTTATCATATTGATAATATTGATATGGGAATGGGGGACGAAGTTCTACTTGTTGTTGGATCAGTATTAATTGTTCCATCTAACTTAATTCTTGCTCAAAGATTATTCACTTGGAGACATCCAGTGGGTGGTACTAGAAAATTATTTACTTATACAATGTTAGTTCTATATGTGTTTGTAGCTGCAGTAATTGCTTGGACTATAGTAGCAGCTTTAACACCATATGTTTATTATCTAAGCAGAAACAATTTCAATAATTATCAAATTAGTTTGAAATTAACCTCTGTGTTAATGATTACATATGTATTAACGGCAGTTAGTTTATTGGGGTTGTCTTATTTTTTCCAGCCAACAGCAAAGGATGAAAATTTATATACTTATCAACCATGGTGGATTGAAAGTTTCCACCCATTTTACTTTGTTAAGAAGGGAGCTAAAGTGGCAGCTGAAGAAACTTTCATGAAAAGAAATCATAATCACCGTCATGCTATAAGAGTAATTGCTGCAACCCATCATCATTATAATATGGTTGAAGGATTGACCAATGAAAGAGGTACTCTTAGACATAATAAGTCAATTATGATTATTACTTTATCCACTATCTTATTAATGATATCAGCTGTCGGTAGATCTGTTGTAGTTTTTCAAGCCAAACTTGAAATTGTCCAAGGCCCTGGTGCCGAACCTCTATTTATGTATATTTGTTGGGGAGGGTTTGAATGTTTTATTCATTTCATGTTCCTCGTAGGTAGAGTTGATTTGAGATTCTATAGGCCAGATAAATTACCTAAGAAGGTTAGAAGTATTATTACAGCTGAACAGTCAACTACATTATCAAGGATGGTTACTCAGACTTCAGAAGATACCGATACAGGATATTTAACTGATGACTATATACATCCCAAACCGACTAATGTGCAACATATAGAAAGTTATGAATCATCACCTCCTGTTTATTCCCACAGTTCATTTGGAGATAAAGATGATAACGATTCAGAGTTTCATTTCTAGTCAATATAATTATTTGTTTGAGGTTTCTCTAAGATCTCGTATTTTGCAAATTATTTCTTCGATGTCTCTACTTTGTCGTTATGCCGAAAGATTTGTTTTAGATAATTTAGTTGCATATATTAGGTAATCTAATCTATAGAAATATTTTTCTCGGATATTTCAGATGAGTCTTTATCTACAATAATTTTTTCAACAATACCATGATCAGGAGGAACCTCACCCAATTTACTGTTATATATGTAGATCCCGTATTTCAAAGCATTCTTTCTCTCATCCCGCTTATAAAGTACATAGGCAACACTACATAGGATAACAAAACATAAACTAAATGACGAACATATACTGAAACCTCTAGTATATTGAGGAGCTTGAGTTGTAGGGAAACTGATTCTACTTATCCAAGCACTTGATTGTAAACCTATAATATAGATAGCCATCCATTCTGTGGACCTTAAGTTATTGTCATGTCTCAATATGTCACTAATTAAAGGATTGAATACTGAACTTTGGGACCATGACCAATAAGTCATCAAGAATCCTGCCCATTTAGCAGATTCGGGGATATCCCAAAGTGCTAAAATGAAATTAGCAATGAAATTCATAATAAATGAAAATATAATCATTCCAAACCGTTTTCGAGTAACATCTGCCCCAACACAGACTATAAAGATCCAAATAAGACCAAGTCCTGGTGGGATGGTGGTTAAATTATTAAGTTTAACAGGGTTATATCTATCTAAAGATTTCAACCATAACGCAAACGAACCAGACGATGCACTATTAGTATTGAACCCAAACATATTAGTTAACGATAATAACCAAAAGTGCCATGATTTTAACATGGTGGCCCAAGTTTCTTTATCAAAGAATGATTTGACGGTAGGACTAATATCAGAATGGTTATTTTTCATTCTTCTTCTGGCTAACTTGATTTCTTCATCGGTCAAGAAGAGAGAATAACATTTCATTGGAGTTCCTGGATGCATGAAAAGACCCATAAATGCAACTGCAAAAGAAATAATTCCATCGATAATAAACATCCATTGCCAACCTGTTAATGAAGAGTTAGGACCAGGGATCTTTGTTGCAGCAGCTTGTAATAAACCACTGGTTAAAACTCCAAGGAATTGTCCACAGTAAAATAATCCACCTCTTCTTCCAATTTCTGTAGACTTATAAAAACTAGCAAGACTGAAATGAACTATAGGGAAGAAACAAGCTTCAGCACCACCAATAATAAACCTGAAAGCTTTTAATTGAGCAGGACTCGTAACTCTATAAGTACTCAAGGTGAAAATAGACCATATAAGCTCACAAATAAATAATCCATAAGGCAATGGAACCCTTGGTAAAAGAAACATCCATGGGATTTCAAAAATAATTTGTCCTACTGTGAAAAGAACTTGAGTATTAATCAAATCGTTTCCTTGCATATTAATATCTTCCTTTAAACCTGAAACATAAGCATTGTTCAAATTAGCCAGATCCACATATTTAATCCAATACCCCACAAATGAATAGAACGCAAGAAGTATATCAAGTTTGATAAGTAATTTCTTCTCAGCAGCAGGCGTATCCTTTTCATAAAACCTCCACCAATCATGGTTCCTAGTTTGGTCTGTGGTTTCCCGATATTCGTATTCATCAAAGAATTTATACCAAGGTCTGTTAGCTTCATCTCTATATTCTCTTATAACTACGTCATTGACTTTATCTTGATCTACTTCCGTATCATAATCATCGTCATCATAAGGCACATCCCTAAAATGGGGTATGAATGCTGATAATTTCATTAATCGTTTAAATATATTTCAAGAGACAATGGGGTTTATAAATCCCCAGGACCTTTCTTTTTGCAACAATTGCATCAACTGTGGCGAGCGCGCCGCCCACTAAAAAGGTAGATCTAGGAGTGCCTATAATATGTAATAACTCAACGGGGGAGAGGAGGAGAACGTTTAATTGGCCTGTAGTTAAAGATCGGATGGAGAATCTCGTAATTTTTTGGTTTTTTTCGCTTTTTACGGAGTCCCCGATAACGGTACGGAATTTCCTTACTATTATTGGAAACTGTGGATACTTTGCACTTTTCCTTATATTGCACAGTTTTCCAGACAAATTAGTAATCGGAGTAAACCATGTCATTTGATATTCAACAAATTGATACCAAGTATAACGTCAAACCTTTTATTGACGTAGCTCCTTCTAAAGAACCAATTGATTCTATAAAATTGCAGGCCATTGATTTATCATTATACAAAGAAGGAGATGAATTCTTAGGACAACGTAAAGAGTTGGCTAAAGCTTTAGAGAACTCAATAACAACTTATGGATTTTTCAATTTGATAAATTATGGAATTAGTAGGGAGAAAACTGAATATATTAGAGCAATTGCTTATAGTGTTTGCACATTGCCAGAAGAGGTTAAACAACAATATTTAGCCAGTGCTCCTACTAAGGAACTAGAAACCACTAAAACTCAAGGTGGTGAAAGAGGTCAAGGGTTTAAGCCTAAAGGGTATTGGGCAATTAAGAATAATGTTAGAGATAGTATCATTCATTATAATTTCAGAGATAATTATAAAGATCTGTTCTTGCAGCAGTATGATTTACACCCTGAACTTGTAGCTGCCCATTTACAAGATATTGCCGAATACTATAACACCATCCATAGAGTGGTTCTTCCTAAATTATTATCTTTATGTGATTTAATCTTGGAAGTACCAGAAGGAACGATTTTGAACCATTATTTCCATAATTATGGTGGTAATGATGATGACTCTGCTAGTCATGGAAGGTTTATGTTATACCAGCCATATGAACAGAGTGCCAGTAATGGAACTGAAGGAACTTGGTTAAGAGGACATAGCGATATCAGTGGTTTTTCGTTCATTACGTCCCAACCAATGCTCTCTTTACAAATCAAAGATTATTTCAGTGGAGATTGGAAATATGTACAACATAGACCCGACTCACTAATTGTAAATATTGGTGATGCACTTGAATTTATTAGTGGAGGTTTATTCAAAGCTTGTTTGCACAGGGTCGTCGAACCTCCTAAGGACCAGAGAAATCATGAAAGATTGGTTCTTATATATTTCTGTAATCCCAGCTTAACGGCTGATTTAGACCCTGAAGAGATTGAATCTCCTAAGCTTTTGAGATTAGGTTTAGACAAGAACCATAAACTCAAGAAATGGGAAAAGATTCAATTCCATCATTGGAACTATACCAAAGGTCATTTATTAGGGAGACTGGCAGCAGGAGAAAGAAATTTATTACAATTCTTTGGAAGAACCATTGAGAGATGGCATCATTTCCAGGGTTCGGATATTAGTGAATTATCTATTAATGATTCACTCAAAACTGGCGAGGTTTTAAGTAAATAGGTTGAATGTAAATTACTCCATATATACTGACTCTTATAAATTCCTAGAAACAGGTGCCAAGGGAACATCTCTATCTTCAATTGCTTAGAGGGTAATTTAGAGAACAATAACAATTAGAAATTCCAAGAGTAAGGTGAATTTAAATCCTATATTTTCATATCTACCTTGAATTACCATACAACTACGACTGGACCTCAACTTCAGTTTTTTCATTCAACTTTTTGTTCTCTAATTTGTTCTCAATTAAGTCATGAAATGCAATAATAGCTCTAACTAGAGTACTTATATAAACCATCATTAACTCATCATTGTTCTTAATATTAAATGCGGTTGATAATGGGTTTGAAGAATTTGCTGGGTTTACTGAATCGGTAGTTTTAGAACTTTCCATCACTTTTGGTTCTTGCAAGTTGGGTAACAAGTTAAATACGTTTTGTAATTTCCCTAAAATCGTATGATTTACTGGCAAGTTTTGATTATAGACTTTGTCCAAGTAATTAGCAATTTCTCTTAATTTCTGATGCAAACCTAATAAGGATTGATAAGTTTGGGTAACTTTAAGAGATAAAGTACCAGCAGCTTGATCTCTGATATCTCTTAATAAATGTTCAACACCAATTTCTTCAGCTTCTTCAGCTTCAATTGATGATGGGACATGAACAAAAGTTCTTTCAGCTGCTGATCCATCATTTTTGATATCATCAACTGCATAATAAGCATCTGTTGGTATACCAACTTCTCTAGGTTGCACATCCACAATCAATAACAAGGGATTGGCCGTATACTTTTTGAATACATCATTTATTTTCAAATCAGAAGGTCTTAATTTGGGTCCAGAATGGTACCATCCAATAAGTTTTTCCTTAGCATTAATCTTCTTATACATTTCCCCCATGGAATCTATGAAATTGTGATCTAAAAACCAAACCCCTGGATTTTTATCATCTTCTTCAAATGGAATTGCATACGAGTTAGTTACCTTAATGGTATCACTGCTGTTATCACCAAGAATAACACCAATTACTCTCTTTTTGCTATCTTTGGCCACACGATTATAATGATCAACCACAGACAAAAGAACCAATGGTGATACTGTAACGTTTTTGCTTAAAAACACTGATTCATTAGACGACATTTTGTATACTGCTGACCTGACTCTATTTAGTTAATTATTGTTACTATGTCTAGTGTATCAAATACGTGTTGAGTGTCTACTGTGTAATAGTGAGAGTGCCGAAATTTGCCATCAGACATCTTCGCGATAGTCGCACATCTCTGATTCAATCGTACAAAATCTGTTTTCAGTAATACACACGAACCTTTAACAGAGGTACAAATAGGAGGCATAAATAGGAGACACAAATAGAAGCGGATGTTTGGGCAGGTGGTAATTGGACCTCCTGGAAGTGGGAAAAGTACATACTGTTATGGGATGTATCAATTTCTATCAGCTATAGGTCGTAAACTGATAATTATTAATTTAGACCCTGCTAATGATAGAGTACCTTACCATGCGGGATTAGGGCTTGATATACGGGATTTTATAACCATAGAAGACATTATGGATGATTTACAATTAGGACCTAATGGTGGTCTTTTATTTGCCATGGAAAACTTACGAGATGAGCTACTCGATGAGTTTATGGATAGAATTGATAAATTAGTAAAAGACTCCAATTATTTGATTTTCGATTGTCCTGGACAGGTAGAACTATTCACACATGACAATTCCTTATTCAAAATATTTCAAAAGTTGACAAAAAAGGATATACGATTATGTTGTGTTCTGTTAATAGACTCAATTTATCTAACCAGTCCTTCACAATATATCTCCGTACTATTGTTGAGTTTAAGATCAATGTTACAAATGTCGATGCCACAAATCAACGTCATTTCCAAAATAGATAAACTTCATAGTTATGGGAAATTACCATTCAGATTAGAATACTACACAGAAGTTCAGAATCTAAAGTTTCTTACACCTTCGCTCGAGAAAGAGTCCAATAGTATTTTAGGCCAACGATATGTCAGATTGAGTGAAACGTTGGCGGAAATCATCGAAGATTTCAATTTGGTGGGGTTCGAAGTGTTATCAGTGGAAAATAAACGATGCATGATTCAATTGTTGACTGTAATCGACAAAGCCAATGGATATAGTTTTGGGAGTGAAGTTGGTGGTGATAGCATATGGAATGAGGCTTTAAGAATAAGTGGAGGTAGTGGAGAACCCATTGACATCCATGAAAGATGGATAGAGAATAAACAAGAATACGACGAATTGGAATTAAAAGAGTATCAAGAAATGCAACAAGGGGAAGAACCCAAAGAGATGACAGAAGACGAAAAATGGGAATTAGAATTAAAAAATTGGGAAGAGAAGAGAGGTAAAGATATCTTCAAAAGATAAGTCTAAATTTGTATATATAGATATTTATAAACATGGGCTTTTATGCCAGTTTTATGCTACTAAAAGTTTTGCCCCACTAACATCTTCCTCACCAGTGTAAGTCTCTAAGAACTTGGCCAACCCTTGTTTACTTTGGGCCACTTTGGTCTCTAATTGAACAACCATACGTTTACTTTCATCCAATACTTCAATTTGTTTCTTTAACTCATATTTATCGGCATTGGCAGATTTCAAACTGGCAACATAAGCTTCTTGGTCATTGACTTCCTTTGTGTATAATTCATACTCCTTAGTAAGACGTTTAAGAGCATTAGTCTTGATAGCTAACTGAGTTGGTGGCATCGTATTCTACTGTGGTGTAACTTTGGATTGTATCAACAGATCGAACGCGGAAGAAAAATAAGAGAAGAGATGAGTGAAGAGTTACATCTGCTGGTTGAGGAGGGCATAAGTAAGATCTCTGGTACCAGGGATATACTCATTACACAGAAAGAAACGTATGAATCACTTCGAAAGCAAATTTCTAGTAGAAGAGCTTCTGCTGAACGGTTGTCAGCCAAAGGATCATCATCTAAAGACAAGAATAAAGATGATATTCAAACGATAATGGTTATGATAGGTGATGGATATTTTGTAGATATGAATCTTGATGATGCAGAACAATTTCTTACCAGAAGACTAGATAATCTCAATAGAATTATAGGCGAATTTGGACAGAAGGTTGAAGATTCTAAACGGTTGTTACTGTATTTCAATGCTTTAGATGATCTAGAAACAAGAAACAGAGATCGTCCAGATGATGAGAGTAATAGCAGTTCAGCTAATGAGACATTAGGGGATGAAGTCATGGATATAATTGAAGAATTAGATGATGATGATAATATCATTGGTTTAAAGGTTAATAATGAAGTAGTACCGTTAGACCAGATCAAAACCCAATCAAACCAAGCACAGAAGTCAAGCTCGTCATCTAAAGGAGGTAATACAATATCACAAGAGAAGAAAATCTTAGAAAAACCAAAACCAGAACCTAAAAAAGAAGACTTCGTAGACATCATCGAAGAGCTTGATGATGATGATAATATAATAAATGTAACCTCCAACGGAAAGTCCATACCTCAAGAAAGTACCCCTAAAGAAGTGAAATCTGAAACCGAGGAAGATAACCAAATCAATGAAATGTTAGAGGATATGGGGATCAAAACCTCAGAGATCACCAAGAAGATTGATAATTTAGACATTACTAATGATGATAAAGATAAACTCAAACAAGCCTTAAATCCAAGACTTAATGAAGCAGAAAGAGAAGAGATTCGTGAACAAGTTAATGAACAATTACAGGATACCCAGGATTCAGAAGATACAGAACCATTCCAGGATCATATAATGATTGACCAAAAGGATTTACTCGAACTAGAATTAATTGCTGATGACTTAGATGAAAATAATGATAATGAAGACATGTATGACGAGCTAGATCAGGATGTTGATTATGATTTCGAGTTTGATGAAGATGAAGATGATGACGATGAAGGTGACGATTTATTATACGGTGAAAAGAAATTCTTCAAAGATGATAAGGTTAATAATTTGTTATGGAACCAGATCAATGACTTAAGGAACAAAATACCAGACACGCAAGAAGTTGATGAAGATGTCAAAAAGGAGAAAGGAAAAGGTAAGAGAGTTAAATTTGCGGAGAATTTGGATATATTCGAAATTGATAGAATCAAGAAGGAAGATATAGAAGAGCCAAAGCGAGTATCGAGGTTCAAACAAAGACTGATTTTGTCAAACGGGGATAATGATATTGATGATGAGAAGGTAGTGAGTGATACAAAAGAGACGATTGAAGAATCTACAGATGTTATTGAGAAGCCTTTGAACGATGTTATCGAGAAGCCTTTGAATGATGTTATTGAAAGACCGTTAAATGATGTTATTGAAAAGCCACTTAATGATGTCATTGAAAATCCTATCAGTAACATAATAGAGACAAATAATACCGAAAATGATAAGCCCAAACGAACATCCAGATTTAAGCAAAGAATGAATTTAGAACCTGACGCGGGGGTAAAAAATATACCCCCAACATCTATTAAGAAAGAAGTGGCTAAGGATGAATTTATAGATGAAATTGTGGATGGGACTGAAAATAACAGTGAATTAACTAATGATAGAAATGGAGATGAAAATGAACTATTCAATATGATTAGAGAATATAATCAAGAATTAGAACAGATCGAAGGACCAGTAATTAACGAAGTCCGAGATATTGAAAAATTCAATAAAGAACAGGCTCTGCTTGATATAAATAATTACGAAATCCATGATCACGGCCATGACAACGACCATGACCATGACCACGAGGAAGAAGAAGATAAAGACAAAGATGTAATGACGGATATTATTGAAAAGGAATTAGAATATAATGAAGAGGATAAAGAAGAATTTGAAGAAATGATTGCCCAAGAACAATTTAACCAAGAAATACAAAAAGAATACTTCAAGTTGAAAACTAAATTAAATTCAAATCAAGAATTCGAAATTGAAAAACCTAAAGTAAGTAGATTTAAGCAAAGATTAGGCTAAGTTATATACGAAGCCAAATTCAATGCCAAAGCCTTATGTATATATCCAATGTATGACTCCGATCTTAGAAAGTTCTATGGGTGACAACCCCACAAAAATGGGCCACCCCGGTATTTATTAACAGAGGTGTATGGTGACAGTATACAGTAATTACAAGAACGGTACTGGATCGAATGGAACCATTTGCTCAGTACCCGAATACCCGTTTGGAAAAGACAGATTTTTTTGTGGTGGTACTCGGCGATTAGAATGGCAAACAAAGTCTGTCATAACCAAAGGTCATTATAACATATATATTGGTGTAAACCAAAAGAAAACGAAAGGAAGAAACCAAATACATCAACACTTTGAATTTTTTGCAACTTTTTGCAGCCATTCGTGTTGTTCCAATGGCAAAGGGAGGGGAATTGAAATCCAGCCAATTATTGGGTTTCCCCTCTTTTTCTTGAAGTCGGGAATTGAATTCTACGACGTCGCGACACTGTGAATTTTATACCAGGTAGGCCGAAATAACGTGGCTGCGGATGGCGCTAGCACTGGAATTGGGTCCATGCCTGGGGCCCAGGCCTAGGGCCAAGCTTATCCTTAAGCTATGGATGGCTCGAGTGAGACACTTCCGAATCGAATATGCGATTACAATAACCACTGTATCTCCATTCTCTATTTATCCGAAGACAATAAATCTCCTCTTGACATTCATAGCCAAGGAGATCATCGGCTAACCACTGCCAGTGGATGATAGTTGAGGAGACTTCACCAAAACTACGGAAGTGGCAAACCCATTTTCTAAACTGTGAAAATCAGTTTGGAAATCAATTTAAAACAGGTTTTTACCCCTGTATATAACGCGCAGGTATTTTCTTTTTTATTCACCCAAAAATTACATATATAAATTGAATAATCCCAAAAAAACAGTTCTAAAGAACTTCGGTCAAACCATATATATATATTCACATTGAGATGAGTGCCCTTTTAAAACAAAGAGTCAGATATGCTCCATATTTAAAGAAAGTAAGAACCGCAGATGAATGTGTTGAGTTGTTTAAACACGGTCAATATTTAGGTTGGTCGGGTTTCACTGGTGTTGGGGCCCCTAAAGCTATCCCAACTGCCTTAGCAGACCATGTTGAAAAAAACAACTTACAAGGTAAATTGGGATTCAATTTATTCGTTGGGGCTAGTGCCGGTCCTGAAGAAAGTAGATGGGCTGAAAACAGTATGATTTTAAGAAGATCTCCTCATCAAGTCGGTAAACCAATTGCCGCTGCCATTAATGATGGTAGAACCCAATTCTTTGATAAGCATTTATCAATGTTTCCTCAAGATTTAACTTACGGATTCTATACTAAGAACAAACCTGACAATTCCAACTTGGACTTTACAATTATTGAAGCTACCGCTATCAAGGAAGATGGTTCAATTGTTCCTGGACCTGCTGTTGGTGCTTCTCCAGAAATGTTGAGTGTCTCAGATAGAGTCATTATTGAAGTCAACACCAAAACTCCTTCTTTCGAAGGTTTACATGATATCGATTTACCAGTAAACCCTCCTTTCAGACAACCTTTACCTCATACCAGTGCGGATTATAAAGTTGGATTAAATTCCATCCCAATTGATCCTTCTAAAGTTGTTGCTATTGTTGAATCCACTCAAAGAGATAAAGTCCCACCTAACACTCCTAGTGATGCTATGTCTAAACAAATTGGTCAAAACTTGATTGAATTTTTCGAACATGAGGTAAAACAAGGAAGATTACCATCAAACTTACATCCTTTACAAAGTGGTATTGGTAATATTGCCAATGCTGTTGTTGAAGGTTTAGCTGATTCTAGTTTCAAGAACTTAACTGTTTGGACTGAAGTTTTACAAGATTCTTTCTTGGATTTCTTTGCCAGTGGTTCTTTAGATTACGCAACTGCTACTTCCATCAGATTAACTGAAGCCGGTTTTGATAGATTTGATGAACATTGGGATGAGTTCTCCAAGAAATTATGTCTTAGATCTCAAGTTACTTCTAACTCTCCAGAAATCATTAGAAGATTAGGGGTCATTGCCATGAATACTCCAGTTGAAGTTGATATCTATGGACATGCCAATTCTACCAATGTTATGGGATCAAGAATGTTGAATGGATTAGGGGGATCAGGGGACTTTTTAAGAAATGCTAAACTCTCAATTATGCATACCCCAAGTGCAAGACCTTCAAAAATAGATCCAACTGGTGTTTCATGTATTGTACCAATGGCCACTCATGTTGATCAAACTGAACATGATTTAGATGTTGTTGTTACTGAACAAGGTTTAGCTGATTTAAGAGGTTTATCACCAAAGGAAAGAGCTTTAGAAATTATCAAAAAGTGTAGTCATCCAGATTATAGAGACCAATTATTAGAATACTTTGACAGATCAACTTTCTTGATGAAAAAGAAGAAAATGTTACACGAACCTCATATTTTGAAAGACGTTTTCAAAATGCACCTTAACTTCCAAGAGAATGGTACTATGAAATTACCAAATTGGGATGTTAAATTTTAATCAATGATAAATTTTAATCAATGTCAAAGTTTAACTGAGGTTGCTTGTTATTGCTAGTGTATTGGTTTAGTGAATTATATAGAATAATGAATGCATGTATATTTAGTCATATGCTTATCGGTTGATCTCATCGCACATGTTACTCCTGTACACCAATACAAAATATTGATCTCGTTTAAGTGAGGAGTAAAACTGAGGGGAAGATAACTACTAACACCTCTGTTAATAAATTGTTGAAAACCTTTTTTACCCAGGAGGGGCATTAGTTTTTCCGAAGTTGTTGAATCGTTAATAATTGTTGAATTTTAAAGTTCAACGATATTTCACAACGTATAAGCCTCCTTAACTTATTTGGTTTGGGTTTTGAAGTTGTTCTATCTATGAATTCTCTATAAAACTGTTTACCTGTATGCAGAATGAATTTTGAAGAATATGTCTATTGTGTTCGAGAGAATTGAATAAGAGGTACCCATGTCCATTGATTCTAGAAGGCACTTTTAAAAGTACGTTGGAAATTATAATGGATAAGCGGACTGGATGTATATATGTTTCCTGGTGATTTCCTCTTATTTATATATATATATGTATGAGCAATAGATAAATTATAAGAGCGTGTCAAAGTGTCGTAATTTTTGTTGAATTTTTTAGAATAAATTAATCTCCTGTACTTAACATGCTTTGGGAAATTCTGTACAAAGGGAGGGCTGCAAAATTATTGAAGTGATACATACAAGTAGAATGAATATAAGACTGAAATTAAAGATTACATGGATTAGATCTTATTTGTCAATTTCGATAGTATGACGTTCTTTATAAGATATAATTTTTCATGAATTTATGAACATTTATGAACATTTCATCAAGTTCATTAACACATTTTATAGATATTTTGAAATATATTGAGGGTATTACTATAAATGTAATTTTTGCAATATAATAAAAACAAAAATATAATTTTAAAAAAAAACTCTATTTAATTATTTGAAAAGTCAAAGTATCTTAAGTGTAACGTAACTAGTACAGAAACAATATCAGACTTAACTTTTTATTTTTCTTCAGAAAATCATACTACTCAAATTCAGTGAACCTCATACAATACTATGGCAGATAACTCGCACTTAAGTCAATCAATGCGATGAGAAATTCTAGAAAATTTATTCATCAATGCTAAGCTACACCAAATTAATAACTAGAAATTTTCAATATGTTCCTGCTTCAACAAGATGCTTTCATAGTAGTGTTTCACATATGATTGATTTTGACCCTTACAAAGTATTAGGGGTTCTGAAAACTGCGGATCAAAAGGAAATTAAGAAAGCTTACTATGATTTAGTCAAAAAGCATCATCCTGATGTTAACAAGGAAGAAGGAGCCGAGAAGAAGTTTCACAAAATCCAAGAAAGTTATGAATTATTAAGCGATAAGGACAAAAGAGCTGAATTCGATCAATTTGGATCTACAGGAAATCCATATGGTGGAGGATCTAATGGAAATCCTTTTGGTCAAGGTCAATATGGTGGAAACCCCTTTGGAGGTATGGGATTTGATTTCGAAGATTTATTCAAACAAGCATTTAATGGTGGTGCTGGAGGAAGATCAGGAGGCGGTCGTGGTGGAAGGGCAGGTGCTGGCTTTGTCACTGAACATGTAGGAGATGATATCGAAATCTTGAAGAATGTCCTGTTCAAAGACAGTGTTTTCGGTACCAAAATCAAAATCAATTATAAAGCTGTTGATTCTTGTGGTACATGTAAAGGTAGTGGTATGAAGAAAGGTAAGAACAAGAAAACGTGTCCTACATGTCATGGTACAGGACACTCAACCCATTCTATTGGAGGATTCCATATGTCACTGACATGTCCAAGTTGTGGAGGAGCAGGTGTAAGTATCGATAAGAGTGATGCATGTGATAGCTGTCATGGTCATGGTGTTGAGGAAGTACCCAAACTGACTGAAGTTGATTTACCTCCAGGAGTAAAGGATGGTTCTAGATTAAGAGTCCCAGGTATGGGAGATTCACCATTGACCACCAAAGATTCCTTCAATCATTTGATCAAGGGTGATTTGATTATACGATTAAATGTGTCAGAAGACCCCAAATTCAAACGTCATGGAAATAAGATTCAATTAAATCAAGACATTCTTATGACAACTGCGGCCTTAGGGGGTGAAATTATTGTACCAACCATTGATGGGGAACAAATCAAGATCAAAGTCAGACCAGGAACACAGACCGGACTGAAATTAATGATTCCAAATAAAGGTATTCCCATCAATAGAAATATTCTGAACAGAGACGATATGGAAGTACTTTTGAATGTTAAAACCTTAACCCCTTCCACACCAATGCAAAAGGCATTATTAGAAGCCTTAGCTGATACCATCAATGATGAACTGGCCAGAAGACAAGACAATCATCAGGAATTTGTTCATGATGGAGATGATAAAGACTTACATCCTTCCAAGTTGAAAAAAATTGGTGACATGTTGGGCAAATTTTTCAATTTGGAAAAGAAGGATTAATTTATTGTGTATATATGTAAATAGTAATGTAGATATATGAACCTATACTTTAATTTCTGATCATTTATATATTACATTATAGTGACTACATAACAACTTCAGATATGTCTCCTCTACTTGAATTCATTTATCTTATTAACCAACTCTTCACCATCACCTTTCGTTTTCACTTTCAAGATGTAAGTATCAATCTTTCCATCCAGAGCTAAAGGAAATCTTACTAATCCATCCCCCATGATAGTATAATCGAAATCGCTCAGTATACTAGCATTCAATAATACTCTTAAACCTCCATCAGCTCTAATAAGGATTCTAGTTTTATTGGTTTCCTTGTTAGTAAGAATCTTCAATTCACCTACACCTTTACTAAGATATGGCTGGGTTGGATCCGAAGGTTGAAATAACATTAATTTGGTACGTTTAGTGTATTGGACAGTTTCATCTTCTTCTCCAGTTTTATCAGTAGCCGCAGGGGAATTCAAAGTAGCAACAGGTTTAAAGTTTCCTTCAACTTCCTCCTCTTCGACCTTTTCTTCCTTTTCTTTTTCTTCCTTTTCAGTAGGTTTGGCTACGGATTGTGAAAAAGAAAATGATGGAGTTGAATTATTAGTAGTTGAATTACCACCGAATGAAAAGGCTGGTTTATCTGAACTTGAGTTCCCGAAAGAAAATGCTGGTTTTGTGGAATCACTACCTCCAAATGAAAAAGGAGTTTTATTAGCTTCCTTAGAATCAGATTGACCAAATGAAAAAGCTGGTTTTGGTGCAACTTCTTCGGTACTAGGTTTGCTAGAAAAAGAAAAAGTTGGTTTCTCTACAGATTCTTTAGACTCAGTATCATCTTTCTTATTGGAAAAAGAAGGCTTTTCCGATTCACTATTACCATTATCTTTTTTACCGAAAGAAAAAGGTTTGGTAGTCTCCCCCGATTCTACTGGTTTATTAAAAGAGAAGGAAGGTTTTTCATTAGAATTGAATGAAAATGGAGATTTTCCATTTCCAGTGGCCTCGTTATTTCCAAAAGAAAATGCAGGCTTTTGAGTTTCAGAGGCCTTTTCACTGTTTCCAAAAGAAAATGCAGGTTTTTGCTTTTCAGGAGCCTGTTCAGTGCTTCCAAAGGAAAATGCAGGTTTGGAAGCTTCTTTAGGGACTTCATTATTACCAAAAGAAAATGCAGGTTTTTCTGAAGTTTCAGGAGCTTTAGATCCGAATGAAAAGGCTGGTTTACTTGGTTCCTCATTGGTTTTTGGAGTAAAGGAAAACACGGGAGTTTGTGATTTCTCTGATTTCTCTGAGTTTGTATTACCGAAAGAAAAAGCTGGTTTATCAGTCTTTTCGGGTCGTTCAGAAGGTTTTGGATTGAATGAAAATGTAGGTTTGTTTGATTCTTCCGATTGTTGTGGTTTGTCTGATTCTTGAGTAGTGGGCTTTGAACCAAATGAAAAAGCAGGTTTTGCAGCTTCTTCAGAAGGTTTGGAGGTGAATGAAAATGCCGGTTTAGCAGTATCTGCAGAAGATTTAAATGAAAATGCCGGTTTTTCAGATTCTTTCTTTTCTTCTGGTTTTCCGAAAGAAAACAAAGATCCTCCGTTACTTGTTGGAGCCAGAGTCTGAGATGCCGGGGGTTGAACTGGTGCAGTCTGAGCTGCCGGTATAGTTGAATTCTGGTGGGATTCAGTACCAAAGGAAAATGCAGGTTTATCATTTGACTCTTTGAAGGAAAATAAAGAACCAGTGGATTCATTACTTGGCTTTGTAGTCTCTTTGTTGGCCAACTCCTTACCAGATTCAATTGAACTATAGTATTCATTATATTTATCGAAAATTGGTTTGAAATTGACAATTTCATTAGGTCTATTAAGGTTATTCAATGTTTCGACCACTTTATCATTCAAAGCTTTAATTTTTTCATTTTTATCGTCTTTAGGGGGAATTCCACCAAAAGATACCGGTGCACTGTTGAAAGATGAAGGAGTGGATTCAGTTAACTTGAATCTCCCTCTAGGCTTAATGATCTTTCTAGTGGATAACACCTCTTGTGTAGCTTTGAATGTTGGAATATCTTCATCACTTTCATCCATGATGGGATTCTTATCGGCATCCACACGAATATGATCACCTGCGCTTCTTTTGCTCATAATTAATGATCAATATCGATATATTTCTTAAAAGATACTATGAACTGTGATGAGGTCTCAATATCACTATACTACGTCCGCATCAATTTTTCGCGAATCACACGACTGTCTGCGAAATTTTCAGAACGCAATAATTTCAGAATGAGCCCGAAAACTTTTTTTTTTACAAAGTGTGAGACTGAGTGAGTGAAAAATTTTTCATTAAGTTAAACAGTATGTAAATCGATATCAAGTAGATACATTGGAGAATAGCAGGATAAAACGTGAAAAGACATTGAGTTGTGTTTGTGTCATATTAGATCATTTACCAAGGTGATAGGAGAGTAGATGGAATATCTGAATCCTCTAAGGTTTCATTCAAGACCAGACAAGAAGATAACGTGAATTATAGTAGAATAATCCCAATCTGAGGCTTTAATCAACAAAAGTCCATACTTCAGAAACAAGGATCAACAACAACGTTTCCCCTGTTTTCATATTCCCAATTTCTCATGAACTCTTACTAACAATTTTAGATGGCACCAAAAGTTCAACAAACCAAAGCTGCTAAAGCTGCTGCCGCTTTAGCTGGTGGTAAAAAAGGTAAAAAGAAGTGGAGTAAAGGTAAAGTTAAGGATAAGGCTCAACACGTTGTTATCTTAGACCAAGACAAATATGACAGAATCATGAAAGATGTTCCAACCTATAAATTTGTTAGTGTTAGTGTCTTAGTTGATAGATTAAAGATCGGAGGATCTGTTGCTAGAGTTGCTTTAAAACAATTAGAAAGAGATGGTGTTATCACTCCAGTTTCAAAACATTCTAAGCAAGCTATTTATACTAGAGCTAATTAAGTTGTATAGTCATGAATATTCTTATAATTAAACCGGTTATCTCTTTTTCTCTTTTTGAGTGGTAAATGAGGTTGTCAAGTAACTAATTTACACAAAGGAGTCGTTCAGAATATCCTCTATTGCACTATAGCACTAGAACCAGCTCTGGAGGAAGTGTCTGTTACTGGAAGAGAGGTTTACATAATTCTGCCTCAGTCGCAAAACTCATTATGATTCTACTAAGATCATTATCATACGTCTATACAAAACGATTGAATTGTAAACCTCATGAAATCTACGACGTAGTAATAGACATCAAGAATTATAAGAAATTCGTTCCTTATATAATCGATTCATTTGATACAGTAGAATCGTTAGATCCAGAGCAAGAACCTAAAGTTCCACAAGTAACAAACGAACATGCAAATAATTCATCCAAACATGGAACTGGAGGGTTCACAATTGATTGGAACGGTTACCAAGAGTCAATAAATTGTAATATATCATATATACCCAATAATCAAATCATAAGTGAGTGCAAAGTTGGGATTTTCAAATATCTTTATGTGGAATGGAATTTCATCCCAATCAAACCTACAAATATAACATCTTCAGCTTTCAAAAAATTCATAAAACACAATGAAGATAATTGTAATGTAGAATTGAAGTTGAATTATGAGTTCAATAATGCCTTATATACCAATGTTAGTTCATTAGTTAATTCCACAGTGAGTGGTCTTATGATCAAAGCTTTTGAAAATGAGGTAACCAAAAGACAAAGACACACTTCAACTGTTACCAAACCATAGTTACCAAACCATAGACACTGCAAATAACAACCTGTAAATACAAATTGTAGATAAAAGTTAATAGAGTCAATAGAGTAAAAAAAAAGTATCCATAAATAATTCCATTCCTTCCTATTCTATAATCTATAATGTTCTTTATACCTTAGTAACAAGCATCATATGGTTCCCGTTCGTATGTTCATCGTATCTTTAATCTTTGGTATCAAACCATGAGAACCCACTATAAATTCTTTTACCCAAATATTCCCCAATTCATCCTTTTGAACCTTTACTAAATCTTTACTTACCCAACTATCATCACAATTCAAAGGTTTGATGCACCTTAAACAATTCTTAAAATATCTTTTTTCACTCTGTGGCTTGATATAAGGATTCCATTTAACAATATCAAGTGCACTTGCTTTCTTAGCTCTAGAGATTTCAGGATCTTCATCATCTTCATCGTCTGAGTGTAATTCACTCATATCATCAACATCTTCGTCGTCATCTCTTGCCTCAGTTTCTACTAATGGACTTTCAGTCAATGAAGCTTCCACGGACGAACTTTCGGCTATTGAAGTTGCAGTTGAAGTGACTGAACTACTCATTACGCTTGAATCATCAAACAGTTCAATATCAACTTCACTAACTTCTTTTATAATTAAATTTGTCAAATTTGGTACGGAGTTTCTTTTAAACTTTAACTTTAATTTGGATAATTTGCCCGCCAAATTTATAGGATCACTGCTTGATCTGTTACGACGCATGTCTAAATAATAATCACCAATACCATTAGTGTTATTAATAGTGCCATATATCCTATTACGTCTTCTGCGAGGCACAGTTCTATATTTTGGTAATTCACGATCGTTCAAATCCATGCTCAAATCTTTTCCGATATTTAATGCTAAATTCCAATTTATCAAATCGTTTGTATTAGTGAAATACAATAACATCTGCTCAGTTTCAGCTCTTACTCTCAATACATTCGATCTCTTTTTGTAATCTACGGCTAAACCGACCTTACAGTGTTGTAAAGAATATGACTTGATTAATCTTTTGAACAAATCTAAATTCTGACAACATTTGTAAAATTGATAGTCATGTTCAGTGGTGACACAAGAATTAAAGTTGGCAAAGTCAGGAGTTACGGGTAACTTCCTTAATGGCTCAAACAGTAATAAGTACAGTTCTAAATTGTGAGGTATTGAATAAAAGTTTAACTGAGTAGAATTAACTTCCATTATCACCGTTTTCCATGATCTGGTGGTGGCGGGTTCATAGGGGTTAACCCACTCTAATTTACGACAAATACCTCCGATTTTGTACACGGCAGGTGAATATCCTGGAAGAGATTCGGAAACCATGGGGCTATCGATTATTGGAAACTTTGGATATCCACCGGGCGGTAAATCACTATATGCTGGGGGCAACACAGGATGTGGCTCTATGTATTTTAAATATTCTGATTCGAAGTTGGTGTCTTCAGGGAATTCCATGCTCTTGGCTACTGGACTCCCTTGAGTACTTGGATCAGTACTCATACTGTTGACTGAAGTCAACGATAATGATGAAGTTGAAGACGACATGTTTTGCTTATATTATTTGATGTGGTTGTTCAAACTTCGGTTCAACTTATGTGTCTTTCTCTAAATTATGTTTGTGTTTACTTATGATATGTTTGTGTCAGTTGCTTATCCGACGTTGTTGGTAAAAACTACTCTATTCTTATATACTGAAATAAACTCTTATCAAGTCCGTTGTCTGGTGATTAGGGGTTGCTCGGATCCGTCAGAACACTCCTTTTTATCCGTGAAAATTTCCAGTTCCTTGGGTATACGAACTTCAAGTTTCAATATGTGGTTGTATATGAATGATCCACAACGATTATCTATCAACACAAAGCAATAGCTGGCGAGTTTAAAGTTTTTGAAGCAATTAAAAATTTTCAATAAATTTCACAGGTCGCTTCCGATAAGAATTACCCCTAAATAAAAAAAAATGTCTCTTTCTTATGCAAAAATGAAATCCACACACCCGGGCTGTGGATTGGGGTTTAAGTTATAATTTGATTCCAATTTTATCCGATGATAATACATCCGTGGTGACTCTTCAGAGGGGTTATTTATAGTAGTGGTAGTAATAGTAGGAGGGTTTTAGAGACTATAGCGTTGGATGAGGATATCGTTAGGACTTGCTCTCAAGATTCGCTCTAACAATCGCTGAGATTTCTTTTATGTAGAATGTAGTTCCCTCAAGTCGCTATAAGATTTTAGGACAGTTTAGGATTGAGGGACCCTTTATCTATTGGATTTAAAGTTTATTGCAATTTATTGTATTTGGACCTGACATTTCCAACTTAGAATTTCTACATAATATTTCACATTTGTCATATCTACCCTCTAAGAAATCACCATATACATTAGTAATAGTCCTAATCAAGTGTCAGAAATACACTCTCCTAGAGATTCTATATAATGTCTCCCCAAGAATATATTGGGTATATTGAAAAGAAAAAAACAAAGAAAAACATCTCTTGATATTTTATACTATACAAGATATATTTCATATTCATTCTTATGCATCAGTCTCCTCTAATAAATCAAACTTATTACTAGTAGTCCTTTTAATTTCTTCATCTTCAGGAATTTCTTCTTTCAAATCATTATTTATTTGATCCCAATTCGACTTTCTTGATGTACTTACAAATTTATGTCTTTTTATACTAAGATCAATCTTCGTATCTAAAACCCCTTGTAGTTTACTATTTCTTTCAAGTTTTTGTCTTAATGTCCCAACACTTTTACCTCTACTAGATTTCTTGTCTATTTTCTTATTCAATAAATTTTCATTCATAATTGTTGTTCTGATTATGGTTTTCTTTAAATCATGAGTTTTAGGTAATTTGCTTAATTCTTTAGATTCATCACTTTCTATTTGTCCTCTTCTAGCTGCTCTACTATTTTTACTTACTAGTTGTTAGTATTCTTCTGTCATCTTGAAGGTATTTGGTCCATGGTAGTTCATAAATTAAGTTATTTGTACACCAATACTTCTAAATACATATCTGTACACAAAGAAAAGTTACACAAACCTCCATACACAAACCTCCATACACAAACACCTATCTTGTCATGATACTTCCCTGTGTGAATATAAAATACATACTCTTCTTAGCCATTGCGATGAGATAAATTAAGCCGCACTTCTTTGATCTGCGAATATTTATGCATTCTTATACACTCTATTTTCTAGTTCTACTATCCTTATTGCTACTTTGATACTCCTATAATTCTTGACCTATATGTCAAACTCTTATATAAATAAAGCTCACTTGACTTGAACGTTTCTTTCAGAATCCAGGTCCTCAGCTGGTCGTTTCCCAAATTCATTCACATCTCTTTCAGCTTTAATTGCCTTAATATATTCATATAATGCCTTGTCCAAACTATTAGTTACAGGACTCAAATAATAATTCAAATCGTTAATTAGTTTTTCATTATTATTCAATTTAACCGCAGATTCTTGCTTTAAAGTATTCAAATTTGCCTTACAATTCTTCAAAATCGTGAAAACCTTCTTGAGCTGATTGGGGTTATTCCCATTAAGAAAAAGTGACCAAAAATGAGATAAAAACTCAACAATAGTTATATTAAGATTAATGAACTTTTGTACCAATTCTTCGTCCAATCTCTCTCCAGTTTTCGTTGAATGAATCAATCGATAATTTTTGAAATTCGATTTGATCAAGTTGATAATACTTGTAGCACTATCATTAATACTCTGACTTGAACTGTATGTGTCAATCAAATTAATACCTCCTACTGATTTTGTTATCATGTTAGCTTGTAAGTATAGTTTTAAAGTCTCAGAATCAACTGACGATGTTTCTTGGACTATGGTAGAATTAGGAGGGTTTATTTTCAAATCAATGAAATGGGTAGGAGTAAATTCATTCAAATCATCAAGTTCTAATTCTTTGATTTCATTTTCGAGTTCTTTGTTACCTTTAGCTTCTTTAGAGTCTTTTTTAGCAGGTGCAGTGTCCGATATATTGACCATTTTTGATGATAAATTATTCATATTCTTTAAAAGAATCATCATTTCACTATTTCCGGAATTCTCCTTATACTCCATCGTGAAATCAGGCTTATTACCCAATTTAGTGGAATTGTCTAATAAATTTCCATTCAAATCAATAAACTTATTAACATCACTCACTTCGGTTGACGACGTCAGTTCCTCAAGATACTGATCAAGAACAATATCACCACGGTCTCCAACTTGAATCTTATCACCTCTTAATCTCCTAAACAACTTTGAATTGAAAAATCTTGACCAAAACTCTCCCTCTTGGAATTTCTCCGGTACCAATTCATCAAATGCTTTTTTAATTATGGGATAGGTACTGAACATTTCATTGATAGTATCACGAGTAACATTGACATTAACCTTATTATCGGAAGTAGCCACAGGCTTGATAGTACTTAACACGTTATATGGACCTCGATGTTGATTTATTGTTAAGGCGTATGTTCTTAGGAGATTCAATCGACTCGACCAAAATACCAGTGGTGATAATTTGAAATTGATGACTGATTGAGTAAAGATATTACGTAACACCCGATCTTCATTCAATAATTTCTGTTGAAGTTCATGGTTCTTAAGTAGATTTTCATCAGAAAGTGAGATGGTAGTAGTTGAAGTAGGTTGTGGAGTACTACTATCCACGGTTGTCCTTTGACGAGATATAATGGTTTGAAGTGATTCTTTTATAGTATTCATATTATGACGATTGGTGAAAGTTAATCTTAAATCCTCTTCTTTTTCTTCAGTCTTATAAGTCACTTTGATAATCATCTTTTGACTTGTATCTTTGGTTGCCTGTAGATTGACGATGGATTGTAAATTGACCTTGATGTTATTGGGCTGATCCACAGCCTTCCATTCTAATATCGACGGCGTAACATCCTCTCGTATATAAATGATACCGGATAATTTATTTATAATACAAGCACCACTAGCACTCATTACTACCAATTCGCACACTCAAAAATTTTCGATGTTTAAGGTATCAATAATGTCACCCAACGTTAGTATAGGCGGTATTATGAGAGGTACCCGTAACATGGGTATCCCTAAATTAGGAGTTGCATATAGTGGTAATGTATTGAACTCTGGAATCAGAAGTTTCAGTACGTCCATACCTAAAAATAATGAAGCTACTGCCACCGTGAAAACTAACCAAGATGGATACTTGAATGGTAAGAAAATCACCATCGATAGAGATTTGCCCGACCCTTTTGTCAAGAAATACGAAAATTATAAATACTTCACGGCGTATGGGATTGGGGTTATAATTTCATGTATAGTAATTTTCAATTACGAGAAAACTACTTCCCCCATATTGAACTCTGTGTTTTACTTCTTGAGAAGAAGTCCACCAGTCATCAGCCGTTTAGGTGAAGATATCAAGTACAACAGTTCATGGCCTTGGATATCTGGAGAATTGAACACGGTCAAGGGAAATATCGACATACATTTCGATATCAAAGGTAATAAAAATAAAGGTACCTTATACTTCAAAGCATCTAGATCAAGTAAGAGAGTTCCATTTGAAATCCATCATTGGTATTTAGAAGTTGATGGAGAAACTGTTGACTTGAAAGAGAATGATTCTATTGATTTTGGATTTTAAGTTGGTGATCTATGGTTTAGATTTAAAGTTGGGATCTCACTTGATTTGTATATAGTCTGTTTATAGTGATATATTAAAACTAACAAGAACTCGCAACTGGGGCCATGGAGCCAAACTGGAACCAAACTGGAACCAAACTGGAACCAAACATTCAATCTATGGTAAGTATTAGTTCTATAACTTCAGTGTCTTTATTGATTTACTAAAACTTCTGATGAAATAGAATTCAAAATTGTGTGCCCATCTCTCATATCTTAATACTTTAACAATAAGCTATTAATAGGCGCAGTACATAAAATCAAGAATCTATTCCTTACGGTTCTAAACTTACTCTCTTATATACTAAATGCCTTCAAAAGGTTACAGAACTACTAGAGAACACAAAAACCTAAGTTCTAAACTGTAAACACTCGAACTGAGCACGGTCCCCATACCTTAACTAAGGCCATCGCTCAGGTCCAAAATTCTCAAATTTCACTCGTTCAACATTTTATAGGGATCACAACGGATTACTATTAATAACCATCCATACCATACTTGACGTCGTCAAACAGCTAGATCAAATACTACACACAGTAGTAACACCAGGGAACATTTAATCTTAACCAAGATTTAATAAAACCCCAATATTATTGAGATTATTCTTTCGCTTGCTATATAAGTGTTGACCACTAAGAATCATTATAGAACCACAATAAAGGATCCACCGACACTTAAACCAACTACAATACAATATAAGAGCTTGGTACAAACACATATCGTCAAAAGAAAACACTACAGATAGATAACAAGATGGGATATAACTCCAACGGATTAACAGTAGGCTTAGCTATTGGGATCCCAAGTGCCTTAATCATTTTAGGAGTATTCTTATTCTGGCTAAGGAACCACAAAAGGCAAAAGAGAGAAGATCGGGCTGATAGCCTTGACTTAGAGTTAAATGATAATCATAGTTTCAACGAATTTGGTGAAGAATTGCACAAAGTTAAACCCGATGATATCGACATCAAGGAAACGGAGGTAGGCGGTACCACGGGGAGCGAAGTTAGCGGGGATACCGGTACCAGTAGTGGTGGTGAGAAAAATCCTACTCCTGAGACACCCGCCCGCGCTAATGTCCAAGCACCTGGTACTCCAGGAACTTTGGGAGGTGGAAGTGGACATGTTACACCCGGTACACCAGGACATGTGACCCCATCATTTGGTACACCCGGAACTCCAGGGACTATAGGAGCATCAAGATTCTCTAATAGGCATTCTAAAACCAACTCTGCCTATGATTTTTACGAAAGTTTTATCCCAATTTTACCAGGGGAAGTACAACCATCACAGAACAGTTCAATCTCAAGTTTGAACCATATAATTAAGGACAACGAAGAAGAAAAGGAGTCTTTAGATAACCTTGCAAAACAATTACACAACCAAGAATTCTTCGGGAAGATTCCACCGGTTTCAAGTTCAATTTATTTAAAGAATCCATCAAGTCTGACTCGTAATTCTAATGATGGGTTAGTTCAAGATGCCATCAATGATAATTACGTATACGAGCCTAAGGCTGTCAACAAACCATCAGAAGATACAACCGGTACAGGTAAAGATAATAAGCCATTGGATAAAGATGATAAGTTGGCCACCATACTAGGAGGAAATATGGATAACAGTTTTAACAATAATGAGAGCACTGATGTAGTGTTCAAATAAATCGCGCACTCTATGAGTATAGGTTTTAGTAGAATAAACGGATTAGGTATTAGATTTGGTTCTATTTTACGTCGAGAAGGTGGTAACCCTATGTTTAAAAGTGTATTGACTACAAATAGGTTGGGTGTAAGTCGGTTAGGAGTGAATAGGTTAGGGGTAAGAACTTATGCTCAATATAATCGATTCCTGGCAAATAATACCGATTACTTCAAATTCTTCAATAATCGATTCACTATTGGATTAGGGGCTGGATTAATAGGATTTTATATTTATAATCAAGATGAAGCTCCATTTACACATAGAAGAAGATTCCTTTGGGTTCCATATTGGATGGAAAAACGTATTGGTGATATGAGCTATCGTCAAATCATGTATCAGTATCAACAATATATTGTTCCAACCAATGACCCGGTATATAAACAAATTGGTGATGTGGTTGATAAGTTATTAGCCCATAGCTTTGAAACCAGTACTGATGAAAGACAGGTCCGTCATTTGAAACTGTTGAAATGGGAAATTCATGTAATTAATCTGCCCAATACTCCACCCAATGCGTTTATATTACCTAACGGGAAAATCTTTATGTTTGCATCAATCTTGCCAATTTGTAAGGATACTAATGGGATTGCCACGGTATTGAGCCATGAATTAAGTCATCAATTGGCTCATCATTCTATGGAACAAATGAGTAAACAACCGTTTTACATAGCATTACTGACATTGATGTATATGGCCACCGGGATTTCATGGTTTAATGACCTACTCATAGCAGGATTTTTAACTATGCCTGCTTCAAGAGAAATGGAACTGGAAGCTGATAGAATTGGATGTGAGTTAATGGCAAGACTGTGTTATAATTTATCCCAGATCCCTAATTTCTGGTTAAGAATGTATGAATATGAACAAAAGGTCAGTGGCAGACGTACACCTTTGCTTCAAGAATTCTTATCTACACATCCAAATACAACCAAGAGAATTAAGGATATAAATAGTTGGATGCCGGAATTAGAGACCATCAAAGAATCACTGAATTGTCATCAATTTAATGAATTTAGAGGATTCTTTTAATTAGTTCTTCTAATTAGTTCTTGTAATTAGTACTTAATTTCTTCTATGTACATGAAATATATTAAATTATTATGGCCTTTCCCTGTAATGGAGTTACTATAACTCCAACATCATAAACATCTTCTTCCTTCTCTACCATATAAATCTCAACCACACCAACTCGTTCTTTTCTATTGAATGCTACTCCCATCTTTATGAATTTATTCTCATTGATCTTCAGCACTATAAAAGTCTCCACCTCGCCAAACTTCCAATTGATTTGATTATTAGCATCTACAAAAACAGCTTCATTTTCTGTTGTGATATTCGAATTCACGATATCTGCCACCTCTTTCAACACTTTGGTCTTGAAATAGTCATATTCATTATCTATACCGTTAACTATGAGATCAATATCACTCTCATCATATTTGGGAATTTTGATAGTATGACGAACGTTTTGGGCAAATTCAGTTTCCTGTTGATACTGTTTCTCTACCAAATGCTTATAAATGAAATATGACCCCACACCAAGAGGAGGACCTACAGTTATTAAAACATTAGGATGAATATTCACCAAACATCCTACTAATGTCACGAGTCCTGTACCATATTTCCAATTTGTCGTCAACTTTTCATTCCACCAGTGTTGCAAATGTGTTTTACTAGCCACAAACAGCTTTCTAGGAGTTGAAAGGTGTCGTACACTTGCCCTTACTCTTAATACAGATGTCATCAGTTATGAGAATTTCGCACCTAAAGTTAACTATGGGAAGATCTGATTTTGGTACTGCTAAATATGCCAGTAAACAAATGAAACTCTCAGGACTCCAGAAAACCTCATATTATTGTCAGATATGTGCCAAACAATGTAGGGATTTGAATGGATTCAAAAATCACAAGTTGTCACCTTCTCATCTACGAAAAGTTGAAGAGATGATGGACTCTAAAGATAGTAGAACTATTGTAGGAGAGTTTCTGGGACAGTTTGAAAAAGACTTCCTTAGTCTATTGAAAAGAAGCCATGGAACTAAATGGATCAATGCTAATAAATTTTATCAGGAGTACATTCAAGATAGACACCATGTACATTTAAACAGTACCAAATGGATGAGTTTAACCCTGTTTATTAAATCCATAGGGAAGAGGGGGATTGTCAAGGTAGAAGAAGAAGATGACATGTTAATGATTAGATTAACTCCAGAGGAAGTTCATGAGGAAGTAATAGAAGAGAAAGATGGAATGGAATTATTAATTAATAAGCAAATTGCAATAGGAAGACAGAAGCTTGAAGCAGAGAAAGAACACAAGTCCCAAGAAGAACACCAGTCCAAAGAAGAAAAAAAAGAAGAACATAAAGAAGAACACAAAGAACCAAACAAAGCAATACCAATATCAATAAAATTAAATAAAAATAAACCTAAACCAATTAAATCAGTATTTGAATCAGATTCGGAATAAATCAATAGAAACACTACTAGACACTGTAACATAAGAAAGAAAGAGAGACAAACAAACATCAAGAACTTACATAATTGTACAATATACTCACATTCTTTCATAACATAACACATAAACATCTCTAGATTGTAAATTACTACCGTGATTTAAGTTTAATCTCACATTCTCATCATCAAAATAACACCAATAATCATCGGACTTGTTAACCAATGCTGTATAATGACCACTCTTCAAATTCCCATAATGGTTAATTAACCCTGTGAGTTTGTAAGTAATATCATTTGAATAGTTATTGAACTTGAGGTAAATAGGATAAAGAATGTTAGTATCCAACTTATCAGTTAAGTTAAACATCGAGAACCTTGACAAATGAATGAATAAAATCTTTGGAAGTTTAATGAAGTTCAATGTCTTTATAGAAGATGTTGTAAGTAAATCTTTTGATGGAGACTTACTTCTGCTTCTAGAAGGAGATTTCGATCTTCTACTAAATTTGAAGATTCCTGATTTCTTGGTGAATACTGGATGGGAATCAAGTAAATTCTCCGTAGATACGCTACTACTACATTTAGGACATTTCCAGGCATTTTCACCTGATAACAACTCGTCCTGGGTGTAATATCTCAAGCAATCAGAGATATCAACAGTATCATTGGGTGATGCTGGTATGGGTAATGATAAGATCGTAAATGGACTATAATTAATAGACTCATATTTACAATTATTACAGATTAATTTATTTTGTAAATGGCCCTGAAATAAATCATGAATTGGTGAAACTCCTTCAGACTCTATAAGTTGGTTATACCATTTGAAGTATCCATCCAATTCTGGATCAGGGATATTGATCTTCCATTCTCTCATATACAGATGAAACTCCGGTAAAGTCATATTGCTTTCTTTGAACGTAAGTTCTTCATGTAACCTCTCTAAGAGGAATAATAAAAACTCTTGACTATCTTGTTGTTCATAAGGAATATTGAAATCAGGCTTCAATAATGATGAGATCCTTATAAACTTAGTGGGGGCAATCGAAGCACCCCCATGCAATTTGAATGATTTAAGTAACCCTGAAATACCTTCACTTATCAATACATTTTCTTTGGAATTATTATGCGGATTCTTACGGGCCTGTATATACTTTGGAGTCCTTATATACTGAGTGTATAAGGAGTTTGTGAATAATTGCTTGAACTCTTCTATTCCAAAAATGACTTGAATGGTTGAGTTTATATAGCATGAGGATCCAAAGTTTTTTAATCCACAAATAGCATGTTCCTCCATCTTATGATGTTTAAAAGATTGGGGAGGACCTTGATAAGGTTGTTGATAAGGCTGTTGGTAAGGTTGCTGATAAGGCTGTTGATAAGGTTGGTGGTATTGTTGATAAGGCTGTTGATAAGGCTGTTGATAAGGTTGTTGGAATTGTTGTGGTTGTTGAGGAGGAGGCAATACAGGTAAAGGAATTCTTGGAGCATGAATTGGTTGTTGAATCATAGTAGCACCATTTCCTGGTACTGTCATGGACCTAGGTGGTATATGTGGGACCATCACATGTGGAGAAGTGTACGGTTTAGACATTGGAGGTCTTTGAAGTTGAGTGTCATTTGAATCACTCAAATCTGAAGTTGATTTCCTTGTTACATCATTCAACGGATAAGGAGTTTGTGCAACAGATATATCTTTAGTGGGGTATGGAGTTGATGGTAGACCAGGAGGAAGTTGTGTTGGGATAGGAGGTCTTTTAGTTAAACCATTAGAAGTTGGTTTTGGATCTAAGGTTTTAGCTTTTGTGGGATCCAATGTTTTGGTTTTAGGCAATTCTTCTGTTTGTGATCTTTTCGGTTGTGAAGTTTCGAGAACTTTAGTTCCATTTCTTTGGTTTACACCATCATTCAATCCATCAGGAACAGTTTTGAATTTTATTGAAGGAAATCTTGATTGGAAATCATCAATATCATCAATGGAAAGTTTATCTAAATTCGAAATCGACGTTTCATTATCGGATAATTCCTCTGGATCTGATAATTCTGGATCAGACAATTCAGCTCCGGATACTTCAGTACCTGATAATTCCCCAGATTCTGAAGTTTGTTTATCCTTATTCTTCAAATACTCAATATAACTATGAAGCCAATCGTACAACTCATTCACATCAAACTTGAGCAAATCTCTATCCACCAAATAATCCACGATCAATTGACGAAGATCTCGTAGTGGTAATCGATACTTTGTACTATCAATGACTTCGTCTGTGTTATAAAATGCAAAAACGTTCAAATACAAAATAAAATCATATTCATTGCTCTTGATGAATTTATCGAACCCCTCGAAATGAACCATGATGAAACTGTTGATGAAATAATTGAAGATCAAGTACCCTCTTATATAGAACTTAAGGGCCTTTTCATCACCTTGAATGGAGTTGTATGAATTTTCATATAATAACTCACAATAATCGATTAGATCAAACACCAGTTTATTGCGTAAGTTCTCATCGAGTTGAAGTTGGCGGAACTCATGGTTGACAAGCTGATAATAGTATCGCCTCACCTGGTTGGGGCCCACACTTCGTTCCATTCAGTTTATATTTATGTATGTACTACAAACTTCCCTAACTGTGACTTTATAAGCCTTCGCGAATCATTGACAAAATGCGGTACCTGAATAACCTGGGTCACGATGGATTGAACGGGATCACACCAAAGTTCCCAAATAAGTTCTCATACACAAAGTTAGGTTCGTGTTCGGAACTGGTTGAACTTTTATCGACTTCCATCACCGTATTAGGAGGTACTGGTGGTGGTGATTGACCGGGGCCAAATGGGATAGAAACCGAATTTGATTTCTCTTTATAAAATCCATCTTTGGGTCCTGGTCCTGGTGTGGGTACTTGATGTAATGGATGATGCTGTGAAACTGGCTTATTATCTGCTTTAGCTGGTATATCACCTAAATTACCTATGGTTTCCCAATAATCCATACCTTCTTCATCATCATCACTTTCCATTTTAGCCAGTTTTCGACTAGACAAGTCTAAACTTTCAACTGAATCTCCATCCGAATCTCCTCGTCTTCTTTTCCTGCCTAGTTCTTCTTCAACTGCCATATGCACAGCTCTTGTTAACGGAGTTAATGATCCGGGGGTTTTCTCCTTTTCTTTCTCCTTGTTCGATGACGTTAACTTCGGTACTTCTGTTGACGGTGGAAGGTAATTAAAATGCTGATATCTCTGGAGTTGAACTTCAGGTTCCAAGAAATACGATTTCAGTTGTGGGGTTTGTCCTTGACTGAAATCAAACCCATTATCTAGATTCATATTGAATCCTAAATCATTAGAGTTTATATGACTAAAAGGATGTGGTGGTGGACTGTAATGATGGTGGACATGTTGGTGAATACTTACTTCAACATTATTCTGTTTTGCATATGAAATTAAGTTTCGTACCAAATTTTCGTCTTTGATTGTGCCTCCATTCAACGGTAACGTATCGTCACCCACCAAAGAATATTTCCATTCTGTAGTAATCCTAGGTTCAACTCTACCTGGGGATTGGGCCATAGATGACTTATTACTGCCATTATGGCTATTATTAGTAGCATGGTTATTATTAATATTATTATTATTATTAGGATTCTCATCGAATTCCAGGTTTAACTCTCGAGTAATCCTCTCAACTTCTTGTTTAATAAATGGATCAGCTTTATCTTTCACCACACTTAGAACAATCTTTCTCCATCGATTCCTACATGTCAATGCTGGCCTATTCTTGAAATTACTAGCTACAGTTCTCCATTTGGTTCCATGAATTCCAACCTGTTTGATCAAAAGTAATTCTTCTTCTTTCGTCCATGGATTCAAACGATCTTTAGTCTTGGGGTCCAAGATCTCTGTGTACCGTTTAGCACATTGATCCATAGTTCTCGTCCGAATACTAGCTGCTACTTTCTGCCAACTAGCTCCATACTTCTTATATGCTTGAATTAATTCTTCATCTTCTTCAGCAGTCCATCTTCCTTTCTTAAGATTGGGATCCAATGATGACGTCCATCTCTTCTTATAATCTTTTGGTTTTCTGACTCCATCTTTACTCAATCTACTGGCCAACAATTCCCAATCAACACTTTCGGTATCGATTTGATTCAAGGGATGTCCAGTGATGTCCATTAAGTACTGAGTCAACTCATGGTCTTCCTCTACCAGCCACATGTTTCGACTTGTCTTCCGGAATGTCTTTATCCCAAGACTTTCTGTAATGGACAATGGATCCATCTTATCATATTTATCTTTATTCATTGTCGTACCAAAAATGATATTTCTTTAGCCAATGTGATTTATGTTGGGGCACTATCTTCTCTTTGTGATCTGTTGTATTATTTGTGTTTGTGTATTATCCGGTTCAGAGTTCCTGTAGTGTATGACTAAGTATATATTATAGTTGGTTACAGTGTGTGATGTATATTAGTGCGGGAAAAGGAGGTAAGCCAGTGAACGCCGCACCAGCAGGCCTAACTAATGATTTGGTTTACTTCTGGTTATTATTAACTAATCTTAAGAGATTCCTTAATAACATGGCTATGGTTACTTTACCTATAGAAGGAACATACAAGCCCGCCTTTTGTTTTATGTCGTCATTAAAATTCTTTTCACTCGAGAAGTTTATTACGGTAGTACCAAATTTAACCAATTCACTATTGAATTTGTAGTTTGGCGAAGGAACTCCTGTAATTATAACATCACAGTTTGGTGCTAAGTCTTCAACGGTAGCGTCAGGCAAATCGATCACTTTGTGTTTTTGTTCCAGTAAATCATCACCTCTAGTAAACTGTTGAATATTATTCAAATCTACAGAATAAACAGTAGCCCCATCATTTGCTAAAAGGGCAGCTAATGGTCTTCCGACGATCTCACTTCTATTCACCACCATCACGGTCTTTCCATAAAGTCTATTTCCATAATGTAAGATCTTATTATATATGCCTAAATATTCCAAGATCTTGACTACAGCAAGTGGTGTACATGGAAGAATGGATTTTTTAGTGTTGGTAGGTGGATCCAAGTATCTGACATTATGATACAAGTTCTTATAATAAACGTGATTCAAACCTTCTACGTCTTTCTCTGCACTAATTAATTGTTGTAAATATTGGTCTTGTAAGTCACCAAATACTGGGAAATAAACCATAATTCCGTGGACATCAGGATTCTGATTAGCATGAATCACTTGGGTTTCTAAGTCATTCTTGTCAAGAGTTATTAATTCATAATTGAACCCTAAATCCCGACACGTTTTACTAGTCCAGTTTGCATACATTAGACCAGCAGGATCATTATTAGCTAAGAACCCTACGATTTTTGGAGTGAAACCTACCTGACGAACTTCGTTAGCGATTTCAGATGTATACAACTTGGCGATTGTCGATGCTAAGATGGTTCTTCCTGGTGGCATTTGTACTATTAGGTAATTTGTTTAATTTCAGTAGGTAAATTATTAGTTGCGAAATGAGATGAGACAGAGTCAGATAAGAGTAATGTCGTTATCTGGGGATATCGGACTTGTCCAAGATGCTGACGACACCTAACGAAAATATTATTATTTAGATGGTGCTACAATGATTATCCGTATAGTTTCAGGTCGTTACAGACATCAAGGATTATGTTTATTAATATATAGTGTAAAATTATATATGGATGGTGCGCCGCATAAATCGGCTGCAAATGCTGTTACTTAAAAACTGTTAGGAAATATGTGGAACAACACTTATGTGTGGTTACCATTAAAATATATTAAGGTGAACCTCTGTTCTTACCTTAAATGAGCCAGATTCTTATATAAACTCTGCCATATAAATGCCTCACTTAACATCATCTCTACATCTTTCTCCCCCCATTTCTGGGTTGGTGGATTTTGTAAGAATAAAAGTATTTCCTGAAACTCTCTGGCCTTCAAATCACTACTGAACTTTATAAGGAATGCTGCACATACATAAACATGAAAATGGTTGAATCCAAGTGGCAGTTCCAGTAAATACGTATCCCACATTCTTATAATTAATGGTAAAGGTAATTCTCTCATTAATAAACAATTCATCCATCTGAAAGAAAACTGAAGAAATTCAATCCCTTCATTTTGGAAATGATTAACCAAATCTAAATCAATTTTTGCTATAAGATTCTGCAAATCATTGACTTGTTTGATAATCCCTGGTTGTTCATGGATATAGTTGTCTGTAATGTTCTCTAAAAGTCTGGAAAGACACCAATAAGTGTCAGCTTCAATGATTAGATGGATATCTTCATCTATTAAGCCAGGATCAAGATTTTCCAAAGTATAATTGCTCAAGTTTGGATCTTCCATTAACTTGGTAGGTTGGTCTAAGCCAGGAATAAACGCACTATAATCGTCGTCATTTTTATCTTTCAATTTCTGCAATTGCCATAAATAGTTGCCCAAGAATAGTTGGTAGAATGGGGTTACTAAATCATTAATTCCTTGAACATAACCACTAGCTGGATGTCTTATAGCCCAAAAATATAACACTTTCTTTAAACTTTTCTGTACTCTAGGGTGGCCGTAAAGTTTCATTCCAGGGTTAGTTCTCTTGACATCAATATTTATCTGATGATATAGTTGATTATCCTTTATGTTTCTGGAGTCATCAAAATTGACACTTTGTTCGATTAATTGTATCCCATCAATATATTCTTGACGTTTGATCTTGAGTGTGGATTGTTGACGAGATTTGTTGGTAGGCAAATATCCTAATAAGAGTTGCCACACCAAAGGTCTTAATTGACCCGGTATACCATTCCAACTAAGTTTTCGTAATTCCTGGATATTAACATTTGATTCATGACTTAAAACTGTCTTAAACTTGGCGAATTTGGCATATAATTGATTGAGTTTGGTAAGTTCTTTTGTGGCTTTAATATCTTCCAAATCTACCAGAGGTTTGGAACTATTCATAATAGAAAGATCAGGATAGAATGAATCCACAAACATAGGCTGCTGATAATTGCCACCAAATGCTTTAGGACTCCCAGTAGATGTGTTCTTTTCTGATTGTTTTATCTTATTAGTATCAAAGTTAGCATCCCAATCATCGTCTAAATCAGCATACTTGGCACTAAGCACTCGTTTACCTCTAGTGGGAGACGAGTTATGAGACGAAGGTGTAGGCGTTAGTCCCGTCAAAAAAGAATTACCACTGACTGATCTACCCTTTGATGGACTTGAGCTACGGTCTTCACGTTCTAATGAAGTCTTTGAACTAGTAGCTTCATTTTGAGGATATTTCAATGATCCATAAATACTGGAATTATCTTTGTAATCTTTCGAGTTTGTTAGACTTAGATTCTTCAAGAACGTTGAAAGGTTCTTACCTTTTCCACCTTTCTCTCCAAATATAAACTCGTTGGAGTTATATAATTGACTCATTTCTGGTTTTTTAGGCATGTTGATTTCGCACTTATACGATGGGAAGCTAATGAACTAATGAAACCATACGATGGAACATGGGCAAACAAAAAGTCAAGCGTTGAGATATGTTTATATAGAGTCTTACTTATGATTTGTTTCAAGATGGACTGATACAAGTATCTTGGACACAGATACACCTTAAGCATTTATCAGTGGCATAAACATCAGAGAGCGGCAAATCAACATAGATAAACAAACCAAATTAATTTGATTGATCTCCTTTTATAGTATTTATGAGAGATTAAAGGCGTAATAATCACAATCACACACTGAACAACTATACAAGAAGTCTTATATAGCAAAAAAAAAAGTCTACCTTAACTTGAAAGCAATGACCTGTTATTTTGAATGCCTCATTATACTGTGTGATCCGCCGTAGTATCAGTAAACATAACAACAGTCAATTTCAAGACCCAGAGAACTAGTAGAGCATTACAGTAGCATATGACTAGTAACCCTCTTCAAACCAGTCACTTATCACTCAACACTTGACTTTTTCTTTGCCCTTGCTACCCAGGGTCCACCGTTTCACTGCCCCCGCACAAACCCTTGCGAATCCCTAATCATGAACGAAACTACTCCTTTATTAAAAAGACCAAGGGGTCACTTTTACACTGCTACATTAGTATTATGTGCAATTATAATCATCTTAGGGGCCTGGCAAATCACTCCAACTACAACCGAACCTGTTCCACCCAGTAAGTTGAATTTAAGAGTTTATACCAATAATATCAGGTATGATAATAGACATCCTGATCCTGGCGAAAAATTGTGGAAATACAGAAAGAAGTATGTTGCTGGAAGCATTGGATTCAATTCTATAAACCAAGCTAATGTTGTGTGTTTACAAGAGGTTTTGCACGGTCAATTAAAGGGTATTTTGCATGAGTTAAATACTCAGGCACTGCCACTAACCCAAGAAAGTATCTATGGATCAAATGATACAGACGTTGAAATCTTCGATAAATTATCGGATTATAACACTTCAGAATGGACTTACTATGGTATTGGGCGTTCTGACGGAATTAAAGCCGGGGAATATTCCCCTATCCTTTTCAAAAATGAGGAGTGGTCAATAGTTGAAAATAAGACATTCTGGCTTAGTGAAACTCCAGGTATTCCAAGTGTTGGATGGGATGCTGCTTTGGAAAGAATTGTTACTATGGTGACATTACAATCGAAAATCCAACCAGACATTGTATTGAACATTTTCAATACTCATTTCGATCATAAAGGTGTTAAGGCCAGACGGAAGAGTGCCGAATTGATAGTTGACAAGATGGACAACTATAACGAATACCCTAGCTTTTTATGTGGAGATTTTAATACTGAACCAACTGACGAACCATATCTGGTTTTAA
Organism: Yamadazyma khao-thaluensis; assembly: GCA_030563265.1. Taxonomy (NCBI): domain Eukaryota; kingdom Fungi; phylum Ascomycota; class Pichiomycetes; order Serinales; family Debaryomycetaceae; genus Yamadazyma; species Yamadazyma khao-thaluensis. The sequence continues at coordinate 141,875 of JAKUBQ010000015.1, forward strand.
CTAAATCTGGATTTAAGGACAGTAGAATCTTATTACCAAAAAACTTTGGTTTCGATGGTACCTTTAGTGGATTTGATGGGTTACTGAATACCATTATTGATTACATTTGGGCCCCAGAAATCACTTCCACAAATCACACTTCCTCAACATCTACATGGTCGATTAAGATCAAGCATTTTGGAATTTTAACTAATTTCTACAATTACTTTATGAGCGACCATAGACCAGTATCGGCTGATTTCGAGATTAGGTACACTCCGGATGCAAATGAATGAACCCTCAGACCGAAATGATCTGCACCACTTGTGAGGAAATACCCACCCCTTTTCCGGGTAGAAAATCTTCCAAGGACACGTCTGGGGTTAAACGCCGGTTGCTTTATAGTTAAAATACACATTATCATTACTATTACAGATAGAGGTTTGTTAGGAAAATGATTACGTAAAAGCGAACAAGGCTTATCAAAAGTTTGCTTATCACACAGGTTCTCTGACTAATAGTACAGCGATCTAATCTCCTCTTTTTACCCGACTCCAAATTATGCTCCTCGTATTGCCCCACTTCTCAGCCAATTAGGTGAGGGTGATGCGAACGCACGTCCTTTTTCTTGTCAGTTGTGTCAATACTCAAGCCGCATAATATGCCAGCTAAAGTCCGAGTCAAGTATAAGAGAACAAACTTTAGGTCTTGGTCAAATAGAATTCCTTATACCTCGTCTATTCAATGGAAGGGAGAAGGATCTTAACGAAATATTAAAACTTTAAAAAAAAGGTTATGATCATTGGACGAAACTCCGAAATTTCTCCATCTAGCAATGGATTATATAAGACGCTATTGTGACTTCAACTCCGGGAGACAGCCTTTTCCTTCTTTCTCTCCTATTTTTATTATGCCAACCCATTTTCTTGTCCTTCTAAAAATGTTGGATCTTTACTCCACATTAGGGACAGTCCGGGGACGTTCTTTCTCGTAATTGTCTCTTCTACATTCGGGTGAAACCGTTAATAATACCTAATACGTTATGAATACAAGTGTGGGGTAGTTTGAGATGCGTATAAATACTGAAAAAATTTCCGTACTTTTTTTTTCTTTCACTAACAGCGCAATGGAATCTACTAACAGTTCGGTAGTAAGTCATCACAATCGTAAAGTCATTAATCCTCCAGACTTTTCAAGTCATCTGATTAAAACCTATATTTCAACAAGGTTTTCATCCTTGTTTGTACCCCGCGAGGAGCTCCAACAATATTCTTACAATCAAATATTTAACCCTTTCAAACCGTTGATGGGTTTGAACCGTCGTCAATGGGCCTTTTTTATGGTAGGTTTCTGGGGTTGGACCTGGGATGCTTTTGACTTTTTTGCCGTCAGTCTTAATGTTACAAATTTGGCAGAAACTTTCAGTGAACATAGTGACCATGAAATCACTGTTAAACAAGTTAGTTGGGGTATCACATTAGTTTTAATGTTGAGAACTGTAGGTGCTGTTATTTTTGGTCTTATGGCTGATAGACTTGGAAGAAAATGGCCTTACATCATCAATTTAGCTCTTTTAATTGTTCTTCAAATTGGATGTAGTTTTGTTAAAACTTATACACAATTTTTAGGTGTAAGAGCTTTGTTTGGTATTGCTATGGGTGGTGTTTTCGGACTTGCCGCAGCTACTGCTTTGGAAGATATGAATGACGACGCTAGAGGAGTTGTCTCTGGTATATTTCAACAAGGTTACGCCTTTGGATATCTTTTAGTAGTTGTTTTCCAAAGAGCTATAGTTGATAACTCATCTCATGGATGGAGGGCTATTTTCTGGTTTAGTGCTGGTCCACCAGTTTTAATGATCATTGGTAGACTTATGTTACCTGAAACTGATGCCTTCATCTTACAACGTCAAAAATTGAATAGAGAAAGAGAAAGAGAAGTTGCTAACGGGGAGCAAAAGAAATCATTTGCTATTCAAAAAGTGCTTCTGTTCAGTGAAAGTGGTAAAAGAGCTATCAGAACTTACTGGTTGATGTTTATTTACCTTGTTTTACTTATGTCAGGATTCAACTTTATGTCACATGGATCCCAAGATTTATATCCTACTTTATTAACTGTACAATACGGATACGGAAGTGACAGATCCACTGTCACAAACTCTGTTGCTAACTTAGGTGCTATGTTTGGAGGATTTTTGTTTGGACATTTTTCTACTTTTATTGGTAGAAGATTAGCGATCATTCTCGCTTGTATCTTAGGTGGGGCCTTTATTTATCCATGGGCGTTCATCAAAGATTCAGGGATCAATGCTGGTGTCTTTTTCTTACAACTGGGAGTTCAAGGTGCTTGGGGGGTTATTCCAATTCATTTAGCCGAACTTGCCCCTCCTCAATACAGAGCTTTCATTTCAGGGGTTGCATACCAATTAGGTAACTTATGTTCTTCAGCTTCTTCTACTATTGAAGCCACAATTGGTGAAAGATTCCCATTAGAAGGAAGACCAGAAGGAGTTTATAATTATGCAAAGGTTATGTCAATTTTCATGGGATGTGTATTTGGTTATGTTATCATTATGGCATTTATTGGGCCAGAAAATAGGAATGCTGACTTCGATGTTGACAGAGATATTGTATTAGATTTACCTCAAAAAGAAGAGGACTCTGATGATAATGAACCTGAGCCTGTTTCTGAATCAGCAGAAAAGGCTAAATGGAACCATGATGAACAAGTATAATATTTATTAATATTTATTAGTATTATTTCCACAATATATGTGATTTGGAGTTTTTTTTTCTTTTCTATGGTTTCGAATATGCTCCTATACACTACCGTAGCCAATCGAGAGGCCAAATTGTGGGTGATTTTGAAAAATGGAGTCGGTAACTTTTAACCTAATTTTCTTAATAGTTTTTCAGACTAAATGTATTATGTAATTATATAATCCAATTAATTCCAAGTGTCTTTAATTAGTAACATTTTTTTCAAATTTTAGCGGTTTTGGATCTAGGGCCAGTTTTGGGGTTTGGGCTACTGTTAATTGTATAACTCTTCGCACACTATAACAACGCGAACATGGACATCTTCTACTATGATCCGTTCAGTGTTTTCCCACTAATTAAACCAAACCTAGAGACAAAACTTCCATTGACCAATCTACATTGGAGATTGAATAATCAGTTGAAATCCATTCCAAAACTTCCAGTCAATTTCATCGAGAAAATTCCAAGACATAATAGCGTTTCTAATGTAAGTACCTCAAACACAAACATTCATTTAATGTTCATACAAGCCAAAGACGTTGACGTTTATAGAAGCCAAGTACGACCATTAGTAAAAGAGTGGCTTAAAGTCATAGATCCTACGTTTTTGCATGGAAAAGAAGAAGGGCCTAGGAATTGGTTAATCGTCTATTATAGTCCTTTTAAGAAAGACAAGATTTTCAAAACATCGATATACGAAAAGCTAAGACTTGATTTCGTTCATGGATTTAAGTTGATGGAGACTAATGATAATGAATTGGGGAAATTGGAGATTTATAATGAATTTATTGTTGAATTAAAGAGTTTAATCTTGCTGACGTTTACCCGAAGTTTCAATGAGTTAGAGGCCAATTTGAAGCAAGAACAGCTAAGGAATTCAAAGAATGAACATGAAGTTTCGACAGAGAAGTCCAATGAGGGAACTAATGAATTACTTAAACTTTTACTTGATAAATCGGAAATTTTCACTAAAATGTATCTATTTAAAGATTCATTAAATATCCTTGCTGATGCCAGTACATTAGTTAATGACACCCATAATACCACAGGATTATTAGAACTCATACCTAAAGTAGAATTGCAAATTTCGGAACCACTTAAATTGAAATATGGGATATTTCTCAAACAGTACGAGTTGACTAAGTTAGTGATTGAAAATGAAACCTTACCTTCAATCAAGGCAATCCATTTATCGAATTTATTCCAAAGTTTAATAAAAGTTTTATCTGAATTCTCATCCACAAACCCAGAGAATCCCATTAGTGTCCTCATGACCAACATTCAAATAACCAATGAATATTTGAATGTGGATATCGTAGAAGAGATTCTTAATAACGATATTGACTTAAGTATGGTTTATGAATTCCGTGGTGAGCTTCGTTTGTTTCAGAGATTAAATGTAGTGAAACTAGCTCATTACCTAGGATATAGTATTTATCACTTAACTGATGTTCCCTTAGAGCTTGAGAATACCAAGGAAGATCCAGCCAAGGCCAAAGAATTAAATATCTTGTCAAATCAAGAATCGTTCTATAAATATTTCCAGACAACCACCGAGCTTATAATCAAGGATTTCCTTAATTGTGATCGTACCAAGACAATTGATATGTTAAGTATAGATTTGGCGTTTTTAAACTACCTGAACAAGAATTATATCGAATGCCTTAATATTCTCCAAAGCTCATACCAATTTTACATTGATCAAGGCTGGAACTATATGGGTAACGTTTTACTTGAGATTTATATCGATTGTCTTGAACAGGTTAAGGGAAGGACGGAGATTCTCGTGAATTCATATATAAAACTTTTGACGAATTTCAATTTAAGTCATAATAAAGTCGACCTCAATAAATTGAAATGTACTGCTGATTTATTCAAAGTAGATTTGACGGTTGATACAGTAATTGAAAACCAAATATTTGGTATCGACTTGATACCCCAAATAAATACCCAACAAGGACTCTATTACATGACAGTTAATATTCATAATATTTTCAGTGACACCAAATTTGATCTCGTGGTGTTGGAGTTGAATGGGATTGAATTTAAATCGAAAGAGTGTGAAATCAAGTCGGGAACAAATGAGTTGAAATTATTTTCATCTAAATTCGTATTAGGATTTTTTAAGCCTGTGAGGTTAAACATCACCATTGGTAAGTTACAATTAGTCCACACATTCAAACCAATGCCTGAGATATATTTCCATCAATTCCTCGAGAATTTCAATGCCAATGTGGAATTTAATCCCGAATTCACTCTTGGGAAACCCCAACTTTTATTCACCTTTGATGAACCAATAGATGGTTTACAGATTTTAACTTCCCACAACTTTTCTTTTGAACCGTTTACTTTGACTTCTCCAACTACGAAGTTCATTTTACCCATAACAACTACTGAAAAACTTATAACCGTGAAATTCAAGGCTACTTATGGTGAAAACGTATACATAATGGAGAAACAAATCGATACAACTTTATTAGTTTCCGTATCAGTTCAAGATACATTTAAAACTGATTGCATCTTTCTGAGGTTCCAAATAACTCCCATATCGACACCTATACGAATCAAATCAGTTGATTTGATATCCAATAGTGATAATGTCAAGAAACCTTTGAATTTACCGAACACCATTATTAATATTGATGATACTTATTCTTCGTTTTATAAAGTTTTGCATACCAACGACCAACATGATTTCAAATTAGAAATCGAATATAGTCCAATACATTCAGAGTGTATTAAACAATTGGCAGCAAAAGTTGATAATAAGTTGATTTTCTATCATTTGGTCGCATCTAAAGTCAAATTTGATTATGATCAATATTATAAAGGTATCTTAAAGGTGGTTAATGTAGATGAGATAAGCCATCTACTGGAATTAAAGATCCTGGAAACTTATCCTGTTGAGCCTTTGACCACAAGTAATAAGTTAACCATAGAAGTACCAGTACCAAACATTGATATATTACAAATTATCGAGTATCAATATAAGAAAAAGCTGGAGTTTTTAGTTGGTGAACCTATTGACGTAGAGATTGAAATCGAAACCAGTAAAAAATGGGCTTCTTTAAAAAACGAAGAAGATATGTCAATTCTAGCAGAGTCATCAACCATTCATGATACTGAACAATTCGTAGTAGGGTTGAATAATGATGATAATTGGCTAGTGTCTGGGTTCAAAAGAAAGAGTTTCTTTATCGACTCCAATAAAACCAATCCTATTAATAAATTCAAATTGGTTTTAATTCCATTAACAGTAGGGAAGGTTTATTTACCTAAATTGAACATAAAATTCGACAATAAGGATTTGAGAATTGACAGTTTGGTTAAAAATGGATCTGAGAGTTTATTGGTGGTACCAGAATTAGATACCATAACGTTTTCTTTTTGATCCCTTTTCTTGGCTTTTGATTGGATTTTGATTGGCTCATTTTGCATAGAATGTACATTGTATAATAGAGGTTGTGCATTCAATAGTTGGTAGTCAAATCCTAAGAAAATCTTTTAGTGGGACGTTCGGAAAGAACATAGAGCTGGAGACAAGAAAAAATATAATAAAATAACGCTATATGACTAATTCCATATTTGCAATTGTTCAAAGAATTCAGTACGATGTTTAGATAAAGATAAATTATTAGCAACAGCATATCTGATATCGTCTACCATTACTGGATGACCACAAGTAACAAAAGCAGTTGAACCATCAGAAGTTTCGATTTCAGTTTTAACCAACTGTTCTATATCGGGTCTACCTTCTTCAAAAGTTATATGGCTCAATTCACTCTTGATAGTATCAACAAGAGCACCAATAGACTCATCATCAGTGGTTTCGATTTTCCTTTCCTTTTCCACATCGTCTGATACTTTATCAGTCTCAACATTTATAGAAGATTCCGAGTCAGATATGGCTCCACGTAAATGACCAAAGCCATCAGTATTATTAGGTTGTGTAACATAAATAGTAGTATTAATATTGGTTGAATTTAATGTCTTTAATTCTTGATAAAACCATGCCAAGGATTTCCATTCTCTTATAATCCAGATTAACTTGAGATGACTATTAGGTTTTCTTCTTGATAAATCAATAATTTCACTATAAATACCAGGGATTCCATTTCCACCAGCAATAAACACGGAATTATTGTATTTACGTGCACTGGAAGCTTCTCCATAAGGCCCTTCAACAAGTACCTTTACTTTGGTAGATGCTCCTGGGAAATGATTCAAATATCTATAAAGTCCATGGGTAACTCCTCCTTTAAGCTTTATATACATGACGATGTAATTACTCTCTTCAGAAGAATCTGTGAATGTGAAAGGATGTGATTGCCAAAAACAAGTAGGTCTTAAGAAATGAATGAAGGCATGGCCCCCAGGAATGGCATGCCAATAACTTGGCTTTGGAATGACGACCCTAAGGGTTTCTTCAGCTAATAAGGTTACAGTAGCTTCAGGACATCCAAACACTGCCATTCTTGAAAACCTAATAGCTCTATCAAAAGCCCAAATTGCAATTGATGCCCAATAGTATGGACCGTATCCGAATACAAGTGTATGTTTGTAACCACCGACAATAAAGAATAATGCCATAGTGATATGAATCAATAAAAATATTTCATATGATCTTCTTCTTAAATACAAAAGTCCTTGAATCAAAATGAATCCTCCACAAATACCGGCAACAACCCCCCATTGAACAAATGGCAACAGCATATGTCTTTCGTACGAAGCTTTGACTTTATCCAGGATCGTGAATGTAATAGCATGGATGATAACCCACAACGCAGCCATTCTACTGACCCATCTATGATAAGTAATAAAAGTGGCAAAATTCCATCTTGTGACCCATTGGAGGAAATTGTTTCTACCAGCAAAAAGAACCAATAAAGGACATACGAATCCAACAAGCACGCCAGTTCTTATAGCTACTAATTGAGAAAGAGAACCAAGTCTGCTTGGATACCCAGTGTTACCTTCAATAAACTTTATACCAATTCCACTAAATGCAGAAACCATGACGTAGAACACAAAGATAATTATCGATTCCATTCTGGATGGAATAAGGAATGTATGTCTAAAACTATGGGATTTATTTTTCCCGTATAATGCACTTAATGTGACATGTTTCCTCCAAGCATTAGAAATAGGACCCGTGAAAACTCCTACAAAACCTGGAAACAAATAAATCGTCCAATTAACAACGGCAGCTACAACTAATACGAAACACCAATATCCTAAGATTGCATAACCAAACCATTGTGAGTAATTTATATTCATTGACTTGACCCAATAATATTCCTTATCGATTTTGAATTGATCAATATCAATTAAAACCGGGTACAGAATTAATTCAGTTGCATTGAAACTTGAATTCTTTGTTGGATCTTGAATAATGGCCTGAGTTCTTGTATAGTTGGCCCAGAACAGATCGGTATCCATAGTATAATTAGTTGCAGCATTACACGAATAAATAAAGTCATTAATAAATTCAGTCTTGTTATCATACCCTTTGACTAAACAGTTTGTAAACGACCCAAAACCAGCATCGGTACCACACATGCAAGCAAATGGTGGAGCATCATCATGCTCAGCTACAACACATACAGTTGCAACCTCTTCAATATTGGATTCACAAGCAGTTAATGCTATGGAGAACTGACTGTAAACCTCAGGAAGTAATAACAGACCTAACACAGTAGAAATAACATAAAGATAGAAAAGTTTCATCACTGTAATCCTAGTTAATTCCTTTTGCAAATTACCAGCAGATCCATCATTTTATACTCATCCCATTAATAACGATTCCACCATTGGCCAACTTTAACTCAGAGAAGCTCAAAACCTTCCGGTAACACAATAAGGATTAAATATCTCTGTCTTAGAGTTTGGTAGGCTGAAACCAACAAAAACGGCCCAGTAAAAATTTTATCAGATCAATCAGTTGCAGTTCCTTGCGCGGGGCTACAAATCTCTCGGTATGAGCCCCGAACAATATGAAACGTTAATTCGCCATAGCTTAGTTTAGTTGAGGCACCGTCGCTAGTGCCTTACGTTTCACAATACTATTAGCACAGCGTTCAAGAATAGGGTTTTGACGATTGTTAACAACTAGTGTAAAAGTTTCACCGCCCAATTTCAGAGTACTCCCGTCTATAGGTTATTCACTTACAGCCTATTAATAAATGATTTTTACTATTCAGGAACAATTGATATGATAATGCCAAGGTCAAGACTCCCGTTTAATTCATTCGGTTATTGTATATCTATAATTAACTCATTCTGAGACATGTTTCTTGGAATTTTCCATTACAACTACGATAGATGCCAAGCCGAGTCGGTGTATCGAAAAAACCAATCATGGCTAACAATGAATAAAATTTGCGTTATGTTACATTTGCTTTCTTTTTCCGGAAAGGGTAAGGTAATAGGTTGTGGTTAGTAGCCGACACCAACCAGTTGGTATTCCACCGTTGTCAGCAGCAATAAAAGAGGTTTCCGTCAATGAGTGGCCAGGTATTGCAAAACAGTTTCATTATTACAGTCTCATTATTAAAATGAATTGCGTACTGCTTGTGATTTTGACAATCTAACTGTGCTTTTCAACAACGGGTCTATTTGGACATAAATCTGACCAAACACAAAAAGATCTTTTCATAATCATATATTCTATATACATAAAAAACTAGCAACCTTTACTACCGTTGACTCCCGTTCAATCATTCCAAACACGTTGTTCAACGCCCCATCAATCATGCCGTCCAACCCGATCATACCATTAATGATGTTTCTTTAATGGTTCAATTACTAACTTATCAAAAGTATACATTTGGGAAATGGTGGTTTGTCTAGTCAACTTGGCTAACTCGTCAATACCTTCATTATAAAATCTGGTTATGGCATCATCACCTAACGCTTTGTGTTCCTTGAAACTATCAATGATTTTTCTTCTACTGTATTCACGGAAATTGTAGTTGTCAAACTTCTTTGATGTGGTTAAGAGTTGTTTGTACAACCTTAAGATATCAGATTTATTAGTCATGATGAAAATTTTGTTGCTGCGATCCTGAGCATTCTCACTGAAATAAAACGCTCGCTCGGACTTTGCACTTTGCACTTTGACTACAGGTGTTTTCTATTAACTATAAATAAACTATAAAGTGACTGTCATTTGGTGACTAATGTTTAATAACTTGAACTACTGCTGCTGTTCCTCTTCCCTTGCTAATTTTTCCATATAAGCATCCAATTCCCTTTGATCAAATTGTTTCTTAGGTTTATTTTTGGAACTGGCTTCGGCCATCATTTCTTCAAAAATTCTGGCCTCCTCAGCTTCTTCGGGTGATCTTTGCACTTTCAACATCAATTCTCCAATATAATGCAATGCCTTGGCTCTGATATTACGTTCCTTCTTACCTAAACTCTTATCATTCAAAAGTCTATTACATACTTTATTCAATACACCCGTGACTTCAAATTTGGTTGAAGCCCATGCTGTGGCTAAGAATTTACCAGTGATTAATCTTTCCATTTCTGCCATTCTTAATTTGTCTTCGTCAGTTAGTTCGGTTTTGGCTGATAAAATCTCTTGTTCTTTCATCATTTCTTCCATTGACGCTTGAGCATCAACTGCAGTCTTTAATATAGAGTACCCATTCTTTACGGTGGTGGCAGTAGATTTGACATTTGTGAAAATCTTGGAAACTCCAAATGTCTTAGAAGATGTTAACCTTGCATTTGCTTGGTCCTTATAAATTTTTCCAATAAGATGAAGTAATTCGATTCCAAAACTTTCAATCTTTAAATCTTCAAATTCTTCAAGAAGTTTCTTCTTGAATAGATCCAAATCCGATGGACTCTTACAAACAGTTTCATATTTCTCAACTTTAGATAAGAGCTTAGATGATAATTCTTCAACACGTTTTTGTTTTTCTTTACGACTTTCTTCTTGTAATCTTATCATTTCATCTCTTTGAGCTTTAGTAAGTTTCTTCTTACGTTGTGCTTCAATCTTAGCTGATAAATCAGAATCTGTGGAGACAGTATTGGTTTTAGGTCCTTCATTAAGGGTTAGGTCCGTCAATGATACATCTGTAGTAGTACTAGCTCCTGTAGTATTAGCTGTAGAACTTGTGGCAGTTCCTGAAGTCACAGTGTCAGCTTCCGGTTGATCCTCTTCTAATACTTCTGCAGCTTTACTTAAATCATTCAACATACTTAACTCTCCAATCCAATCTCTAAAACTTTCCCCACCAAATATCATAGTGAAAAATTCCAGAGGATCTATATCTACGTCTTCTCCTGCTGCACGCTTTTCTTGTAATCCATCTTTTCCCAATTCATCATACAATTTCCTCTTGTCACTATCTTTTAAAATCCCATAAGCTTCCCCCAATTCTTGGAATTTCTTTGCTGCTTCAGGGTCATTGGCATTTTTATCAGGATGGAGTTTGATTGCTTGTTTTCTGTATGCCTTCTTGAGCTCTACGTCTGTAGCAGTGACATCTACTTGCAAGATATCATAGTAAACGGTATCTTTGACCATGACAGGTTTTGAAATGACTTCGCGGCGCGGTTTAGTCTCCATGTCTTATAAGTGATAAAGTTCAGATGTGGCCTTTCATTACCAAACTCCACATTTAAGGGAGAAAAAGAACTTTCATATATTGAATTTCATTGCTTCATATATACTTGTTATATTTGGCTTGTTGCTTATAGTGTGGATTTGGGAGTTTTTAATCAGAAGTAAGTGACATATTTATGGACTTTACACGACTCGTAAGTACGTCCGAAACTAGTCCGAGTTTAAGCTGCAAAAAAATAAAAAAAGAAATACGGGAGCTTATCTATCTGATCTCCGTTGATGTACGGCTCCGGTCATTAACTACTTAATCTGGCCAAATTCCCTTCAAAATCGAATTGAACTACAGTTGAATACATTCGAGAAAATGACTGATAAATCTCTTTCAGATAAACTTGGTGATGCCCATGTAAATATCTTACCAAAAAGACAATTGATAATTACTTTCCTTACAATGGGATTCAACTTATTTACCCAATTTTTAGATGCTTCTGCTATCACGGTAGCCTTAACGGCAATTGCAGAAGACTTGGACTGTGAAGAAACGATCAATTGGGCAGGTACTTCTTACTTTGTAGCGAGTTGTGTGTGTCAAGTTATAATTGGAAGGCTTTCAGACATCTTTGGTCGTAGAAATATTCTTCTAGCTTCGTTATTTGTTATTGGTATATTTGACTTAGCATCAGGACTAGCCCATACCGGTGTTCAGCTTTATATCTTTAGGGCATTTTCCGGGTTTGGTGCTGGAGGTATTCAAAGTTTGACAATGACTATTGTCAGTGATGTTGTCACTCTTGAACAGCGTGGGAAATACCAAGGGCTTCTAGGGGCATTCGTAGGAGCTGGTAATGCTGTAGGGCCATTTATAATGGCAGGATTTGTTAAAAACTCATCTTGGAGAAGTTTCTTCTACATGATACCAGGTCTTACATTCTTGCAAATCCTATTGACATTGGTGCTTGTAGAACATAAAAAAGAACAACTCAACAGTGTACTTACCACAAAAGAGAAGTTCAAGAAGATTGATTATTTGGGATTACTATTTATTATGGCCTCATTGCTTTTCCTATTAATCCCATTAAGTGGTGGTGGAACAAAATATGCTTGGGATAGTTCTTTGGTTATTGCTATGCTCGTCATGTCAGGTGTATGTTTGGGTATATTCCTCTACGTAGAGACTAAAGTTGTATTACCAGTAATCCCATTAAGGATTTTTAAATTCATCAATTTGGATCTTGTGATATCGACAAACTTCTTATACGGAATCGTTTATTGTTCATTACAATTCTACATACCATATTATTTCCAATTAGTACGAGGTTATAGTGAAATGACATCATCCATTCTATTACTCCCGTTAGTTATAACCTTATCATTAGCATCCACTTTAGGTGGTTACTTAGTTACTTATTTCGGACATTATAAATGGATTTTGATTATCGGGTACTCAATTTGGACGCTCGGTTCAGGTCTTATGGTGATATTCTCCACTCACACAAATAATGGCATCATTTGTTTGGTATTGCTAATAACAGGATTCGGAGTTGGCTGGACATTTCAACCATCAATGGTTGCGGCTCAAGCCCAATCCAAAAAATCAGATAGAGCAGTTGTAATTAGTACTAGAAATCTTCTTAGAAATGTTGGAGGCTCTATTGGTATGGTGTTGGGGCAATTAATTGTAAGTAACTCCATGGATCAGCAAATAAGTAAACTGTCGAAGGACTATAGTTATTTGAAATCACATCTTTTTAATCAACAAGCAGCAAATACCCCAGAAATCCAAAGAATGTACTCCAAGGCCCTAAGAGATTATTTTATTATGAATATTCCTCTTATGGCATTATGTGTATTATGTATGTCTTTAGTTAAAGATAAAGGGTTGAAATGTATTGATGAGGTTGACGAGGTTGACGAGGTTGATGATTCTAACGTAGATGATTCTAACATTCACGAAGTTCATGAACTTGAAGTGGTGAAGAAATCTTAAACAATACCTTCGAAATTTTCTTTCAAATTATTTAATAAATCATTTAAATCATTAGAATCTTCATACTTTTCATATTGATCATTCATATAATTCAAATAATTATCATCGACTTCAATACCATATTCATGGAACGCCTTTTTAGCATTTGCTTGGAATCTCTCAGCAGCTTTACGTGCTTTCTCTTTATTGGCCTGCTTTTGTTTTTCTTCCTTTTCTCTCTTTTTATCAGCTTTACTTTGTTTAGGTTTCTTTTCAACTGGCTTAGATTTAGCAGAATTCTCATTAGCTTGTTGTAAGCTAGCAATGAAGGAATCAACCAAAAACTTTTGGATTCCCAGTTTTGTGTACTCTAAAACATTCTCTCCTCTATAATTAGCTCCTAAATTATATATAAGAAGCAAATCACGGGAAAAGAATCTGGTGCCTCTAACATAAACTGCTAATAATACAAACAATATAACAAAGTAGATAAACAGTCTAACAAAAAATTTGAGTAACTTGAACCAAGATTTTATGATCCTAACAGTTATCCTATAAGTTACATAGACACCTGCAAGGGCAACAATAGCACGAGTAGCTTCTGGATATTGATCATAGAAATATTGTACTAAAGAAATGGAAGTACTTAAAAAGAATACAATAGTTGTTATAACCAATCGTAAACTTTTTTCTATAATTGGGTTCATTTTCTTTTAAATGATTTATATTTGGCTTTGTGTTTGTGTTTATTATTTATTCACTTTGTGGTTCTTTGTGGTTCCTTGGGGTTGCCTTTATATTTATACCTATAAGATGTTGCCTTAGTATTTTTCAACTTAATCGCTGTGCTGCCATATCACTGAGGGGATACTTACCCGGACATGAACTACAGAGAAAAAAAAAATCTCATCGATATAAAATCTTCAGAAAGTTGACTCCAAAAAATTTGGCATTGATAATACAGATCAGTTGTTAAGAGTCGCCTTGCAAAAGAATTTATCAGTTGACGGCTCTCCTATTAAGTTAGGGACTCGTTATTGTGATAATAGGCTTGAGATGATTGTGATGTATGATGAGATTGAATGTTGATAATCTTTGGACAGATTAATAGTGATTATAAAGTATATCTCTAAGATTTACTTATTGGTATCCCGTTATGTCACTACATTTGCTACATTTGTACTCATGTATTCATTTATTCATAAATATGTACTTAATCATTTATCAAATTTCCTTCTAAACCTTAATTCAATATCACTACTAGATTTCCATATTTTCGTCTTTATGGTTTGTAATGTCATATTACTCTCCAATTCTTGACCTTTACATTCCAATACTAACCATTGAGTAGCAGGAAGTTTGTCTTTCATTTCACTGGTACGACTTTCAAATTTTTCAATCAAATACGTGAGGATTTTCGATACTCTTAACATATTATGACTAGTAAGTTTTATAGAACTTTCTAATACTGGTAATCTTTTGATTTTACGTTGGCTCTTACCATTGATCTTCTTTTCGGGTGGTAATACATTATAATCGACTTCTAATAACTGGAAAGCAATCTTTGGACTTTCCTTTATAGGATATTTATCATATAAAATTGGTTGACCAATCCATTTGGGTAAAAATGTTCTTAAATTCTTTACCAAGTCATAGTTTTCTTGTAACCGTGATAATTCCGATAATTCACTAATTCTGAAACTGAATAAATCTCTTAAATTACCTAAATCGGGTGAATTTTCAAAGATAATGATCAATAAATCCTGAGGTAATTGATCAAAGTCAATTATTGGCTTATAGGGGAAAGGCTCATCATTATTCTTGGGTAAGTGTTTGAAATATTCCAAATTGTTCGAATACAATCTTAACATACTATCAGGGATTTTTGATGAATTGTTTAACCGTTCCTTATATCTTACCTTATTATCATTGAGAAGGTAATTTATTGAATCCATATCTTCGACTTTATCAGGAGACAGTATGAACTCTGTGATTTTACTTTCTTCATTAATACTAACATTAGTACTATTAACAACACTTTGGCTAGTACTATTGCTACCATTGCCATTACCATTACCGTTACCATTACCATTAGACGAGAAAAAACTTCCCTTACTTGAAACTTTCTTTAAAGATGATGAACTTTTCCTTGAAAATAATTTTAATCTTTCCTTTGTATCTTTTATGTCCAGCTTACTGGAATCCTTTAACTTTTCACGGACTTGAGAATCGAAGTCCCATTCAAATAACGCATAGTTATGAAATATGGAATTCAAAAGAATCCTCGATACTTGCAACCGATCATCACTAGTGACTTTAATTTTAGTATTCTTTACGGCATACTCGTTTAATTCAAGTTTCAAAAATGGATAACTTTCGATCAATTCATCATAATAAATTTCAACGTTATTAAAGTTGGTTTCACTCATGGTTACTAATAATTTCCCCAGTTTGATTTCAACCTCACACCAATTGTTCAAAGTGTCTGTGGTTTGATATTTCTGGAAGATCTCATCCATGTCCTTAATACGTTTCTTAATCATTTCATTAGTGACTTCAATTGAGTTATTGCTATTATAGGGGAAACTTTTGATTTTCTTACAAATAAGAAGATCCCAAATAGCTATATCACCATTAAGATACAATACCAACATTGTACGTTTATTGTTGAACAATCTTTTAGCAATGACACTTTTGGGAGTTAATTCCCGGCTGAAAAATGGTCTTTTATTGAACGGCACCAACGTTATTTGGTCAGGGTTCACAGGATTCAATAAGATTTCTACTGGTGTATTATCCACTGCATCATCAATGATTTTGGGAATATTTTTATAAACATTGACAAATTCCATAGAAGGACCTCCATTAACATCTAAAAACATCGAATTGTACTGAGAGTTATCGATTTCTTCGACGTTCGATGACATGTTGTTGGATAAATTCGATTGCAAGTCAAAAGTGGTATCCATAGAGAAATGACTTACTAAATCATAAATATCCGAATTCAAATCTTCTCCTGAGGTTTTGGTATCAAAATTCAGCTCATCCACAACAAATTGAGTATCGTAATCATGTAACTTTCTTAAAAATTGATAATTAGCCAAGTTGGTAGTATTTGGAGCATAATACCTATCTAACGACATATCGGTTGACGCAAAGATGGAATTATCATTCTCAATAGCTAAGGAGATAATTGAACTCGAAGACTTGGCAATCAATGTAGATAATCCAACCTTTTCAGTGAACTCCGACAGTGGGAAGTTTGAAAATTCCTCATCATTACAGACAGAAGAACAATCGGTTTTAATGATATTTCCAGTCTTATCGGCCGAATAGAAAACATTGAAATTAGAATGGTTCAGCTCTAGACACCAAACGGGATCTTCATGAACATTGAAATTCTTAAGGATCTTAAAGTTTCTTAAATCCCATAATTTGATAGTAGAATCTGAAGATCCTGAAAGAATGAAATTATCATTCATTAGTAAGCATCTCACATTATCCTGATGACCAATAAGTTTCTTTACAAAGCTATTGTTGTCTAATCTCTTATCAAAGATATTGATGGTGTTATTTGGACCACCTGTACTAATTAAATTATAATTATTATTAGCTAGTGAGTATATGGAATTGGCTGATGAAGTGTTGTTAACATTATCAATTACCTTAATGGGTTCCAATCTCAAAAGGTCCCATAACACAACCTTGCCATCTAAACCACCACTAAGTAAAATCTCTTGACTATCAAAGTACGATAATTTCTTAACATAATCCGTATGAATGTTTTCGAATTTAGAGATATTTTGGTCTTGTTGATTCAAATGAATGATTTTAAGCGATAAATCCGATGAACATGATACTAAGTCGTTATCATTATTAATCAATTGTAAGTCATTGATCCAATCGAAATGGATATTATAATTACTATGATTACTATCAACTTTGAATTCTCCTGATATTTTGTTATATGGAACCGTCTTCGACGATATGGAAGTTTCTAACTTAAGTAATCGTTCATCAGTATCAAGAATCTCTCCAAATGTATCTCCGGGTATTGATGTCCCAACATCGTTTCCTCCATTACTCCAACATTTTATAATTCCATCTCTACCTCCTGTATATAGTTGTTTCCGTCTCGTAGAATATTTCATGGCATTTATAGGAAGGATGTGATTTTCATCATCATCGATATCCCCAATGACATAAGAGATCCCTTTCCTTATTCTTGAATTTGTCATACTGGCTTATGTTTCTCCACTGAAGGTTATAGGAGTAATATCGCGATGTCGCCCCTCTTCATTGTGTCGCACGATTGTGTCGCCTATGGAGAATACTTTGTTTGCTTCTCGCTATGTCATTACTTCAATCGCGTATATCGTAATAATGCCTTCGGTAGACATAGAATATTCTAAAGTGGTACCAATCCTTGATGGGGTGGTGGAAGATAATGTCATATCCACTGCATATGGATTGTGTATATTAGAAATTCAGGGGGTGTTGAATTACCCAAAGGAAGTAACTGATGAGGCAGACTTCATTACTGTGGACAATATCAATAAAGCCGTGAAGTTTGGGAGATTAATAGTTGACGAGAAAACTTCAAAGGCTACGTTATTGATCAATGATTCTCAGCGACTTGTAGGTGAACTTCAAGATATGAAAGTACCATTAGCCGTTTTACGAGTTCCCACTAATGAACAATCAATAACGATGATTGATATAATTAAGAAGAAATTGATCTTTAGTCAAAGGCCATTACCTATTATGTAGATGTTTGTGATTGTTCTTTTGTGGTTTACTTTGTGGTTTACTTTGTGGTTTGTGTATTTGTTATGCCACATTCTGGTGTTTTTGGACTTGTGTGATGGAGCTTACATTTATATAGTATAAGTTTATACTTAGTCGTGTGTGACTATCGCAATTTTTTTTTGAGTTTTCATTTACCATTACACAACCACAAGTCACTGTTAATACAAACATGGACAAATCAGAAATAGAAACACAATTGAAATCATCCATATTCTTGATGGTATCGAAGATTATAGAAGATGAACATAAATTAACTCCAACTCCAATGTTTATAGCCTCATTAGTTGAATTAGTAATGAATCAATTAATCAATTTAGGAGAGGACTTGGAATTGTTTGCACATCATGCTAATAGAACAACAATCAAACCAGATGATTTGTATATGGTGACGAGAAAGAATGAGATCTTAACTCAAGTTTTAAAAGAATTCGAACAGAAATTAGATAATAGATAAGTTTGATTTTGTGTACATAGGATGGGTCATCTAACACAAATAAATGACAATTGGTTACCTCGACCTACAATATTTGGGCCCACTATCCAAATTCGTGATAGACTATTCGTAGGCCAGTGATAGACTGGGCCAGTGCTAGACTCGTAGAAAGGTAGTCCAAAAAATAAAACAGGGTGGACGCGTTTCGCGTTTCGTGTAATTAAACCTAAATAGGAATGGTAATGAGAAATATATAACAGACATCTTCGCTAAATTTTTCAAACTAACATGCTTAAACGAAGAACTCAATCACAAGAAGTTGGTGGTAACAAAAGAACAAAACTCTTTGATGCCACTAATCTTCTAACTCCAGAATCAAAACGTATACAAAAATTTGAAATCAAAAGTGATGAAAAACCAAAGAAATTGGCATTTTTAACACCTCCAACTACTCCTACTAAAAAGTCCTCAAATGTATATGGGAAAGCTAAAGCACTCTTCCAAAGAGGTAATAACGATGTAAATAAAGACTTGACATGTTTAATAGGAAGAGAACAAGAAGGAAAAGTGATTAATGATTTCATTAAAACCACCATTGGCCAGAATTATAGTGATAGTTTATATATATCAGGACCTCCAGGATGTGGTAAAACAGCACAATTAGATTTATCATTAAGCCATTACAGTACGTGTTTCAATGATGATATCATTATCGACAATAATCGATGTAAAGTAGTGAAGATCAATTGTATGACTATTATTAAACCTAGTGATATATTCAGTACCATTCTCCAGAAATTGAATTCTAAAGGAACCATTAACGACTATTTAAATACTCGCCATAGTCACCAATCAGTAATGATCATACTAGATGAACTTGATTCATTATTGACCAAGAACCAAATGGTTTTAACGGAATTATTTCAGTTATCCAATTCTAAGTCTAGTGTTGAATTCAAAACCAACTTCTTAATCATCGGTATATCAAATTCCATAGACTTGACGGATAATTTATTACGAAGACTTGCTAATAAACCCCAAAGCATAAATTTCAAGTCATACTCTTTTGATAAGATCAAAACCATAATCAGCACTAAACTTCAAGGTCTTATTGAAGGTGACAAGGAGAATACAATAGAGGGATTTGTACCTATAGTGAACACATCAGCTATTTTACTTTGTTGTAAGAAAATAGCGTCAGTTACTGGGGATTTACGTAAAGCATTCGATACAATCATTAAAAGTATCGAAGTGTTGGAAGCCGAATTACAATCCACTACCAATTTAAGTCAATTGGATTTCTTCACAGCACCAAGAGTGCAAATCAGTCATATTGCTAAAGTATGTAATTTAAATTATAATAATTCGATCTTGAATAACTTGAATAACTTGCAGAAGACGGTCATTATCAATTTGTTCAATTTTGAAATGGATAATTGTAAGGAATTAAACATTAATAATTTTCAAGAGTACTTCAATAATCATAATGAAACCAAAATCAAAACCCCAGAGATGTTAGAAATCTTTACGAATTTAGATAGTCTTGGAGTTATACATTTGCTTACTAACAAAGTATTGGGAATGAAGGTAATTAAGAATAATGTGGATTATCAAGATTTAAGAAAGAGTATAGAAACCAATGAATTCTTGAGTAAGAAGTTAAAAACATATAGATAATTGTTCATACATTACATTTCTAAATATAAATACATAAGAAGAAGGAGAAGATTTCCTAAGTTAATTAATGCTCTTTTGTTTTTACATTTCCTATGGTTCTATTCTTCATATTTCCATTGATTTTTTATTTTATTTCTTCTATAGTTAAATCCCTTTCTAAGTATTGGCTTTTATCAGAAATCCATTAACTTCTCACCTTCTTAAACCTTCCCAACACTCTCATGATTAATAACCTACTCCCTAATTAATATCCTTCTTCTCTAAAGGATTATACCTTAAAAACTTTTCAATCAAATCAACATGAGTTAACACCATTCTTCTACAACAATATCTCTTCAACTGTAATTTATCTAAAGCATCCCCTTCAGTGACGTTATCATCTTGTAAGAGTTCCAAATAAGTCTCCCACTTGTCACCAACCACTTTCCCACACGAGAAACATCTAATAGGAATAATCATGTTTGGTTATTGAAAATTTTTGCCAGTGCGAAGTTCTCACATCGCATCGTGAAAAATTATACTGTACGCATTTTAGTTGATAGCGATGGAGTGGTCATTATCATTAATAGGAAGCGGTCCTGTAGTTTGTCCTGAGTTTGGGGTGAATGGGTGTTATTCTGAGGATGGTAAGCATTTTTTAACTGTGTTAAGTCGTGAAGTTCGTGTTTATTTCTTAAAGACTAGACAATGCATTAAGACCATACCTTTAGATTTACAATCTCCATTAGCAGATATAGTGATGATGAAAGATACTTTGGTGGTATATACACAAAGAGAAGTATACAAACTTGATTGGAGGCAGAAAAATCCGGAAATTGAAATCATTGCTTATGACTTCAATATAAAATTAACCTTCTTTATACAAAATCAATTATTATTCATTATAGAACAAGAAAACGGATTCAACCTTGCAAACCAAGACGGAGAAATAGTCACATCATTTGGAAATGTTCAAAATATTGTCAAGTCCTTAAATAATCAATTCATTTTAACTATTGCCAATAATGTGCTTTATAGATATGATGCCTTTAGTAACGAGACTACCAAATTCCTGTTCAATTATAAATCACCTATTATAAGTATGGCAATCAGTGATGACGGTATTATAGCATTAGGGTCACAACTGGGTCCTATACAAATCATATTCAATGATAACCAAGAAAAAATCTTGAAATGGCATATTGGTCCAGTTAAGCTGTTACATTTTGCAGCCGATTCTTCCAATTTCTTAATCAGTGGAGGTATTGAAAAAGTCATGGTTATATGGCAAATCATTAATGACAAATTACAGTTCTTACCAAGATTAGATGGAACTATAGACAAGATTTTCATTGATTCCCAGAAACCCGATAATTATAACTTAGTTCTTAATGTCAATGAGAATAATTATGAGTTATTGATACTTTCAAGCGTTGATTTAGTCAGTAGGTTGACTGTGAATTCACCCAGACCTCAAAAAATCAGCAATAAGAATCGTATTGTGAATGTCATGGAGATTCATCCCAAAACAGAAGCATTATATTTACCATACGATTCAGTGTTACAAATGTTCAATGTAAATAAATATGAACAGATTGGTCACCAGAACTTAAGTCCAACTATAGGAATTGGGAAAGTCAAGACCGAATTGAAATTGAATGATCCCCAAATAACTCATTTGAAGTTTAATGAGTCTGGAGAAATAATGTGTACGTTTGATAAGTATGTCAATAATGATGAGGACTTGAAACCTGAAGTCACATATGCTTTGAAGTTTTGGAAACTTAATGGAACTTGGAACCTTATGACCAAGATCATCAATCCTCATTATACTCAACCAGTAGTGGCCATGAAATATTTCCAAGATGGGTTCATTACTGTTGATAATAAACGTAACATACGATACTGGAAGTATAAGAAAGGGGCATGGGTCATGGTTAAGAATAAATTAGTGAATTACCCTGAATCCAAATCACCCATAAACATTGAAACTTCTCCAGATAATTCATTGATCATTATAAGTTACGAGAATGACTTTGAATTCTACACATCCAATTTCGTCAAGCTCGATATCAACTTGAACCTAAGTGACACCAATATCAGATCAATTAAAGTTATAGACGAAGATTTGATTGTGGTCAGTAAAACAAGAATATCATCATTCAACTTGATAACCTTCAAATGTAATTCCATGTTCAAGTTCTCTCATAAGATTCCAATAGGGGGTGACCATTTGGTGAGTGTCAATAATGGGATTTTTGCATTAGCTTTGAATCTTGCTTCGTCCTCAAAATTAGTGTTACTTGATAGTAAGTTATCACCACTTTATTTGAGTGAACATAATGCTCAAATCATTTCTATGGTTAAATACGAGAACTCATTCTTATTCATGGACATCAATAAGAATTTGGGAATGATCAATAACGGTTCCATTGATTTAGGTATTAACGAAGATATAGTTGAAGACATTGAAACCAAATCCAATGTGGTTAATGGTAAGAGTTTTGACGATATTGAATTCAAAAGCTTTGATTATAATTCATTCCTGGATATCTTTGATACTGATAATTTAGATGGATTATTTGAAAAGGTTATTAGGATAGTTGAGAGTTAATATTTGTAATATCCATTATTTATATACATGAATCTAATAGACATATGAATTTCTTATATCTATTACTTTGTCTCTCTCCTAGTTTATATGCTTGTTGTCAACTGGTCAACACTGAACCATCACTAAACAAGTTGTTAAGGGAGATTACCGAGTATAACTCCTTATAGCCATAATACTCTCAATTCTATTCAAAGCTAAACCTAATAAATCCTTACGTTTCTGTAAGTCAATATGAGCTTTGATCTTAGGATCCTCCATGGCAAAGTTCTCAATCTCTTCTTCGGTCATATTAGTAAAGAACTTCACGTCCAAATCACGGGGAAAGTTATAATAAAAATCGTTCAATAATTCAACATTCAAGAACAAAATACTGGTGGCCGTTAATTTATTATTAATAACATCCAAATAAATCTCAGGGCAATGATACTTATTCTCCTTCTTCTTACACTTCGAACTATTCTTTAAGAATTGATATCTCATTTTCAATATCGATAACCTATCCTGTAAGAAGATTCCTAATTTCCCTTTATTTATCAAGGAATTTGAAAATCCTAAGGTCTCGATTGACTTGAAATCAATATCGCCAATTTGATTTTGGTCTTTAAGGTTTTTCAAGTACTTTATAACCTGGTTCAATTTTCTGCCCCCAATTTGTTGTTTTAAATCATGTAATAACTCATCACAATTTTTGATTTCTTGCTTCATGAGGTTGATGGCATTTTCCTTAGAATTCAACCATTCATTATCTTCAATTTCAATTTCGTATTTGAAGGGCTTAATACAATTCTCCACTTGATCTGCTGTTGAATAATATTTATTTGAAAGCACCAGCTTAGCACTATCCTTTACGGCGTTTTTGGTTAAAGGATGATTCTTTAATTGAGTGTTATCCACCAAATTCTCGACTTCTTGAAGTAAAATATTCGTTATAAGTCCAGTAGATAATCTTCCTATACCTAACTTAGTAAGCGAATTTGCTACAAGGTCCAATTTCCGGCTCCATATAGGATCCAAATTGTTATTACCCAATTCATTCAAATTCTCTTCGCCATTCCAATAATTTTCTGCTAATAAATTAAGAATCTTCTGGTCTAATTCATTCTTGATAATTGACTTCAATTCCTTTTTCCCGAAATTCTTACTCAATTCTTTGACGGTAAGTTTCAAGATATCAATATTATTAGCCAAGTAAATCGAGGGGGTTAATGGTATGTCGTTAAATTCGACTTTGAACTTATAATTCGTTTCCTCATATTCTCGTTGAATTGATAAATGAGTAGGTATCAAATTCTCAACCATACTACGTTCCAAAATCTTGATTAACTTCCGCTTTAATACTTTGGTACCTACATGACAATTAGTGAAATCTCCATCATGAGTCTTGAAGTAATTACTTTCAAAGCTTTGCTGAGAAAGATAACTTTGATAACTATTTAAGTTCTTTCTGGTTAAGAAATTACTACTATCCAGCTTAGGAATCTTAGTGATGACTCCAACATAACCTAACTTTAAGGGATATTTTCTATTAAGTAAAATGGATTGGGCCACTGAAGGTTCTACCAAATCTAATTTCGTAACAACTCCAATTGTTCTCTCTCCCTTTGGATCCGCATACCTTGCTGACCTTAATGCTGTAGAATTGGCCAAATCGACATTGGCGGCAGATATGGCAAGAATAATGTTTGGAGCTTGTAAATATTTATCACACAAACCTTTGATCTTCAGTTTCAATTCAGTGGGTTGATCAAAACTCTCAATCTGGATATATCCCGGCAAATCCACCAATGATAGATCCGGAATTTTAGGTGACCTTATCGTAATCTGAATAGGATCATCTGACACAAATTGGGAATTTGGCACTGCTAAATTCAAATCCACTAAGATCTTTTGTGCTTGTTTGAAATCAGATAACGTCATTTTCAACGCAGGAAATTCGATGATTTCTGAGGCTGATTCGGGGGAATTGATCAAGGTTAATTCAATTGGTCTTTTAGTGACCATATTATCACCTTTAGGTAAAAACTCATGGCCCACGATACTTTCCAAAACTGAACTTTTACCACTTGATTGTGATCCGATCACGACTATTGAGGGCAATTTCAACTCATTAGTTGTATCTATCGATGATAAAATGTTTCTAATTTCAATCATTTGTTTAGTAAGATTGAGCATTTGATCATTAGTTTCATTATCGTCAATTTCGTCATTTTCTTCAAAGTCATCTTCGTCTTGATCAGATGATACTGCAACTGCAGCTGCTGTGGCCGTCATCGCTGCTGCATCTCCCCCATCACCACCGCCACTACTACCTTCACTACCCCCACCACTTCCAGAGCCTTCGCCTCCGCCTGATGTGCCTCCAGAATTCTTAAAAAGCTCAGCTCCTCTTTCAAATAAATTATTCTTCAAATTCTCAAGGCTGCTTAATTTATCCATTGTATATGTGCCCATCTGGTCTATTTTGTACGCCATATATGATCCTCCAGCAGCAACTGTACCACCAATGTATCCAGGAACTTTTAATACTCTCAAGAAGTTAATGTTCCTTCTAAACATAAGAGGCCCTACAAGTTGGGAGCTGTTTGTCAACATAGGACCTACCTTGGTATTATTGATCTGTGTCTTCTTAATTCCATACAACGCCAGACGTGACGATACATGGAAATTCCGACGTAGATTCATCCCTAGTTTGTTTAATTCAAATCTAAACATGATCCATTCCAATTTTGTTTAACCTCGCGATATTTGTAAATGATACAAAAAAAAAAAATTGCCTCCTGCCAGAATTGAACTAGCGACCTTTGCATTACAAGTGCAACGCTCTACCACTAAGCTAAGAAGGCTAAATCTTAATTGAGGGAAGATTGTGGTCGGTCATACTCGATTATATTTATGTATTGAATTTTTATTTATATTTGCTATTAAAACTATGTGCTGGCCTTTTTTATACTTTAAAATAATTTTCATTATCTTGAATTTTTCTCTGGAAACCGCTATTGCTCATTTAGAAAGAGTTTAAAATGCCAGTTAATAAATTAGGAGAGTTTTGGTATTTTGATGTTATTCGATGAAGTGTCTGATTATATTGCACTATTGACGGCATTAATTGAGCCGTAACATTATAAGGAAAAGTGAATTAGAAGAAGAAGTTCTCTTTGTATATATGGCTGAAGTTTTTAGTTGGTAGAGGTAAATTTTGCTTGAAAAGTATCAATCATAACACGGTTGTTACCAAAATAAATACAAAATTATTTAATATTTAATATTTTGACCAGGAACTCTTTGTGACAGGTTCAAGTCCTTCCACAAACACATACACAACTAATTCATGACAAAATACGTCAGTGTATTTACCATACACAATGATTTTGTTGAAATTCTTGTCTCATAATGATAAATGATTTCTTGAATAATTGCGACGTGGCCGTTAAGGTTGCAAAAAATCTGGAGCCGCACGTTAATAACCAACGTATATTAAGATCCAAAAAAGTAAACGACATACCATGTATATTTGGTAACAATTAAACACTTCTATTTAATTATGTTAACAAAATGATACCCGGAATCAAACAAACTCATCCAATTTAGAATTAAATAATTCAACAAACTTATCAACTGACGTGTGTTTGTATTCATCAAGGGTGGTAAATACAATATTCAAACCACCATCAGTAGTTGATATTGTTTGAAACCCAAAAAGGTTCCCTGTACCATTAGAACTACTAAAGATCAAATCATCAACTGTCCAATCTCCTTGACTAATATTAACAAACCCCAAATTGGATATTTCATAGAACACATCTGTTTTACCACGTTCATGGGGTTTTATAAAGTCCAAAGGATTAGCCATTTCAAGTAACCCAAAAGGTTCAAATACCTTTTTCGATGCTGATCCTAGTTGGATAGTTTTATTGTTAGATTTGCCCAATTCTATGGCTCTGTCGTTAAAATCTACTATAGGCTCTGAGTCAATAAACACTCCAGACACCATGAACTTGAATTTAATGTCATCGGCAAAATCCTTATAAAATCTTCTCCCTGAAATTGGGATCACACACCTTAAGGGAAGTGGAGTTGGAGAAAGATCTTTAATTATAGTTTGTTGGAAACAATAATTAATAAATATCGTCAAAAATGACGTCAATGTAAGTCCTTTACCTTTGATTGCCTTCAACAAAGGTTTGAGCTTATCATTAGGAATATTAATCATTTTAAAATGGGTCTTGTATCGTTTCTGATAATCGGGTCTGTATAACGGTGTTTTATTAAGATCTGGGTAATTAGCACTCATATAGTAATTATAAACATTTTTAACATACTGTGGGACTTTTTCACCTACAAGAAATGATAATAATGTCCAATAACTGTATTTATACAATCCAAGGTCATCGTATGGAGGAATCTTTATATCTTTACATTGATATAATTGTTGTTTAAACGTCAAATCTTGGCTTAAACTATTGATAATCTTCACAAACTCCACATGAAAATTCTTGCCACTTTCCCCATCAAATAGTAAATGATCATTTACAAATGATAAGTAATTATTACTGAATAATACTAGCTTCCAAGTTGGTTTCTCAATATTTGTAGGGAAGGTTATTTCGTTTATACCTTCCAACAGCTTCTCAGTGAATGACTCATCTTTAACCACAACTATGTCATCATAGTTTATCCTCTCCACAGATTTCAATTCATAATTCTTATACTCTTGTTCAGAATCATCAGAATTCTTATCTTTCGCTACAAAGAGAGAAAACACTGGGTATTGGTGTATGAGGCTCTCCAAAGCATTTGAAATTATTTGCTTAGTTAAAGGTTGGTTATAATGAGCGGTGATAGCAAAGTTACTATACAAACCATAGTTGTTACGACAAACATAATAACGTTCTATTCCTCCTAAAGATCTCAGCATGCTATAGTTCAAGATCTTTAAGTGCGTATTATTAACAGATGGATTTATCAGACGGATATAAGCTAATATAAGAGCAAAACAAATTCTATTGGCTATAGATTTATAAACTTATGTAAAACACTTGTCAAAATCAGTTAAAACAAATCTAAATTTAACGTCGGCTCTCTCGACTCTTTCTAGTGCCGTTCTGACATTTTGTGGACTAATAGGTAATTTCTCAATAAGTGGATAAACCTTCTTGTCTGCAGCTACTTGCAACATCTTTAAGACTTCCTTCTTGTTACCAACAAGAGACCCGGTCACTGAAGCTCCACTGAACACAAGAGGACTGGAAGGAAATGGTTCATCTTTTTCGTCAGATCTAGGTAAACCAACAATTACGTATTGGCCTTGGACTTTTAAACTATAGAGATAATCAGTCAAATTTACCCCAGAAAAACTTGATGCACAATTAATTATCACATCGAAGTTTCTGAAGTACTTAGAAGTCCATTCCTTATCTTCTAAAGTAGCAACAAATTCATCAGCTCCTAATCTTAGCGATTCTTCTTTCTTCTTGGAGAATCTGGAGAAAGCAACAGTCCTTGCTCCTAATGCTTTGGAGAATTTGATGGCCAAGTGACCCAATCCTCCGATACCAATGACACCAATTGTCTTTCCAGTAAAATTATCTCCCAAGATCTTATATAAGGGAGAAAACACTGTAATTCCAGCATACATAAGAGGACTAGCCATTTCTTTGGGAAGGCTGTCCGGAATAGGGAACACAAATTGTTCGGAGACAATAATATGGGAGCTATAACCACCTTGAGTCACATAATTATCGGCGTGGTAGTTAACTGCATTGTAGGTTTCAATCATCTTGGAACAATAATTCTCATCTCCGAACTTACAAAGCTTACATTCACCACAACTACCGGAAACTGCACCAACTCCAACGCAATCTCCTAGTTTAATTGAGTTGACACTTTCACCAATTTTCAAAACAGTTCCAACTACCTCATGTCCAGGAACCATATGACTACCAGTATAGGGCCCCCAACCACCGGTAATATTTTTACAATCTGTTGCACATACACCACAATATTCAATTTTGATCAAGACATCATCTTTTAGGAATCTCCTGGGTTGGAATTCTTGAACTTTCAAACTCTCTTTCCAAGTTTCCGGAGAACTGGAAGAAATACCTTTAAATACTTTTGGGATTGACATTTTCACTCACAGGTTTCACTTACAAGGATTCACTTGTAATAAAATTTCGAATTTTGGGGAGAATACCACCTACTAGCTATGGATCTATATATCGGCTTTATCCCAACATAGATAAACCCGGTTATTTTTTCGTATTTCCGCAACCCCAATATCATACTCTCCTATCAGCAAGTGGGAGAGATAAATCCGAATATGAAAGGTCTACCGGAAGCAATGCTGATAATAGCAATAGTTATTCAAAGATATTTACTTATCTACTAACGTCAAGAATCTATCATTAGGCTCTAACTATGGCAGGTGCGTATAGGACTCTCTACCTCTATTAATTCCTTACCAAAACCAAAACCAAAACATAATAAAGCAAGAATTCTTACATTGTTACTATATAAATTCCAATGATTATGGAACAAAAGAAACGCTTCAACGGAATTAAAAGAGTTGGTGTCAAATCCGTTTACGGAAATTTTATTAAATAGGTAATACCGCATTTTTATATTAAAAGCAAGAATTAAGTTGAAGTGAAATTGTTGAGCCCCCTCTTAAACAAAACAATGAAATCATCGACCCATGCCCCTCTATACTCTTCAAGTTGAGTGAACACAATATTTAACCCACCTTCAGGAGTTGAAGCTACATTGAATCCAAAAAGATTCTGAGTTCCAATACAACCTGTAAAAATCAAATCATCCACCTTCCATTCACCTTTAGAAATTTTGGCACTTCCCAAATTGGAGATTTCAAAAAACACGTCAGTGTTACCACGGTCTTTAGGTTTCAAAAAGTCATAAGGGTTAATCATGTCCAATAATCCAAAATATTCAAAAAGTTTTCTTGACTTTAATTCCTGTTGAAAACAATCTCTATGAGTTCCCATTAACTCCAAGGCTCGATCGTCGAGTTTTAAAACGGGTTCTATATCAAATGCTATTGCTGTTACCATAAACCCGAATTTATGTTCTTCTTCACGATCAGGAAAGTATCTCCTGGCAGAAATTGGAATGTCAAACCGCAAAGCTGTCGAAGTCGAACTAAGGTCCTTGACTATAGTGTTCTGTAAACAATAACTAATATATACCCCTAAAAATGAAGTTAAAGTGAGGCCTTTGCTTTTTAAGGTCGTTAACAAAAGTTTGACATCATCATTTGGAATATTAATGATCTTAGAAAATGTCTTGATGGTTTTCTTATAATCAGGTTTAAATAACGCAGTTTGGTTGAGATTAGGACAATTCTTTATGAAATAATAATTATAGGCATTCCTTATATACTGTGGTAATTGATTCACAAAAGCAAAAGTAGCCAAAGTCCAAGAACTAAATTTATACAATCCAAAGCCATTATATGGCGGAGGCTTGATACCTTCGGGAACATATAATTGAGGTTTATGGGTCAAGTTATCACCCAATTGGTTAAAAATATTCACAAATTCGATATGGAAGTTTCTACCACTTTCACCATCGAAAACTAAATGGTCATTAACAAAGGCTAAGTAATTATCTTTGAAAACTACAAGCTTCCATGTTGGCTTACCTTGGCTCACAGGAAATCTTATCTCATTTATAAACTCCAATTGTTTTTCACTAAAGTTTTCGTCCTTAAACAAAACCACATCGTCGAATTGTATAACATCTACTGTTCTCATTTCATAGTTCTTGTAGGATGACTTGATATCATCAGAATTGCCATCGATCTTATTAGCATAAGCAGAGAACGCCGAATATTTCTCAATAAGCCTCTGTAACCCATTTGAAATCAACTCTTTGGTCAATGGCTGGTTATAATGACCAACTACTGTGAAGTTGGAGTAGACAGAGGTGTTGTTACGACAGACATAATACCTTTCAATTCCTCCTAATGGTCTCAGCATGTCTATAGATGGTATTTTTACTAGTAGGATATACGGCTCATTTTTACTATAGGGGCCGCATCTTAGTTCCGCTGCATAAAAGATTAGTCATTTTGAGGTGTACGGGGGCTTATAATAAAATAGTTTGCACAAGAGTTCCCTTTTCGTCAACTAAGTTTGTAGTGCTATGATTCAATGTTTTTAATGGTTGCTGTGTGGGTCACGAAATTTGTACCTAACCTCTTTGTATACGATAAGCTTTAGAAATTGTACCCTATCGGTTATAAGTTTCTAGTATGGGGTGACTTGCTTGAAAATCGGGGTCAATTGGTCTCAGTCTACATTCACACATCTAACTACTAGCTAACATCAAATCAGGTCATATACTATACAAACATCCGATAAATTGTGGCTAAAGTTAGCTTCAAAACATGTATAAACGGCGTTAAACGGGCGGATATAACTACATCCGCGAAAGTTAATCCCCGACCCGAAGGCTCTGTCGGTCGGCAGCTTAAATGGAAAGCGACATTTCCACGGAAGACGGATATCATTTTTTGTTTTTCGAACTTTAACACCCGATGTCAAACAAGCAGGCCGAAGTTCGAAATCAGCGGTTTGTATGCAGGTTTCTTCGATATGCATGAAGTTTGGCATGGGATCTGATGAGAGGTAAACCCTTAAAAATTCATGGGTTTGTGGTTTTGTCCATTGAGCATTTCAACATTGACCATGTGGGTGTGTTGACTGGTTGTAAGGCTGATTAAGCTCTGAATGTATATAATAAGCTTCTCTTTGTTTAAGCGCAAATGTGCCAGGGATTGTGAAAAGTTTAAAATAGTGAGCCCTAATATATAAGACCATGAACCTCTATTTAGGGATTTACTCAACGAAATGTTACAACGTAGAAGAGGTATCAGGAGTTATGGTAGGTTAGAAAAAGATTTCGGCTTGCATCCCATTAGAGAGTATATACTGGAGACTGGCCAGGACTATACTCCCCATGCCTATTCTCGCGGTGCTAACAAGGCTAGCAGTGGAAACAGGATTATACCAAGAAGAGCCAATACCACAAACTTTCCATTGGAGATTACCCAATTAGAGTATATACTGGATTTGAACTTGCCCACTGCTGGTACTGCTACTTTAGTAAACTCCGATTTTGATAAGGTGGAGATTCAACATATTGAAATTATACAAGAACCAGAATTGGCTGAAGCAGCTAGACCCACGAAGTTAGGGAGTTCTAAAACTAAGTCCAGGCTCAAATCAGAAGTTCATGAAGAACCACAAACTAAAAGTGTCAAAAGAGAAGAAAAGCCTAGAATCAATTACGACTTTGGTAGCCGTATCAAGCAATTAAAAAGTCAGAGCAAAAGAGTTAAGGCCTTTCAATTAATAATCGGTTTAGGATTCTTAGTAATGTGGTTACTAGTGCTAATGAAGTAATTCTCGGTACATTTGGCCGATAAGTAACGGGCTAATGACTCAAGTACAGGAGCACACACAATAGTCTGGGGAACCTTTGGCCGCAAGTAATATACACGACCTGAAAATTTCCTAAATTGGTTGACTATAATAGGTCAAGTAGCATATAGCACCACATATATGACCTCTGCCCATGACTATACCAATAGCTTATCAACACTCCACAACAACGACAAAATATACAAATAGCTTGGCTAATTGTACATAAAGAGCAAAACATGACTAACAAAACAAAAAAGAAACCGGGATTTTTCTTCGTGCCGCATCCGTGATTTTTAATAATGAGACGGGTCTAAGACGGGTCTAGGCTGTTCACGAGGCTATATCAATTGTAATCAAAGAATATACGTAAGTGTGCTTGTTATCGCCAAGCCCCCTAGAGTACTATAGTGATAGTAGAGAGTGATAATATCTAATAAATAAATTTATATTCATAATCATATGTAATTCGTAACTTCGTAACTATTTATATATACAAGAAATTAATAAGCTTCAACCCCATTTATAGAATATATGGAATCATGTCTTTGATGGTGTAATTTATTATTGAACAAAGAATGATTTATTGGGGTATTTATTATTAATTCTTCTTCGCTTTCTTCATCAGAAGATTTAGTTAATTCTGGTAAGTTTTCATCTTCTTCATCAATGGTATTAAGTTTGAAAGCTTCGTGTTTCTTAATAGTTACGGGTTCGGAGGTTTCAATGTATTCATCTTCTTCTTCTTCTTCTTCAGAACTGTAATAGTAATCATCTTCATCATCCAGGTAATCTGACTCTGAGTCAGACTCCGAGTCTACTTCATACTCTACAACACTAGTAGATAATGGTGAAGTGGAAGGCTTTGATGATTTAGGTAATTCGAATTTAACTTTGTTCAAGTTACTTAATCTCTTTTCGTTTTCGTTTGCTATGTGATCCATTAAGTTGTCTAACATATTAGCTTGTGTTACTAAATTTCTTAAACTGATTTTTGGATTAGTGGCATCTTTAGTCAACTTAGTTCTGACTTTGGATGCTAATAAGTATGTTTGGGCAAATGACATTGTATTATTATTATTATTGTGAATATCGATATTGATAAGATAAACAAATTTAAAATTAATCTGTTAATGATAAAAAAACAACGATATGCAATCGTATTTATAACTTTTGCAATCGGTTATAACTTAGTAATACAAGCAAGCGACATTTTTGTCTCATCCGATCCATTTTCTTAATACCGTACCTACGGAAACGGAACCAGCTGATATTTGAGTTTTTTTTTCTGGAACGGATCGCATGGTGAATAACTCATCATATGAGGCCATAATTATGGCTGAAGGGGTTGTTAGAGGTTCGGCTTAGGTTAGGATGATGCTATACATGTATATTGTTAAGTTTATCGAATCTTCTGTCGGTTTTTTCTAGAGGATTATGTCTTAATCTGCTTACGAATAACATTACTAATTTATAATTAGTCATTTTTTAGATGGTGACAAACCCCAAAAGTGTGTGCGAACCGTGTTTTCTGTCCTTAGCCCTTTTTGTTTTCGACCGGCTATAGAAATATTACTAAACAGAGCTTCACCGAATTAAAACCTCTCGGGTCTAAGTATTGCTTTAACCGTTTCTTTTGTTTCGACCATCTTTGTCATCTCTGACCCATGATAACCTATACAACTCTTTTGCTACATTCCCTTGCTATATTCAATTGCTATGATCTATCTCCTATTCTATACCCAGCCTCGAATAGCCTTCGGTAACAAATGTTTCACCTCTCATCTCCGTCGGGTTTAACGCCGTGGCTATAACTACCGCCGAACATATTAGCTCGAACGCTTACATAATCGAAATCACTAACCACGATTATATAATCGAACTACTACCGACCGATCTTTAGCCGTTTAAACGTCCTCACCGATCACGTAAGTATGTTGGGTAATTTTTTTTTCCTTATCTTTGTTTAAAAAAGAGAAATGTAGTGAGTCACTTGTTATACATTCAATTCTATTAACTAACTATTTGATGCATATTATTATGCCCATGATAATTGTTGCTCTCAAGTTTACTCTCCCGCTCCTTTCTGTCTTGCCGTTTCCCCGTATTATTCTTTTCGCCGGTTAATAAAACTCCGTGGATTACCCTATCTTTGCGATTCAACCGTCTTGCCCTGTCAAGCGTGATTAATGGCTGATCTGATCGGTTTTCAACAATCGACCGCCATTAATAATACCTGTCACTCAACCGTTGCTTGTCGTCGTCTATCAAACATTGTTTGTTCGGTGAAATCGGGGGGCCCTTTTTGTATATCCGTGCCATTAGCCACAACCGACACTTACTGTCAAAAAGAGTCAATCAAGAACCTCAGGTACGTCATCTACCTTATGGGCACAGCTGTCCTGTGATTAAGAACGAAAGTGGAAAGGTAGGAATGGTTATTCGGGCAAAGCTATCAGCATATTCTGGTTTTAGATGTATACAGGTCTTAGAGAAGCGATGTGCTTTTCCATGGAACAAAAGAAAATTAATGCATTTGTAAGTGCAGGCCCCGAATCGGAGTCAATATTCTCTTAGAAATGTTCGAATACTGTTTCTTTTAATATTAATAAGTTATGCTTACTTCGAAACTCTTTATGTATTAATAAATATTAAATGACCATTAGCTTAACATAATTAATAAACTTCTTAAATAAATAATCGTCATCAAAAACCCCATACTTGAACCTCAAAATACTAATTAACCCTAATACACTTAACCCGTTAATTACTACAAACCCGACCTTCTTCCAATAGTTCAGGTACATATTCTTTAACTTGAATAACCCACTAGTGAAATGATAATTCGCAGCATATATCAATAACCCCAACGCTAGAAAATTTATAGTATTCCCGTACTTAACCATGGAATGGTTTAAAACCACATTAACATACTGAAGACTAACAAGAGAACTGTCACCATCAACTTGGACAGGCACGACTTTGAATTTAGTGAAGTGGTATGCTATTAAAGGTATTAAGCAATATCCGCTAAATGTTAAAGGAGTTAAAGCATTATTAGTCAAATTGGAAATGATGGAAGTTTTAGGTCCGAGGCCTATTAAATTGGTTATACCTCCCAAACCAACTTCATCTGATCTAATTTTTTTCTTACCATCTAACGACACAGATTTACGTTTAGGTCTTAAAACTCTAAGTAGAATCCCACTAGCTATATGAATTATTCCACTCCCATAAATCAAAGCTTCAAAGCCGAAGTTCAAATATACCAGTCTTGCAATCTGAAATACTTCCTGATTCATACTCATCGGTAAGAAACTTGGA
Organism: Yamadazyma khao-thaluensis; assembly: GCA_030563265.1. Lineage (NCBI taxonomy): Eukaryota > Fungi > Ascomycota > Pichiomycetes > Serinales > Debaryomycetaceae > Yamadazyma > Yamadazyma khao-thaluensis. Next base: position 177,436 of record JAKUBQ010000015.1, read on the forward strand.
CCTAAGGTAACGGATGTGGTGTGTAGCCCAAAGAATGATAAGAACCCATAAGCACTGTATTTTTGAACTTTATATAAAATGGATATTAGAGTTTTCCTTAATGAATTGTTTGGTCTTGCAATGCTTGGTTTTTCTGGATCTAGATCAATTGGTTCCGGTCTAATTTCATGTAGTTCTATGGGTGGTGTTTCCATTTGGGGTATCTAGAGGTTTAATGTAAGGCTAATTATGTGACACACTATAGGCTCACTCTCACCCAAGAGGTTTGGGTTCCGCACGCATGCGACCTCCTAACTTTAATTTTGAAGGCTTTGATCATTTTATTAAATAAAACTTAACATGTTCGGTGTATATATCGATATTTTAATAAGTATAGTATTTGTGATAGGAGTTGCCACAAACACAATTCTACCTATAGGAATTATGGTGGCCATTGCCGGAATTGTTGCCGCATCGTCTCAAGTCATTAAGTCTTCTTGGATGCCACTTGTTTGCCACGACTTAAATACAAGTAAATATCAATATTTAATCGGGACAAATATCTTAGTTCAATCTATTTGTGTCATTGTAATAGTTTATGTTATGATCGCAATGTTCAAAAAAAAGTAACGGTTAGGTCTAACATTAAACCCGTAGTATTCTGAAATCTGCAACAGCGCACTCTCAACCGATCATTCACCACAAAATAACGTTGCCTACTCAAACAATAATGACAACGTTCACATCCCTAAGGAATCAAATCATAAATTTAGAGAAGAAAACAGATCAACTACTTATCCAATACTCCAATTATGAGAAAACCGTCAACCATCAAGACAATTTGGAATTGGAAACGTCACTCGTAACTCAACTTGCAGAGACCCTTGAGTCTACCAATGAATTAATTGGGAAACTATCACGGATCAATGAATTCGAAAGTCTTTCAACTTCAAAATTACAACAGTTGACACGTCATAAGGAAATATGGATGGACCATTCCCAGAATTTCAATAAATTGAAAGCATCAATACAAGATTTAAAGAACCGTAATAATCTCTTGTTCTCCATCCGGTCAGACTTGAATAAACGAGGCAATGGTGAAGATGGATCAAATAACACCACAGCACAAGATCCTAACGATTATATCCTTGATGAATCTACCAGAGTAAACGACTTTAATTCATTTGCTAATAGATTATTACAGTCGGCGTACCAGACTAGAGATGAATTATTAAACCAAAGATCTTATTTGAATAATGCCAATTTGGGTATAGGTAACCTGATTCAACAAATCCCTGGAATCAATGTCCTTATTTCAAAAATCAACACAAGAAGAAGACGAGATACGTTAATATTAGCTTCGGTGATTTCCCTTTGTATAGTCTTTTTATTTTTTGTATAGTCTATAGAATTATCACTTCCAAATATCACAATCAACGTTCAGCTTAATGGGATGTTCTGAGATGCTTCAATCACTTGTATTTTTCTTTTTCTCTGGTTTTATTGTTTGATATAATGACAGACCTCCTATGGAGTTCTAATGTTAGAATTGAAATACTACAAACAAATTCTTATTGACTTACACAGGCTATCCGAATATCCATCATAAGAATAGACTAATTATAACATCCAACAAGATCACAAAAGCTACGATTTAACCATATGGCACATCATAGTTAAATGACTTGAGACGCTTTGCCTGACTGTATATTTGAATGAGACAACTTAATTTACAGTTATCATTCTTAAAGAGACTTCTCTTTCCCTAACAATCAAATCCTACTATCACACCTACTCAAGAATTCACATATTGTCCCTATTCAATATTCTCTGCCATAGAACCCTTCTCCACACACACTCAAATGCCCTATATCCTTCTCCCTTGTATTTAATTTCCCATTCAATTTTGGACCATCCAAAATCCTTTGAATTCTATATACCTGTATTATAACTGAAACTTCTCTCCCACCAATAAAAAAGTCCATTGCTGTTGAATTTTATCTCATATCTATGCCTCGTATCTTTCCTGCATATTTATACAAGCACACGAGCCCTCAAAATCCTCCCTACATCGAAAAAGTCCCACAATCTTACCACACCCCTAAACCATTTCCAACATGGACGAAGACGAAGTAAAGTACCAAATCTCCCAAATAAAACTACAGAGAATTCAAGAGTTAAACATAAAGTTGAAACAAAGTCTCCTTAGACAAAGAATCCCTACAAGTGAAGCATGTTTATCGATAATTAACTATACAATGGAAACACCCGATTTTTTAGTTCCAACTATCTGGAAACTTCCACCTGATCAGAACAAGTATCAGAAGTTTCAAATATATAAAAGCACCAGAAAATTAAGGGTGAAGAATAATTCAAATTGTTGTACAATAACGTAATACATAAAATAACCATCACCAAGTGAGTTAGTGATCTCTCCCTAAATAGATATTAATAAATTCAACCTAATTGTTCGCTTTCCTCTTCAACTTCAACCCCCTTCAAGTTATTCATTGTCTTACCTCCCAACGTAAGATCAACGTCTTTTTCGTCGTCTCCACATCCACAGTCATAATCCTCTAAAATCTTCGTACAATCATACATTGGCTTATCTAATCTCTCATTAACCTTATTGTGAATATGACACCCCCATAAGGCGGCGGTTTTTCTTGATTTGGTTTGAGGTGGGTATTTGGTTAATAACTTTTGGAAATGTCTGGCACAGTCCCCGCAAGGATAAACTTGAGCAAATAATTGAATGTATTGACCTAAAGTCGTTTGTTCAGCTTCACTGGGCTTTTCAGGATACCTAGCTAAGATTGTATGGAATAACCTCCAGGCTGAATTACCTAATTGAGCCTTTAAAGTTTCATTAGCCATTTTAGGCATGAATGGTGTTTCAGTAAATCCACCACTTAAATCTTGACCAATAACAAGTGGTTCCTGCTCATCACTACCTTCTCCTACATTTAACCCTTTCTCGACAGTTTCTTTAACACTTTCTTTTACGGGTTCTACTTGTTCTTCATTATCATCAATAGGATGTTCCTTGTTGAAATCTAAAATTGTTTCTTGCAAACCTTCACTGATTTGAATTGGGACTTTTTGTAAAGTAGTTGGTCCTTCTAAAGACTGATTATGTGATAACGTATAAATCAATACAATAACCGCTACCAAAATAACGGTTGGTACAACTGACCTTCTTGATTTCATGGTGTGATTTATAAAAGAAGTTTCGCGAGGGTTTAAGGTTTACGTTTTACGTGTGCGCTACAGTATGAATTTCCTTATATTCCTATACACTTGTAGGGATTCTATATCATTGGTTGGGGTTCACTTTAAATCTTAGCATCCAAAACATTTGGTAAAGGTTCGTCATTTAACCCTATTAATAATTTTATACCACCCACAAACAATACTAATAATCCAATAGTGGTCCATAATAACAAATTGGCAGTTGAACTAATGTCTCTTTTAGAACAGTCGTATCCGGCCCAGTTGGTGGTGGAAGACGTTGTTTTGTTGAAACTTGAACTACAAATACATGAGTAACATTTGTCACTATTTTTGGAGCAAATACCATGAGAATTACAATTGGATGTACCTGCTTGACAAGCTTCTTCAGTTTCAAAGCATCCTGAACTCTTCTTTGTGTCTCTGAATGTATTGAATACTTTGTCTAATTGCTGGTTTCTCTTAGTGAAATTGATATTTAAATTATTGGATTTAATAATAATGACATTGTACTTCGAACGTAATTGATCAATTAAATCGTTAATAATCGATTGCCCATTATTGAATGTTTGAGAGTTACCAGTTTTCTTGAATAATGATACTAAACTATTGGATTCAAATAAAATGGTTCCCTTTGCTTCTATGTCATCAAGGTGGATTAATTGAGTTAATTCATTTATGAATACTTTATCGTTGATGATTGACTTGCCAATATAATTTGACCAGATGGAACCGAGCTTTGCAGTGAATAATCTGAAATGTTCTTTAAGGGATTCATCTTGAGAAAAGTATTGCATTTCTGGTGTTAACTCTTGAGATGATTTCTTAAATAATTTCGTCAATTTATTAACAAATTTGTCATCATTTACTTGGAAATTGGGCGTGGATTCGATATTTAATCCGTTGATGGCCAAAACAATGGTTGGCATGTCGTTGGACTCTTGGTTATCACCATTTATGAATTCAATAAAATCCTCACTCAAGTCAGATACCTTAAAGATATCCTCGTTGAATTTATCACTAAAGTAAACCAACCCCTCTTTACTACTTAAAACAGGTACCTTACCGGTATTGACATTATTCAAGTTATAAACTTCAATTCCTAGACAGATGGTTAAGAACCAACTGATAGTTAAAAGTAATTGCATGGTGGTCGTCCAATCCTTTCGCGAGATTTTGCGAGTTTCAATAGAGATATGAATGCGAGCAGTAACCATAAATATATATTGCTGTATAAGTAGCTGTTGGATATGGCTGGCTCTAGGACCATTAGGGTAACCATATTGAAGTTCCACAAATACGCTAATGCTAGACCGTTATGTTCAAAACTAGTTTTCTCAAAACTTTTTAAGACTCCTCTAAAGTAATAGTTGGACTCTTTAACTCCTCCTCAGTTTTACCAGTGTCAGTATTAATCGATAAAGATGGCTTACTTTCAGGCTTGAACAATGTCTTGGACTCAAAGTACCCTAACTTATTCAAATCTTCCGAACTAACCTTTTTGGGTTCAGGTTCCTGATAATTAATATTAGCTGCTTTAAATTTCCTTAACCCTTTAGTACTTAGATTATCGTCATCTTCCAGAAAACTCTTCAGTCTACTTAATAAATTCTCTTGTAAGCTTATTTTGATATCGTCTCTTAGGTTCAATTGCTTTAAAAAGTCATATAATTCCTCACTGCTGGCTTCATCTTTCATGATGATCACAACCCTATTAAGAAATGGCAAATTTGACCATTGCTCTATTCTATTTATATAATAATCTTCTTCATCTTGCTTTTGTACATTCAACACCTTCCACTTTATTTGATCTACCAATGACAATTTAGGCGAACTGAAGTCGCTCTTGTCTAGGTTGGATATTATAATCGATGTATTCATTGTTATCCAAATGATTTCCTCTCGTAAATTTGCTGCGGGAATGACTTGGTGATTGTTAGTATGAAATCCACACTTTTTGGGGCTTGTGTTAGGATAAGTTCTTCCGTATAAGCTCTAATTCTGTGTTTGGAGTCTGAATATAATTATTATCTTTTTTTTGGAATTTTTTTACTTTTATACTTTTACAATAATTTTTGCAATTTTTATTTATGGGAAAATATTTGATTGCAAAATAATATTTAAATTTAATCATAAAATTTTTTTTTTTGTGTTATTATTAGTATGACACAAATAGGAAAACTATTAACCTACTATAACACAAACAAATCTTTAAACTGAATAGACTTGAATATGTAAGAAGAGGGAGCACAAAAAGATACAAGAGACAATATCACTCTATGCGTAAATTACATATATACCCTATTCTCTAAAATACATTACCAAACATAACGGAACCATTTTTCCTTTTCTTTATCGGTTAAATCTAAGATATCTAATTCAGTATCAATGTTGTCTTCAGCAGGTCCAAATTTAGAGTCACGTTTCTTATTTTCTAAGTAACAACCAGCACCATAAATGATAAGACACACTAAAGCGGAAGATGTGAAACCTAAAATAGCTCTATAACCAGTTTGGTATTTAGGGGCTTCAGTAGCAATAAAAAATTGTGGAGCAATTATATTTGAAACACAATAAGAAGTAAAGTTAATAGCATTGATGGTTGTCTTTTTAGTATGACCTGAGGTGTTGGCATAGTTCAAAGCATTCATACAAACATATGGTCCCCAATAAAAGTAAAAGAAATAATATGCCACTAATAATCCATGTTTAGAAGTTAATTTCATCATCAAGACACAACAAATTAATGGTACCAAACAAACAGATGCTGCAAATACAGTTCTATATTTCTTGGGGTAATAAAGTTGAGGAATAGCGATAAGCCACGAAGAAGCTGTCATGAAAACCCCAGTTGGAACCCCTAAAGCTGTAGTAACAATGGGTGTGTATCCCAAACCACCAACAATCTGAGCTGCAAAAGTAACAAGCAGCCCATTGGAAACATTAATAGATAAAACAAATACTGCCATTACCCAAGTTTTCCAATCGGTTAAAGCTTCAATGATTTGATATTTCTTATAATGTTGATTTTGAATACCAGTTCTATTTTCAACAGTTCTATGAATGGTGATATATTTTTGTCTTTCATCCAACCACCAACATGTCATAGGAGAATCAGGAAGAATGAAATAGGCAATCACAGTGAAGAATACGGTGATGGAAGAAAATGCAAGGAACAATAATCTCCAATTTTCAATCTTAGTATGAGCATGTCCCAAACCAAATGAAAGCAAACCAGTGATAACTGAAGAAAACCCACTGAACCAAATGGCAGTTCTGATACCTTGTTCGGAATTGCTCTTTTTGTAATATTGAGCAGTGATAATTGAACAAAATGGGAAAAGGAAAGTTTCACCAATACCCATCAAGAATCTTTGAGCTGCCAAAGAAGCAAAGTTATTAGAAGCTGCCATAGTCATCAAGACTATATTCCAGGCAATAAAGGAAGCAATCAAAGTCTTAGCAATTGGGAACTTTTGAAGGATAAAATTAGCAGGTACTTCTCCTATAAGGTACCCAAAATAAAAGATAGAACCAAGCCACGAATATTGGTTTCCAACTAACCCAACAGATTCTCTCATACCATATGCAGCCGCATTGGAAATAAGAATCTTGTCGGCAGCAGCTAACGTGATTAAAACAGTCATAATAGGCATCAACATCCAGTCAATTTTCCATAATACCTTTCTAGCTTCTTCTGGAGTGTAATCAGCATGTTGAGGATGTTCTAATAAGTAACGAGCACCAGCATCGATATTGTTAGTATCTTTAATATCTTCAATAGATTTTATTCCTTTGATATCTTCAATAGATTTAGTACCAACCATAGCTGTGTTCTTTTCGTTCTCTGACATAGTATCACTCATGATTAACCGTAGGAGGAAACTCTAGCTATGAAGTCAGAACTTTGCGGATTTTATAATAAATTTATCGTGCATAACTTATATCATCACCAAAACGCATCGCGTATACAGTTGCCAGTTCAACACATATCTGATAAGACTATTCCGCATGTCGCGGGAGTATATACAGGAATTGCATTTCCGCAAAAGATTTGTAATTTCAATATGGGCTAACTAATGAATAAGTAAAATATATAATTGGGTATCATTTGCACGTCTTAGTAAAGAAACGTAGAAAGATTTAAAATGACCAAATCAGTTTTAATAGTTGGGTGTGGGGTATTCGGATTATCCACGGCGTTGGAATTGGCGGAAAAAGGTGGATATGAAGTAACGGCTATCGATGCTTATCCTGTACCATCACCATTATCAGCAGCATGCGACTTCAATAAGATTATTAGACAGGAGTATACGGAAATGTGCTATACTAAGATGTCAGTTGAAGCATTGGAGATGTGGAGGTCCAAGGCCATGTTCAAAGGAATTTACAATGAGTGTGGAAGACTCTTAATTACACCTGAATGGGCCAAGGCTAGAAATCAATTCGAATTGGAAAGTCTCAAGAACTTACAAAAAATAAAAGGCCAAGGAACTAAAGTGGAATTTTTCAAGACCAGTCAAAAGTTCGCTGAAAAGTTTAAACAATTTGAATATAATTCTGTTGAAGATGATGTTGTGGTTAAGTATAATCCAGAATGTGGGTTGGGACATGCAGCAAATTCCTTAAAGGCTGTTTATTTTGAAGCTGCTTCTTTGGGTGTGAAGTTCATTTTTGGCTCCAAGGGTAAAGCAGTCAAATTAGAGAAAATTGATGGAGTAGAATATGTTATCACTGAAGATGGAAGTAAGTATACAGCAGATCAAATTATTATTACTTCAGGAGCAGCTACGGGAGGTTTGATTGACTTAAAGCAACAGCAAACTGCCACTGGATTATTTGTAACTTTTCTCCGTTTGACTCAGGAAGAATTTGAAAAGTACAAAGATATTCCTATTGTATTTGATTCAGTATTAGGTTACTTCTTCCCACCGGATCCTGATACTAACATATTGAAAATTGCATTACCAGGTTCAGGGGCATCCAATTATGTTAAGTCAAAGTTCAGTGACGAACTAGTATCATTACCAAGGTACAAGACGGATAATCCTCTTGACACCATGCCAAAAGAGTACTTAAAGATAGCCAAGAATTTGTTAGCTAAATATTTACCGGAATTAACTTACCATAAATTCTTCGGTCATAAAGCTTGTTGGATCGCTGATACTTCTGATAGTCATTTCATTATTGATTCTGTACCAGGTTACAAATCAGTGTATGTCGGTACTGGTGATAGTGGACATGCTTTTAAGTTTTTGCCTAATATTGGAAAATATATTGTACAAAAGTTAGAGAATACTTTAAGCTTAGAGTTGGCTAATAATTGGAAATGGAGAGAGAACATTAAACAATTCAGTGCTCTGGAATGTGAATGGAGAGTTTCCTCCGGGGAACTTGATTTTGCAGAAATAGATTGGCTGGTAGAAGAAGTAGCTCATTTATAGATAATGTATGACTTTGATAGAATTTCCCTTTGACAAAATTTTTTTTGAATACTCTACAAGTGATTACAGCTGTAACCATATCTATAGGTACAGTGCATGGAAGATACATTGCCCGAAAGATACATTGCCTGGAAGATAATTGGTCAAACACTGACATGGATAATCAAGTCGTATAGAATTGCATTAGATCAATGATTTCTCCACATTGCAAACGTAGGCAACTGTATACGCGTAGATTAGTTATATGAGCGGCTCAGATAAGCATTAATAAGGCAGTTGTATACGCTGCGGATGCGACACTCCCCGATGAGCGTCATTTTTGCGGAATCTTTATGCACGATAATCAAGTACTTAATATAATCAGATCTGCCTTTTATATGGATCATAAGATACGAAACCAAGATTGTTAGCCCACAATGACAGTACAGAAAAAAGTCCAAATAGCTCTTGATCGTGGTGGAACTTTCACCGATGTTATAGCTATCATTCCTGATCAACCTGATTATGTTTTTAAACTTTTATCAGTTGATCCTGCTAATTATAAAGATGCTAACATTGAAGGGATTCGTAGAGTATTAGAGCATGTCGAAGGGATCAAGATTCCTAAAGGACAACCATTGGATACGTCGTGTATATCTTCAATCAGGTTAGGTACTACAGTTGCCACTAATGCTTTATTAGAGAGGAAAGGTGTCCCTACAGCATTAGTAGTTACCGAAGGGTTTAAAGATCTTTTACATATTGGAGATCAATCAAGACCAGATTTATTTGCGTTAGAGATCATCAAGCCAGGAAGATTGTACAAAGAAGTGGTAGAAATTGAAGAAAGGGTTACACTTCCAGCCTTTTCTGAAGATGCGAAGAACAATGACTGCAAGGATTTGGTGGACAACAAGACTTATGTATTAGGATCTACCAAAGAAGTTGTTAAGATCGAAAAGCCATTGAATGTTGAAAAGACTGCTCAGCAATTATTGAAGTTGAAAGCCCAAGGAATCGAATCTATTGCTGTTGTTTTAATCCATGGATACAATTACCAAGTCCATGAGAAGCAAATTGGGGAAATAGCTAAGGATATTGGATTTAGAAATATCACATTATCCCATGAAGTTATGCCTATGATTAAAGCTGTTAATAGAGGACAATCTGCCTGTGTAGATGCATATTTGACTCCAATCGTCCAGGAGTATATTCAGAGTTTACTTAGCGGATTTGAACCCGATTTTGAAAAACATACCAAAGTGGAATTTATGATGTCTGACGGAGGTTTGTGTGACTACCGTAAATTTTCTGGTATCAAATCGCTTTTATCAGGTCCAGCTGGGGGTGTGGTAGGACAAGCTACTACATGTTTTGATGCCAACGAAGGAACCCATACTATTGGTTTTGATATGGGAGGTACTTCAACTGATGTGTCAAGATTTCATGGTGCATATGATCATGTATTTGAGACCATGACCGCAGGGATTAAATTAGCAGCTCCACAGTTGGATATTAATACCGTTGCAGCTGGAGGAGGGTCTATTTTAAGCTATAGAAATGGAATTTATTACGTAGGTCCTGAAAGTTCAAGTGCTCACCCTGGACCTGTTTGTTATAGAAAGAATGGACAGAATTTGACAGTAACTGATGCTAATTTAATGTGTGGAAGGATTTTACCTGAGTATTTCCCTAAAATTTTTGGACCTAATGAAAATGAACCTCTTGATAAAGAGGCAGTTGTCAAAAAGTTCACTGAATTGGCTGATACTATTAATAAAGATCATAAGAACTTGAAGGATAAAACTCCCTATGAAGTTGCATTAGGGTTCTTAGAAGTTGCTAATGTAGCTATGGCTAAACCAATCAGACAATTGACTGAGAACAAAGGATTTGACGTCACCAAACATAATTTAGCTTCATTTGGAGGAGCTGGTGGTCAACATGCAGTTGCTTTAGCTAAGACATTAAAGATGAAAAGAGTTGTTATCCATAAATACTCCTCGATCTTATCAGCTTATGGTATTGCTTTAGCTGATATTGTATCGGAGAAACAAGAGCCTACATTGAAAGTGTATAATGATAAGACCAAAGGCGAGTTGATTGAAAGATGTGAAGAGCTTAAAGCAGTGGTTGCCAAAGAATTGAACGAACAGGGAATTTATGATATAAACTATCAAATTTATTTCAATATGGGATATAAAGGATCGGACTCTAAGTTAATGATTCCCGAGCCTGCATCCCAAGATTTCATAAAAGATTTCTATGAAGTTCATCAAAGAGAGTTCAGTTTCAATGACTTTAAAAAGGATGTTGTGGTTGGTGATATTAGAGTAAGAGGATCAGGTAATGTTAATAAGATCACTGAAAAATCACCATTTGAGGATTTGAAGAGTATCAAGAGCTTCAAAGTCCCTGACAATTTGGAAAAAACCACCAGTCCTATTTATTTCAATGGAGGATTCCAAGAAAGTAAAATTTACTTATTAAAAGATTTACCAGTGGGCTCTATTATTGAGGGACCTGCCTTACTTTTAGATGAAACTCAAACCCTTTTAGTTGAACCCGATTCGAAATTGACAGTATTACCAAGACATGTTATTATCGATATCGAAGATACTGAAGTAACCAACTCTTTAAGTACCAAAGTCATTGACCCGGTACAATTATCAATTTTTGCTCATAGATTCATGTCAATTGCTGAGTCAATGTGTACTACTTTACAAAAGATTTCCGTAAGTGCCAATATTAAAGAACGTAAGGATTTCAGTTGTGCATTGTTTGATGAAAAGGGAAATTTGGTGGCTAATGCTCCAGCCGTTCCAGTTCATTTAAGTTCAATGTCATTTGCTGTCAAATACCAAATTGACTACTGGGGAAGTGATATCAAACCTGGTGATATTTTAGCTACAAACCATCCTAAAGCAATGGGTACACATTTACCTGATATTACAATTATTTCACCAGTATTTGTGGATGGAGTTATTAGATTTTATCTTGGATCTAGAGCTCATCATGCTGAGATCGGAGGAACTGTTGCTGGATCTATGGATTCAAATGCAACTTCTTTGGATCAAGAGGGTGCTAAGTTCATTGCATGGAAAGTTGTTAGTGGTGGTAAGTTCGATGATGATGGTATCCAAAAATACTTTGTCGATGAATTGAAACAATTACCTGGAGTGTCACCTTCTAGAAAGATCTCTGATAATGTCAGTGATATTAAAGCTGCCATTGCTGCCAATCAGAAAGGTATTAACCTTTTGACTGATGTTTTCACAGAATATGATACCGAAACGGTTTTGTTCTACATGAAAGGAATTAAAGATACTTCAGAAACTGCCGTTAGAAAATTCTTGAAACAATTAGCTAAGAAGGAGAAACACAGATTACCATTAACTGCAGTTGATTTTATGGACGATGGGGCAAGAATTGAATTGAAAATTGATATCAACGAAGAAGATGGTTCAGCTATATTTGATTTTACAGGTACAGCTTATGAGACTTTCAATTGTTTTAACGCTCCTAAAGCCATTACTTATGCTGTGATAACCTACTGTCTTAGGTGTCATATAACTGATGGGGACTTGCCATTAAATGAAGGAGTGTTAGGTCCTATTGAGTTGATTATTCCTGAAGGAACAGTATTAAATCCAAGTATAACTGCAGCAGTATCAGGAGGAAACGGAGTAACATCCCAGAAGATCTGTGACGTGGTTATGAAAGCTTTCGGTACGGTTGCAGCTTCCTATGGATGTATGAATGTATTATGTTACGGTCAAGGTGGGTACAATGCCGAAACTGGTATATTAGAACCAGGATTTGGATATTGTGAGACTATAGCTGGAGGTACTGGAGCTGGACCTACATTCCATGGATTCAGTGGAGTTCAATGTAATATGACCAATACATTGATGACAGATCCTGAAGTTTTAGAACAAAGATATCCTGTATTATTGAAACAATTCACATTGAGAACTGATAGTGGTGGTAAAGGTAAATATAATGGAGGAAACGGAGTTATTCGTGAAGTTCAATTCACTTCTCCATGCCATGCCAGTATCTTAACCCAAAGAAGAGTGTTTGCACCATATGGTATGAATGGAGGAGGAGAAGGTGGTAAAGGTGTTAATTTGTTAGGAAGAATTAGAAGTGATGGAGTTACAATTGATTGGAAACACCTTGGTCCTACAGCAGAAATTGAATTGAATGTTGGGGACATTGTTAAGATGATGACCCCTGGTGGTGGTGGATATGGAGTACCAGAGTCTACTGAAGAGTCTGTTGAAATGAAAGAAACCACTCAAAAGAATGTTTTGTTAGCTGGTGGAAGTTATGGACAATTACGAGAATCTTATAATACTTCTCAATAGATTTAGTGTCAATAGACTGAATGTCAGACAACTAAATTACACCAGGCAAAATGACAACAGACTAAATTTTAGTAGATTAAGTATATAGCAAATATATTCAACTTTATAAAGCACATAGGAATTATTGTCTCTGGGTAATTGGGTAATTTTTGAATATTGTAGGGAGAAGTGCCAAATCGCAGAGCCGCAAATTGTGATAAGAATCCGCCAGATTAAATATGTCAAAACGAATAGCTCTAGTGCCAAGAAGCCGACACGGATGTAATACCTGTAAGAATAGAAAGAAAAAATGTGATGAAACCAAGCCGAAATGTCAAGCATGTGTAAGACTCAAACTCGAGTGTGTTTACGAACAGAAGTTGTATTGGCATAATAGAGATCAAAAAGTGTACAGTGGGAAAAGTAAACCATGTGTATTGAAACATATAATATCAGTGACTAATCGAGAATATGAAATATTGGACCATCTCCAGACTAGGCCCACTGAAAAGTTCCTTTCCTATGACTTTGATACGAAGTTACATGAACCAAGCAGTGAGATATTCCCTGAAGACGATGATATGGAAGTGAATTTGTTCAATTATTATGTGGAAGTATTGAGCGATAAGAAGGTTTTCAGTAATAACCAATTAAATGAATTTAAACTGTTGATTATCCCCAGTAGTCGAATATCTCGGACGTTGTTTAAAACCATAATCGCCATATCTGCCAGTGACCTTATCAGACAACTTCCGCAAAGCACAAAGTACTATTCCAGCATAACTAATAAGTATAGAACCGATGCTATCAATTCAATGTATCATATGCTAGACACCCCCACTACCGAAAATATCAACGAGATCATTATTTGTATTTTAATGCTAACATCTTTAGAGATTGGTGAAAAGAGTAATAATTGGGTCAATTATCTAAAGGAAGCGTGTCTTATATTCCAAAATTATGATGATGAAACGATTTTGTCAACACCGGGGTTGAACTTCTCTTATAGATATTTCGTGCTACGGTACATTTTACTTTTGACCACTTTAAATGACGTTGAGTTGGATATAATGTTGAACCGATTCCCCATGAAAATCATTACGAAGATCTTTGATAAGGATGGGATGGAATATTTATTTGGGTGTCCAGCAAAATTGATAAAGTTGATCTATGAAATCATATTGGCCAAATCACCACAAGAATATATCAGGATTTACCAGGAAGTCCAAGATATCGAAATTGTTACTGACGATGATAAAATGAGGTTATGTTCTGAATGTTACATGTATGCTATTCAATTGTATTTAATGTTACGTTCTAACATTAATTTCCACGAACATGATATTCATATTGATGTACACGGTCTTCAGATGAAGTTAATGCACCGGTTTAAAGAATTATTACAATTTCCAAACTTGTCATTATTTCCAGTATGGTCAATATTTATTGTAAGTATCCAACGAGTTGATGACGTTAAGATTATGGATATATTTACGGTCTTGGAAAAGATATGGCCGTTTTCAAGTGTTAGTTTGGTGATTGAAGGAGTAGAAATGGTTTGGAAATTGAATTCTTTGGGTAAAGTTGATTGGAAAGAGGCATTAAGTGTTTGTGGATTTAAGTTATGTTTGACTTGAGATATTAAGGTCACTAGGTGTTTAGACTGTAGAATTAAAGTCAGAGGACAAGTATCATAAATATATCTATTACTTCTGTTATTAGATCAAGTCTTTCAAAGATTCATGTTCTAAGATGTGTAAATGGGGTTCTATATTCTCTCGTAGCTTCTTATTATTTCATGTTCATAATCTTAAAGAAGGTGGAACAAATGATTCCAATGACAATGCCTTATATGGACTTATATCATGGTCGTTTAATTATAAAGTCAAATCAAAATCAAATCAAAATCAAATCAAAATCAAAATCATCACTTGGTTAACGAGAATCAATCGGAGTGATAGTTATAGTAGGACTTGGTAATTGATGATTTATTCTTATATCAGTATTGATCTTTAAACCTGGTTTTGTTGGTTGCACCACATTTTCATAATTCAAGTCAATCTTATTATCAACTTCCAAATTATTAGATATGGTTGTGAAGTTTTCCTTGAGACTTAATGTATAAGCCTGTAAACCCAAACGGGCCTTATTCTCCATTAAAAATGTCATTAGTCTAAAACTATTGAATTCGTTATTACTTATAATGATGGTTCTATTTAGGAACGGTAAATTTGACCAATTTGTGATATTTGGGTTATTTACAATAGCCTTCAATTTAGGGATTTGTGTATTAAAGTCAGTTTTGGGAATATCTGATATTATAATTAAATTCTTCATGATGGTAGGAATGAGAGATCAATTCAAGGATGAAGAATTAACTTCATATTTATATTGCTGCCAAGAGTTAAGCCCGGTTATTGTTGAATAGATTTTCATAGAGATGATGCGGCCCATAAAGGGCAGTGCTGCCAAATATCATGTATTACATTTCTCAATGCGGAAGCTAGCGATTGAAAAATCCCGGTGAATACCCTGAAACATCCTAAATCAATGTTGCAATTAGTTACCGCCACGAATGTAACATAGGACCCCTGATGACCGTAGAGGTGTATTATCATTGTTTTATGTTCGCTTCATTAGACTTATGGTACAGTTAATCCCACTTAGAAACCAACACCTACGTTAACAGGATATCGTACCCTTACAATCTAAAATCCGCTCAGTATGAGAAGTTACGCTCTGGTAATATAAGAAAACGAAGTTAGAATGTGAAGAATTCTCGCTTTAGGGTGTAAAACTTCATTGGAAAATACTGTCAATACGGACAACCAGAAAAGTGTACGGGTTAGTTTATCCAATTAAATCCCAGAGAAATCTCTAAGATTTTACCGTCTATACCAACGTTGAGAATAACTCACATAAAATATATTCAACATAGCCAGTTCGATAGCTTGCTACATAGCTACTTACGTTGAAACTTGACTTTCTCAATAAAGTATTTCTTGCTATCAAACATATACTCAATCTCCCCTCCCAATTGTAAACCAGTGGTTTGATCACTCTCGAAACGATTATTATCATTGA
>JAKUBQ010000016.1:0-122132 GCA_030563265.1 Yamadazyma khao-thaluensis
GCACCCGTACACCGTAGATAACCCAGCACCCGTACACCGTAGATAACCCAGCACCCGTACACCGTAGATAACCCAGCACCCGTACACCGTAGATAACCCAGCACCCGTACACCGTAGATAACCCAGCACTCGTACACCGTAGATAACCCAGCACCCAGCACCCGTACACCGTTGCCATTTTCTTCCTAAACATTGTAATCCTTTATCTAAACAGCAAGCATTTACCAATCATATCCTAACTGTTTTTCGTTAAAGCCTGTAAGATTTTAGGGAGTCTTTTGTACTCTTATTTTTATTTTTATTTTGGTTATTCAATTCTTTTTTAAATTTTTTTTAAATTTTTCTTACTGTTCTAAATTGGTGATATTCACAATAACATTCTAAGAGAAAAAAAAAGAAATACATCAGAAGATAAAATAGCTAAATGCAGTTCCTATTTAAGAGTCAAATTTTGAATAAGCATATCCTAACAAATGATTTTATTGAGGCATATTTGCTGACTATAGCCCATCGAATCCCAGAAATGGAGGAACATTTAATTTAGGCCTTCTGCTGCTAGTATTTAGATTATACTACATATTGTATCATGAATAAAGCTTGAAGTTGAAACACTAGGTTACGACCCTGAGATGTGGAAAGCAATGTTAGCAGGAGACTACAAATGAAACATTTAATAAAACCTACACAGGACGAAAAGTACTAGATACGTAAAAGAAAAACCATAAGCAATTCTAGACTGTTAATAACAACCAACAAGATATTATAGTGTGCCTATGTCATCCAAAAGAATGTTAAAATAAGAAGAACTGCAGGTGAAATGAATTTTGCAGCCTTTCCTTCATAATCAGGAATACTTACACTTGAAGGACTTGTGCTTGATGAAGATTTTAAGCCTGAACCTGAACCTGAACCTGAACTATCATTGGAACCAGAGCCATCATTGGAACCAGAGCCATCATTGGAACCGGAACCACCACCTACAGTTGTAGTGTAAGTATGAATACCTGGAGTACCGGCTCCACCAGATGGGATAGTGGTTGTCACAACATAAGTTCCTGGAGTACCTGGATTACCAGGAGGTACAGATGTTGTACTTTCTTCGGGAGGTGGACCTTGAGTAACAATACTCGTGATGGTATATGTACCAGGAGTTCCTGGACCACCAGGTGGAACAGTGGTTGTGATAATGGTTGTCACAGTTGTTGGACTTGGTGTTGAAGAACTTGGAACTGTTACGTAACACTCAGTAGCATCACATGAGGTACCAGGGACAGAACCTGTTACTGTGGTAGTTGAGATTGGTGGTACGGTAGTGACATAACATTCAGTGGCATCACACGAAGTACCTGGAGTAGGACCTGGAACCGTGGTAGTTGAGATTATTGGTGATGAAGATGGTGGAACAGTAGTTACATAACATTCAGTGGCATCACACGAAGTACCTGGAGTAGGACCTGGAACTGTGGTGGTTGAGATTACTGAAGATGGTGGTGGTGTCTTAATAACCACACATTCAGTACCATCACAAGTGGAGGTGAAAGTGGTTGGAGGACCTGGTTCAGTGGTGGTAATGATGGTTGAAGGTGAACCAGTGGGTGTAGTAATGACGACACATTCTTCACCATCAGCACAAGTGGTGGTTGCAGTCCCTGGAACGGAACCAGGAACAGTCGTAGTGGGGATTGTTGGCATACTTGAAGTTGAATTGGCGTATGGAGGAGAAGGTAATGTTGGGACGGTAGTTACATAACATTCAGTAGCATCACAATAAGTACCTGGAGCAGAACCTGGGACGGTGGTAGTAGGGATAGGAGTAGTGACATAACATTCAGTGGCGTCACACGAAGTACCTGGAGTAGGACCTGGAACCGTGGTAGTGGAGATTATTGGTGATGAAGATGGTGGAACAGTAGTTACATAACATTCAGTGGCATCACACGAAGTACCTGGAGCAGAACCTGGGACGGTGGTAGTAGGGATAGGAGTAGTGACATAACATTCAGTGGCGTCACACGAAGTACCTGGAGCAGAACCTGGGACGGTGGTAGTAGGGATAGGAGTAGTGACATAACATTCAGTGGCGTCACACGAAGTACCTGGAGTAGGACCTGGAACCGTGGTAGTGGAGATTATTGGTGATGAAGATGGTGGAACAGTAGTTACATAACATTCAGTGGCATCACACGAAGTACCTGGAGCAGAACCTGGGACGGTGGTAGTAGGGATAGGAGTAGTGACATAACATTCAGTGGCGTCACACGAAGTACCTGGAGCAGAACCTGGGACGGTGGTAGTAGGGATAGGAGTAGTGACATAACATTCAGTGGCGTCACACGAAGTACCTGGAGTAGGACCTGGAACCGTGGTAGTGGAGATTATTGGTGATGAAGATGGTGGAACAGTAGTTACATAACATTCAGTGGCATCACACGAAGTACCTGGAGTAGGACCTGGAACCGTGGTAGTTGAGATTATAGCTGATGAAGATGGTGGAACGGTGGTGACGTAACATTCAGTGGCGTCACACGAAGTACCTGGAGTAGGACCTGGAACCGTGGTAGTGGAGATTATAGATGATGAAGGTGGTGGGACGAGAGTAATAACAGTACACTCTGTAGCATCACAAGTAGTGGTAGCAGAAGGGGTTGTTATTGATGAATCAGTCTCTGTAGTAGTGGTAGTAGTGATGGATGGGACTGAAGTAATAATAACGGTACATTCATCATCAGTAGTATCACAAACTGTAGTAGTACCAGACTCAGAACCTACTACAGTTGTTGTTGTTGTTGGACCAGGAGTTTCGACAAATATTTCCGTGCTTCCGTCAGAATTCGTACTAGTAAAAGTTGAAGTAAAAGTACCAGTCCAAGGAATCGTGGTCGTAGCTTCACATTGGGGAGAGCTAGCATTAACATAGTAAAATGGGAAATTGGAAGTATAGGTTGTAAGTGGTGTTACTAACTGTAAAGAGAGTCTTGCACCTCCAGAATAACAGTTTTGATACAACATTCTTATTGGATAATAGTAACCAGCTTCTAAGGTATATGCTGCCCAATTTTGTTCTTGAGGAACATCTCCAAGTTGATCAACACCAGTGACCAGAATTTGACTTACATTTGATGCAACTTTCCCAGGACTTCCACAGCAATCCATTGCAACACCATCTCCAAGATCAAAACCTCCCACATTGTTGATGTATGGGAAGGAGAAATTGTAGGTTCCAGAAGTTTGAGCGTAGACATATCCTGTGTACCGTAAAACTAATTCACCAATTGGAACTTTAGTTTGACCATACAAAGTTTCTGTTGTGGATTCTGTTACTGACACATCAAAAAAAAAGTTAGGACTTACTACCCCATAAGCGGATGTTGTAGGATCATACTCATTTATGACATTCATGATAGTAGTTGAATCACAAGGACCGTCGTAGCTTGTATCTTTCTCATAGAAATCCACTTGAAGACCTTGTTGGACTGAATCAAATTGACAACCATCTTCAGCTCGTGTAGTTTGAGTTAATAATGCCAAAACCGTTAATAGATTTCTAACAAACATTTTTGAGTACCTCAAGCATTACCATTTCAGAAGTTTAAATAGTCATGTAGTAAGTTGAGTAGAGGACACATAATATTGTTTGCCAAGAGAGATCCAGCTATTTCCTATTAGGGTGTGACAATATTGATTGAAACAAAGTGAAATCTTGTTTGGGCAGTGTGTTTTCCTAAAATGATGAAAGTAATTCTAACTCTGAGACTCATGAATCCCAAATTGGAGGTAAAAGTCTCGATTAGGTTCTGAATCCTTCAGCAAAATCTTTTCAGGATGTCCAATATCCATAAACAAATTGAATTAAAAAAAAACATGCCTGAATAGGATTTAAAGCATCCCATAAAATCAATAACAATGAAAGCGGCGCAAAGTAATTCACTAATTTTGGAAAATTTTAAGCTTAACCAGCCTTAAAAAATATTTTGGGTTTCCATACTTGGATTCCTAATTTCCTCTTTGTTTTCTACGTTCAAAAGTAGAAATCCCATGTTCCAAAAAGGGACTCTACAAACCATCGTAATAAATTCGCATTCCAAAAAAGGAACATTTTTGGAATTACCATTTTGGTAAAACAATACAAAAGGTTGCATATAAAAATACTAGCTTCAACTTTCAAATATTGAAAAGTGCATGCCTCCAAAAGAGGAAAAACTTGAACCTAATTAGGGATTTACATTATTAAAAATGTCACTCACTATTGTTTATGTATATTTATTTTTTTGATTGTTGGATGCCATATTGAGTTATTTGCCAGCAGGATTTTAAATACCTTTCCAAATCGGGCAACATTACTAAGGCTATGACTTTTATAAAATCCCAAATCTAGTTCAGTGTTTAAATAAACCTTTTTCTTGAAATTTATGTTAGTAAGTTATGGGATTTAAGGTTCTGCGTCCCTGTTGGTATGATTTTTATATCATTACATCGTCTAAAAATATTTAACGGTGTTTTAATAAGAAAATAGTACAGAAAAGTATAGTTCAACTTGCCAAGTCATTGATTGTTTCTCGAACATCCTTCAATATCAGCTTAAAACCAATCAACTTTAAAAAGGCTCAAGCTAAAGTTTGTTTATTTCCTAACATTTTGTTCAATGTCATAACAAGCGTTTAGCCAGCTTGGCTTGAGCAACATACAACATTAGACTGTTTAGGGCTAACTGTGAAGGCTAAAAATACGATCTTGTCTGCCTTTCCTCAGTAAAGTGAACTACCATCATTATGTGATCCAAAAAGAGATTAATTAGAAAGGTAATGAGTAAGCAACTTCAACATTTGTATTTGTTGGTTGTCATATTTGTATTCCTGCCTCACACTCATTTTTGATACAGATTTAATAGGATATCTTAGACTTGGCAAGTTAAATCTTACCATAGAATTTAACAAAACAATACCTTTCCGAGCCCTATTGTTAAATTACAATGATTTTCCTTTCTGGAAAATTGTAGACATAAGGATACCGTGTTTACTTTTATCAGAATTTGAACATTATAACATTGATATCTTGAGGCTTAGGATTATTTGCTGCTTATGAGCAAAATATAAACAGATCACCCTGAGATAAGGGCTCGGAATTTAATAACCAAATACGAAAATACGAAATACGACTCTGGCTCTAGATCATTTTATAACTATGGGATTTGAACCATTAGCTCAGTTTTGTTTTTAATAATTCTTTGCTTCTTACCTCCTTTCCCATGTGTTTGATTGAATACTAATGACAATAGGATCAAAAACATCTCCAGTCTCAATTATTAATGTTGTGTATGTTTTGAGAACCAAGGACACGTATACCTTATACCATGTTTAGCTTTTCAAGGACAAGTTAAGGATATAAAAGCCAGAAACCATCTGCACCTATGTCAATGATTTTGGAGATACTAGACGATTGAA
This sequence comes from Yamadazyma khao-thaluensis, assembly GCA_030563265.1. Taxonomy (NCBI): domain Eukaryota; kingdom Fungi; phylum Ascomycota; class Pichiomycetes; order Serinales; family Debaryomycetaceae; genus Yamadazyma; species Yamadazyma khao-thaluensis. The sequence continues at coordinate 5,442 of JAKUBQ010000016.1, forward strand.
CTCTCATGACATTGTTCAAAGGCAGATTCATAATTTTAGTAACCTTGTGAGAACCGTAGCTACACTGACTAGTTTTGAATAAGAGCACCTCTGATCAAAGAAGAATAACCTAATACAGGGTAAAATAGGCACTTTTAACTCGACTCTACTAAAAGACCTCTTACACCACAATCCTATTATCACGATGGAATGCTGGACATCATCATTTTCAAGGTTATTCAATCAGAAGATTGGTACTAAATGATCTACAAAGGATCTTGTTTCGGTAGTCTTCAATACCTCTACGTTAAACCATATTTACTTCCATAGTCTCTAGGAATAAAGTTGCCTCTAACTTTCTTTTATCAAAATGGTCAGTTAATTGAAATATTCTAATTCCGGGAGTTTTGTGTGTTTGTTAGTTAAAACAAAAACTGTCTGATAGGATTCAAATACATTAAATACTAGTGCTTTTTGTGTTTCTTGTTTTTGTTTGTAATGAAATTTTATTGTCTTTCGGTTTTTTCTTCCGATGAATTTCGCTATACCCTCGACCTACTTCATAATGGTTATAGGCCCTGCAATAAAGGGTATATCCGCAATTTATCATTTGAATCTAACAGCCTAATAAGAAGTTATCTCCTTTTTGATGAAATCTTAGTACTTCAATTTAATATAGTATGGGCTTTAGAATACAGTTTTCAGTTTGTGTACCCATTCAATTGTGACTGGGATGTGCCTTGCTATTAGTTGACCAAGTCATCAACGAACTCATTCAAAAAAATTCAAATCGTTATAGAGTATACACTGCAAGACACATTGTGGAAATTCTTTCTAACAAAGGTAGATACACTCCTCGACATAACAACTGAAGCTACTGAAGAGAATGAATATTTAAAGCGGGCTATCGTTAAATAGGCTCAGTATCTATAACTATTTAACTGCAATATAAACACAGCTGTGTCTGTTAACCAAATTTGTTAATTAATACCGGGATGTGCCGTAGTGTCCCAGTGTTTAGACTTTAATAATGAAGTTTTTAATTTTCTATATGTTCAATTCTGAATCAAGAGAAAAATCACCAAAAATGAATCGAGCTGCTATATCCATATCATAGCCAAGAGTGTCGAGATTTGTAAACATCTCATAGTCGTTGCTGATTTCTCCCGAATCCATGATCGACTCTTGAGTCCCTTTATCGTATTGTCTAGAAAACATTTCTAACCATACTTTGTCCGCTTGAGAATCATTTGAGCGATATTCAGTATTGCTTTCTGATGATTGACTGAAATTTGGATTGGCTGTTAGTGACAATGCTGAGTCACATATACTTTTGATGTCTTCCAACTGCTCCTTTGAATACTCTTTTGCAAAGAGGTGAGAGATATTAACGTTCTCCTTATAGAAGTCATCATTGGTAACAATATTGAGCAAAGCTTTCTGACCTTTGGATATTCTCCATGCATAGTAGTATCGCTTGTTGAGAATACTTACTGTAGAAATGGTATACTCTGCACAGTCAACTATGCTTTTGACCACCTTACTTAAGTGGCTGTAAGTATCGTTTTCATGTTCATTGAAGAGTGGAGACAGTGCTTTCATGTTGAACATAATGAATTTGAGTCTCAAAATAAATGATATATACACCATGGTAGCTTTATGAATTGATGCTTGTAAAGTTGGATTTATTATCATATCAGTTACCATAGAACTTTCATCTAGTAATTTACGGTATTGAGGCATGAAATCGGAATTTACAATCAATAAACATTTCTTCAAGTAGAAGAATGCCACTTGTTTGTGTTTCGGTTCATAATGGAGGAAAAAATGGAAATAAATGGAAAGGAAGAAAGTCTTCAAAGCAAGGTGTTGTTTCACTTTGAGATTTCGACCAGTAACCACAAGAGGATCTTCCCCTTCATATATCATACATTGCTCTAATGTGCCACATTCCTGATACCATTCAACTTCAATTTTAGAAAGCATACCACAAAGCTGAGGTATCGGTACTCTAGAGCGAATGTTCAATATTAATTTCAATATCAGCCTCAACTGAGGAAATATGAAGGTACAGTTATTATAATTCTCAGCAAAGACCTTATCTCGAGCCCTGTCAAGTAGATTCTCGCCACCTTGAACGTGAAATGGTAATTGGGTATCGCTGCTTGTTATATCCACAAGCATGGGGGTGCCAAAAGAATATGCATGGTAAAGATCAACAAGAACGATATAGTTCCAGATCTTACGTGAGATATTATTGATTTTCAAATCTTGACAATAAAAGGGTTCACGATTAAGACCCAACGAGTACGCCATTTGAACCAATAATGCTTTCATATATTGAGAATCTCCCCCGTCTGCTCCATCACCATCTTCAGGAGCGAAGGTATGATACAAGCGAAGGTACAAAGTGAGTTGCATCACTGTGAAATTGGTTCCTCTTAACAACTGAAACTGATTCAAACACATCTGGGCAATATTTATTGTATCAACAGATATAGGATGATCCTGGAAATATTTTAATTCTTGAGTTTTGGGAGAGGAATTGAGTCTGTCATTATTGGAAAAGGCTGAAAGATAAGACAATCTAAGCACCACCAAAAGGATGCCAACAGTAGCAAAATCCAGCTTTTTGTCAATCTTTAGGGTGTCAATTTGAGTATCTTCTGAACTGGGGCCAATTATGGCAGTAACATCACGTTTAAAGTATTCTTCATCAAGATAAGGCATGTATGGATAAACCCATTTAAAATATCTCTCAATGAATCTCCATACCACTGTTCGTTTAGGTAACACACTCTGAATTTTGTCTTGAAGATGGGCAGATTCAGAATGTTCATTATAAAGTGTCAAACCAAGCGGAAATGTTTCTTTGTCCAATCTAGGCTTTTTTAACGGGATAGTCTCATCATATCCATCAGGCTGTAATGCTCTCTTTTCAAACTGTTGTTCATTCTCATTAGTTTTATTATCTAGTTCTTGATTGACGTCATTATTTTGACCAAATACAAATGCTGGAGGAGGTTTCTCCACCGATCCTTTGTGATTTTTAACATGGTTCCATACTGCTTGCAACCCAACATCTCTTCTCATTAAAGATGACCAGGCAAAAGGCCCGAAACATATTCGACGGAGTGAACTTTTGAGGTGAGCTGGGGAATAATGTTCATAAAAGTTTAGACTATCTTGTTCATTACTATATGGGTTGTGGCCAAGAAGGAAATAATTACTTGTGGCCCTAGTCTCTGGTGTGATATTACTGGATAAATTAGAGTCTTCGGAGTATTCCACATTTGGTACCAAGGTTTTCAATAACCCTTCTACCAGATCTAATCGTTGTGCTAAAACCTCTGTTTCTGTTTTGTTATCTCGTTTCTTGCAAGCTTTGACAGGAGAATCCAAGGAGAATTTACCCTTCAAATTTTGGAATGCGGTTTTATCCTTCTTAATTCTTGTGTCATTATTAGAATTGTTAGATTTAAGAATAGTTGGATCATAAATGCAGTTATTGGACCGTCTTGCTTTAATGCAATTGTTACATGGTCTCATTCTATCGCACTTGATCTTACGGTGCCTACAATAGGTACAAACTACTACAGGCTTGAACCTTCTTTTAACATAGTTATCTTTATTACCGACTACCATGGCACTTGTTTAGATATAATAGTCAGTCCTTTGGCAAGTCCGCATTAAAACCCGCATTTCCAATTCGGGTAAATATGGGGATTGTTATATCCGCGATTTCCTATTTGGAAAGGGTATAACTTGTATGGGAAGAGGCATAAATATTTGCTTATATCACTATGTGAGTTAATGAATTTGTACGGTTTTATGAGAGGAAGTTTTGGTGGTAGGCTTATTTATCACCTTTCTGGTCAGAAATTGTTAACCTATAAAGAAGAACAAGATGATCATCAAATCCCAGATCAATATGTCCTAGCCAAAGAACAAGTGATAGTAACCTGGGATAGCGAAGACGATCCAGAAAATCCTAAAAATTGGCCATCTTATTTAAAGGTATTTTTCCTGGTACAAGTTGGGTTTTTAACCCTTACAGTCTATATGTCATCTTCTCTTTACACTCCAGGAATTGAGGACATGATGGCTGACTTAGGCATTTCGAGAGTGAAAGCCACTTTGCCTTTAACTATGTTTGTAATTGGATACGCTTTGGGTCCTATGATATTTTCACCAATGTCAGAAAACTCAATCTTTGGGAGGACATCTATATATATTACAACTTTGTTGATATTTTTCATTTTACAGATCCCTACAGCTTTGGTAAATGACATAGCTTCATTGGCAGTTCTAAGACTAATTGCTGGATTCTTTGCGTCTCCAGCATTAGCCACAGGGGGAGCTTCAGTTGGAGATATAGTACACCCTGCATATTTACCAATAGCAATTGCAGTTTGGAGTCTTGGTGGTGTGAATGGTCCTTCTTTGGGTCCATTGTTTGGAGCAATTATGACGACAAAGAGAAATTGGCATTGGTCATTTTGGTTTATTTCTATGGTGTCAGGGATTGCTTTAATACTTCTAGGGTTCTTTTTACCCGAATCTTACGAGAAAACTCTTTTAGCCAGAAAGGCCCAACGATTGAGAAAGATAACTGGAAATCCTAACATTATTTCACAGGGAGAATTAGAGAATCAAGGGCTTACATTAAAACAACTAGCAATAGAAACCCTTTGGAGACCAATAGAAATATCCTTATTTGAACCTATTGTTTTATTCATCAACTTGTACATAGCTTTGGTATATTCAGTGTTATATGTTTGGTTCGAAGCCTTCCCACTTGTATATGTGGGTATTTATCACTTTTCCTTAATAGAATATGGAGCAACCTTCGTGAGCATAGTTATTGGAGTGTTTATTGGGTCAGGTTGTTACGTATTGTATCTTTATGAAAGGTACACCAAACGGGCCCTTAAAGGGAAGTCAGTTACCCCGGAATTCTTTCTTCCTATTATGATAATTGCAGCTGCGTTTGTCCCAGTGGGAATATTCATTTTTGGATGGACGTCATCTTCTCATATTCATTGGATCGGGTCTTTAGTTGGATCTTCTTGTTTCGGAATTGGATTCTTTATCATTTTTCAAACGGGGTTTAATTACTTGGGAGCATCTTTTTTGAATTATATTGCTTCAGTATTTGCTGGTAATAATTTGTTCAGATCTCTCATAGGTGGATGTTTCCCGTTGTTTGCTCAGGCCTTATTCACAAATTTGTCAATAGATAATTACCCTGTTGGATGGGGATGTTCAGTTCTAGGATTTATTTCTTTAGCTATGATTAGTATTCCAGTGTGGTTCTACATAAAGGGACCTGCTTTAAGAGCGAGGTCCAGATATGCAAGTGTATAATAGCGCAAATAAATACAGTTCTTTCTATTCGATTTCTTACCATTGCTAATTATCAGTGATTCTCTTTGTTCACAATGCCAAAACCTTTTTCATTAATCTATTAGCGGGATCGGCATTTGCTTCCATAAAAAAAATAGTTCAAAATCAATCTTGCCGAATTGAGTAATGCGGATATAACTCAAGCTGCAAAAGCGGATATAATTTCTGTGCGGCAACACATATATAAAGGCTGGCATTCCCTTCCAAAATTACACCCTAGCAGACATGGATGAGGATCAAGATTATTATAAAGATGGATATACTCCATCAGTATCAAAAACTCATAGTTGGAGAACCGCCGAAAATTCAAGCTCGTACATGATCAAGCTTATCAAACCCAGTGATAGAATTTTGGATGTGGGGTGTGGACCAGGAACCATTACTTATGGACTTGCTAAATACGTACCACAAGGAGAAATAATTGGAATAGAACCTACTAAAGAACTTTTGGATGAAGCTAGAGTTATCAACGCCAAGTTTGTCATGAAAAATGTCAGTTTTGTAGAAGCATCAGCACTACTGCTTCCCTTCGAAGACAATAGTTTTGATATTGTTCATCTCCATCAAGTACTTTTGCATCTTGCCGAACCCTCGAAAGCATTACGAGAAATAAGCAGAGTGGTGAAACCTACGGGATTCATTTGCACTAGGGATGCAGAGTTGCGGTCTGCAATTATGTTTCCTGATAATTATGCTGTTGCTTTCGACAAGTATCGTAATGATTTAAAGCAAAGTGTCACGGTAGAAAACGGAGGTTCCAGACTTAAATCTTTGGCTCTTGATAGTGGGTATAGACCTCCTTCTATAGCTATGAGTAGTTCTAATTGGTGTTTTTCCACTGAAGCTGATAGACATTGGTTTGCAGGGATGTTTAGTGAAAGACTTTTAGCATCCAAAATTGATCAAGCTAAAAAGGAAGAATTGAAAAATGCATGGAAGTCTTGGGCTGATGATGAAAGGAGTATTTATGTCTTGGTTCATTTTGAGATGATTTTATCTGGTAAGCCTTAATACACGTTTTATCATTTGAATAGTATTACAGACACACCCACTTGTAAATGGTGGTAAACTTTAAAGACTACTAGTATTAATCACCTAATATATTTTTCCTATAAAAAGCTAATCACTATGATAAGCAACCCAAATCAAAATTAGCAAAAGTATGCAAAGTAGCTATGAACTATAACACTCAAGTCACATAATGACCCAGATCTTCATCCCATAATCTTATATTGATGTTTTCATCAATAAGTTGTTGGAAATTATCCAATTCTAAACCTAAATCATCCCAGTAACCATCATCAATTTCATCTCCAATCTTTACGTCATGAACTAACATAACATCATTGGATATATAATCAACTGTACCATCAACCTCGGTATCACCGTAAATGAACTCCCAGATTGAGCTCTTCAACTCTGTCAAAAGTTTCCAACGATCTTTACATTTCTGGGTGGTGTGCTTCGACAAATAGAACAAATGATCGAATGTGTCATTGATACACTTTACCTTTTTATCATGACGGAATGATTTGATGTGAATCATTGATTTATTAATTGAATAAAGTTGTTTCAAATCCTTAATCAAACTTTTGAATATGGAAAAAATCGTTTGAATAGGTTGAAACTTTCTTAATTCCCATAGAAAGTTCAAAAACTCCGGCATTTTTCCATGTTTAATAAACTCTTGAAGTAGATGGATTTGGTTATCAACCAAACCTGGACTTAATACAAACTCCTCATCAGAGGTTGATGATAAGTCCAATTTTCTATCTTGATTTTGTACAATAATATTTAAAAGTATCTTACACCTATCAGGTAAAGTTGATATAATGGATGAACTGAATTTGACAAAAGCTTCTTGTGATGGCATTATATATGAAGGATTACAAATCTTCTCGATCTGTGACGAACAAAATGAAGACAATTCATTTATATGACCTGTCAAATTATTCAAGTCAGCATCATTCATAGGAACAAGTGAATAACTGTTTCTCAATATTTTATTACATGTTTCAACCCATTTGAATTTCGAATTAGCAAAGGCAATTGGTTGGTTTAATAACTTGTAATCAACATTAAAGCTTTTGAAATATTCGCTGGGGAATAACGTATCATATTCACCTTCAACAATTATTGGTGGTAATTTGGAGGATAATGAAATTGTTACATCAAGGTAATAAATCTGCCACCAGAGTAATCTCCTCATTTGAATATCCCTCTCGTTAGTGAGCTTATGATAGTTTATTGGGTCTCTATTCAACTCTAATAATTGTGATAATCTGATCAAAGTACCAATAGATCCACAATCATCGGTTCTACAATCATTTCTAATCACTGAATGCAATATCACCGACGATTGCAAACCAATTAACGATATATTTTTGGGAAAATTACTCATTGCTAAAGCTATTTCAGCTGCACCCACAAAAAATTTCATTCTAGCAACGTAAATATCATTATTAATTTCTCTAAAGCTGATTTCTTCAAACTCTGATACTGATGCCGCATAAAAGATAGTGAAAATCTGAATATAGAATGGCAAGTCCGCAGATTTTCGATCATTCCAATAGGTCTCGTAGAGAGGACAAATGAGTTCCCAATCTAGTATGGGGATAATTGGATGAATGGACATTTTATATCTGATAAATAACAAATCAGCCAATTTCTTCTCAGGCATAAATGAATCAAGAGTTTGCAAGTTCTCTTCAATGGAAGACCCGGTTTGATTCAAAGAAGCATTGAATATGTTAGTTATTACAGGGCCTGTCCTTGAACTTGGGCTTAATCCACTGTCATTAATCTTTAATCTTGGCCAAAAATTCATTCCAATTGGAGATACCTCTTCACAAGAAGTGATTGGGGTCTTTGGTGTTAGTTGTTTTGTGGTGAAAGCTTCAATGGTTTTAAGTTCTGATGACTTAGGTGAAAGTTTATCCGTTTCAGGTAAATTTGATCCATTATTCGTTAATTTAGATATAGATAGCTTATCCGCACCTGGAAATTTAACAGACGCTGTATTTGATTCTAAATCCGATGATTTATAGCCGCTGGTAATTTTATCAATAAATTGGTTATCAGACTTTGAAAATACCGAAGAAGGAGTCGATATAAAAGATTCATCGGAACGTTTTCTTTCTCTAAATTCGATTTCATGACCATTCAGAAACTGCTTCTCAGTATCTTTGTGAGTATCGATACGAGTGTCTTTCATCTCATAACTGCATTCATGGCCATGGGTTTGACAGTATCCACAAACAGGACGTACACGAGAACATTTACGCTTCAGTTTCCTACATCTAACACACGAAACAACCCTAGACGTCTTAGGTGCCGTGGTAAATGTACTGACCCCCGGAATTACATTCATGATTTGATTTAATGAAAAAAGTGCGAGGCCCAGAATTTATATACGTTTGATAAGCTCCAAAGTGTGGATGCCAAATTTCCGAACGCCAATAACTATTTGATAAGCCATACGTCGATACAGTAAGTTCTTACTATGACTTTTCTTAGTAGGTCTATGGTTTCGAATTGCTTTTGAAGTTTTTCCGCATCCTTTTATTGAATGTTCTGACGAGATTAGAACAGATCTAAGAAAAACTGTGGATACCGTTAATGTAATTTAGACTCATGCAAAAATAGATCATTTTCTAACACATTTCTCTGGTTTGTTCCTAAACCGTCGTAAAATAACCTTACAAGTGTTGAATCTTGAATATACAAGACATATGTTTCTAAAGAAGTAATAACATTGAAATATCAATCCAAGACATAATACGGCATGTTTACAGAAATCTGTTAAATACTACACTATTTAAAGTCAAGAGATACATCTATAGTTCTTCAGGAGTTGCTATGTAAAACGCTGACGATAATAAGGCATTTATTAATGAAGATTCATACAACACTACTACTAGAGATTTGACAAATAATATAAAGTAATGTGTATATTAATTATTGGTCTAATTAAGTTTGATTCTGTCTAACTCAAGACTAAGACTGGTCAAGCCATAAGGAACATTAGATTTAATATTATAGGTATATGTCGCACATGTCGTTAATAGCGACATTGTTTTGGATGCAAAAAGCTCTTGGGTTACAAAGACGAAACCCTCAATGGAACATCCAAGTGAAAATAGAGAAGATCAATATCAAAACCAAAACCAAAACGATATTCAACTTCAAGACCAAGGTCGTCCAATTTTCGGTGAGGAAGCTTTGATAAACCTTAATAACTTGGGCCAGAATGCTCTAAGAAATATTGAAACACGAATTTTATCAATCAGCGGCTATGGAGATTTTATTGATGTCAAAATTCTTGCTGCTAAAACCAGTAATGCATTGGTTATAAATCCAACTACAGTTTTACAAGACGTGCCCAACTCCACAGGCCTGTTGCTCCCTGAAAGGTATAGAAATTTAACAATAAACTGAATTCTCCAATTTGTTGATGATGATGACTTAAACATATTTAAAAGTTTTTACAACTTATCTGGTGGACAAGCATTTAGAGCTCATGGTAGAAGATTAATTATGAATGCATTAGGTTTAGATGGTGAAACAGTGATTTGGGGTATCCAGTTGGACGCTATGAATGCTAATGCCATTAAAAACGCTGACGATGTTTTTGTTAGTGTTCCTAATTCGTTTGGATTGAATCATGAGGTGTTTAATGAATCACCATTTCGTAATATTAATGATTTAAGTGACAGGAACAAGCATGCATTATACCAGTTTTACTCCATCAATGCTCAAACAAGCCAAACCAGATTGCATGAACTTGCAGATCGCCTTTGTTTTTCACAAAATACCAGGGAAGTTATCGGTCACCTGTGTCAGAGTATAATTAACAGATTTAAGTTTGTGATGTACAGAGAGAGATTAGCATTAGAAGCCAACACAACACAAATAACCAACAATGTAACAAGAAATGTGGGAACACATTTTGCAGTGTATCACGAAAGACATAGTCATTTAGTTACATTAATGGAAAATATGAAGGATGAAATGACTAATGTAAATCAAAGATTAGAGAACAAAGTAGAAAGTATGAAGGGTGAAATGATAAATGAAATTAGAAATGTAAATCAAAGATTGGAGAACAAAATTGTTGAATTGGAAAATAAAATGGAAGAATATCAAAGATCCAATGAAAAAACTTTAAGACAAGCTATTATTCGTCAAAATAATTCTATGAAGGATTTCCCACACAATCCTGATAACTATATTGAATACTTCGTTGACGGTATTCAAGAAAATTTTCCTGAAACATTAACCTTACTCCAAGCAGCATCAGATGATGTTATTGACAGATTGATTAACGTACACGGGGTAAGTGTTGGTTTGACTCGTGAAGCAAAGATTAATCAACTTTGCTTTCATCTTGGAGTCAGACGTTATTGAAATGTCTGGTTTTTTGTAGCTAATATATGAATTTAAACTTATCATGGTGAATACCCTCTTACTATATCTGCGCTACTCTCCGATAAGCTGATTATACCAACGTTCATAATTAGCGGATCAGAGTTTCCTCATTAAGAAATGGAATTCCTAGGATCGCGGAAATCAACTTACCTTAATAAAACTGTGGATATAAATTTAATGGAATCTCCAGGAACTAAGAGATAATTTGACACAAGAATGGAATTCGAGAAGATAGATTTAGCTGGAAAGCATATATTCCACGGAAGAGAATTCCCCGGGGCCGTTCAATTGAATAAAACCACAGAATCAAAGGAAGATATCTTAAAATTCGTTACTGATAAGGCTAAGCAGGGATATTTCAACAAGCTAGTAGAAGAACACGGTGCTCTAGTAATACGAAACTTGGGTCATAGTGATCCGGAATCTTTAACAGAATTCATCAAGACTATAGGATTCAATAGCGGAGATATTGTATTTGAACAAAATGGTACCGTAGCTATGAGAACGGAAATCAATGATGTACTTTCAACTGCTAATGAAGGCCCACCAACGAAAAAGCTTTTCCAACATAATGAATTCAGCAGGTTTCATAAATTTCCCAAGAAATTGTTCTTTGTGTGTTCGGAGTTTGATGCTGAAGGTGGAGAAACCCCAATTGTTCATGGTGGAGAGTATTTTGAACAAATATACAAGAAGAATCCTGTACTAGTTGAGAAATTGGCACAAAAGGGTTTATATTTGAAGCAAGTATGGCCAATCACAACTGATAACAAAACCAGTTGGTCCGACAAATTCACTTTTGGGAGAAATGTCGATAAGGAAAATGATAGTTTAGAAGTCCAAAAGGGAAAGGCAGAAATCATAGTTAAAGATTCAGTTAGTGATGACTTTGAATGGGACGAAAACAATAATTTGATTGTTCATCAACATACCGTACCAATCCGGACTTATATTCATGATGATGGCGAGTCTTATCCTTGCTCGTTTAATAGCATTGCCACTTTTTATGGAGATCAAAAGCATGCCATAGAAGGACACAATAAGACTGCTCCTATGAAGTTTGATAATGGTGAAGAGATTCCACCAGAGCTATTAGAACAAATCTTAGAAACTTCTATAGACCTTTCTTATAATCACACATGGGTTAAGGGAGATATAGTAATTGTGGATAATTATCAAGTGAGCCACGGAAGATTACCTTGGAAAGGTGAGAGAAAGGTTCTTGTAAGTATGTGGGATACCCCCACAAAAAAGCCATTTGAACCTTGGGTGCCTAGTAAAGTATGAGTAGGATAAGTAGAGAAGCTAGTAACGAATATCGGAATTGCAACGTCAATAGTAAATAGTCAAATAAAATACCTATTTCCGCATCCTATTTACGTCTCCTAGACTCTCTTTCTTGTAGTACATCTTGAAATGGGCTATTTCAATTGGATTGAAAATTTGTTTATCTACTCTCTGCTCCACACCTCAATAGCAGTTGTCTCGTAATTCATGTGCAGCACCAAAATTCACGCACCTAAGATAGTTAACCCCAAAGACGAGCATAAGTTCTTTAATAGGATAGTGTCACTACGAGATTTTTTGAATAGGTAAGTAGTGCTTCTTTGGACTTAGATCTTTTAATGTATTCAGATCGTTGGTAGAGAAATTTTGAAAGATAAATTCCGTAGATATTTTTAAAACATAAAATTAACCCAAACCCATAGCTTGGACTCTAATGTGGAGAGTTGAGAGACTTTACCTTCAGCATCAGTTTCACAAAACTGAAGGAAATATCACTATGACAATTTATGGCTCAGATACAAGACGTCAATAGAGGTATTCATTCGTGCCATCAATACCTTTGAGATAGTGAACCCCTGATATTTCTAAGTAAACAGTAAGTGTTGTTTTGTACCACTTTTCATTCTGCGAATCCTTACACTGTACTTTGTGCATTTCAGATTATAGTCCTGGTACTTTCTGTTAATATGGCTGAAGATTGTAACATAAATGATGCTCTAAGACTTCAAAACAAGAATACATTACCTTTTAGGTAAGAGATCTCCGCGCAGCTGTGGCTTATCAGACCGGACAGATCCACGCCTTATCAGCCTTTTATAGTCGATTTTAGCGAGATCTATAAAAGATACAATTTCTCCTGAGGTTATCTGATATCTTAATTGAGTTTCTAAAGTTTCACAAATTCAGATGTCGGAACCTGAATCTTTCAGCAAGGCTGAAATTCACTACGAACAACAATCGGATATCTCTTCCCAAAAGGATGCGGCAGTTTCGAAGAATAACAACGGTTCCAAGTTAACCAAGGTATTACTTAATGATAATCATTATGAAGTCACAAAGAAATATGCTGACGCTACTTTGGATTTGATCCAACAAAGTGGCGGAACTGTTCCAGAATTGACTCCGGAAAAAGAAAAGAAGCTATACCGTAAATTATGGCTCACCATCGTTCCATTAGCTTTTGTTATAAATGCTACCTTGTTCATTGATAAGGACGCCATTACTTTTTCCAGTAATTTGGGTTTGTGGATTGATATGGGAATTGAAAAGCAAGACTATAACAATATCCAAACCTTGTTCTATGTAGGTTATTTAGTGGGTCAACCTTTGAATCATTATTTATTCCAAGCTTTTCCTATCAGTAAATATCTTAGTGGAGTATTATTTTTTTGGGCAATATTATCCTTTGCTACCCTTGGTTGTAAAAGTTACGCTGGTATGGCAGTGCTTCGTTTATTGCTTGGTCTTACTGAGGCCGGAGTTACACCGTGTTGTGAACATGCCATTGCCATGTTCTTTACCTTGGAAGAACAGGCTATAGTCAACCCGATCTTTTGGATCTCGTGTTTAGGTATTGATTTACCATTTTGCTTTGTTGCTTATGGTCTTCAATTCACCACTAGCTGGAGTCCTTGGAAGTGGTATTGGGTGCTTATTGGACTTATTTCCAGTCTAGCTTCAATACTTGCCTTCTTTGTGTTTCCTGATAACCCAGCTAAAGCTTGGTTCTTTACGGTAGAGGAAAGAGTTCATATCATCAAAAGAGTCCAAAAACAATCAAAGTCATCTATTGAACAAAAGACATTCAAAAAGTACCAATTTATTGAAGCTATAAAAGATCCAATCAGTTGGTTGTTTGTGTTTTTTGCCTTAACCAATATGTTAGAGAACGCTACTACTTACCAGGCATCAATTATTTACACATCTTTAGGGTTCAGTAAATTGACATCCAATCTTTTAATTGCAGTTCAAACGGGGTTTTCACTTTTTTGTGCTATCTGTGGATCATTTGCATTGTCAAAGTTCCGTAAACAGTCGGCTATTGTAGCAGTTTGCTGTATGTTCCCTTCATTTTTAGGGAGCTTACTTGCCATGACTATCCCTTACAATAATAAAGCTGGTATCTTGGGTGGAATTTTCTTGACTCGTTCCAATGGTACTGCTTACATTATTGCCTTTTCGTTAAGTCAAACTACTGCTGGTGGTTACACTAAGAGATTAACCAGAACTTTCCTTTGGATGATGGCTTATTCAGTATCGAACATGTTAGCCCCACAAATGTGGCAGGCAAGGTTTGCACCTAGATACATTGTTCCTTGGCTTATACAATTGGTGTTCAGTTGGACCATTGCCCCCTGTACACTTTTATTCATTCGTTATCTTTTGAATAAGAGAAACATCCAGAGAAAAAAGGCAATTGAGGAAGAAGGCGAAGATGATTATGGGTTTGTTGATGTTATTGGTGAAAATGGTGAGGTTATTAAGCAAAAAGTTGATGTTTCAATGTTGGATTTGACTGACTTGGAAAATAAGAGATTCATCTATCCTTTATAAACATTTGGACGACTTTTGCACTTTTGCTTTGGTATATAATTGAGATTTTTTTTGGGGTTTGAAATTATAATGAACTGACATCTCTGTTGAGTAATTTTTAGGTACAATAATAGAAGTCACTCTTTGTTATTAAGTTCTTTTTGTGTAACCTGTTCTTTATCTTTCATTGTACCTTTCATTGTATCATCTTTGATAAGGAAATTCAATGGTAAGTGGATTTTTAAGCGTGAAGAGCCTCTCGTAAATGTGCCGAATTTGCGTGGTTGGATAAGAAATCCTTAACTAAGCGGATCAAGGCACCTGTCAATATCCAAAACCAGTGTCTACTGTATTCTAGTTGTTTGATAATTGTGGTTTTTTGGTGGCACTCGCTTTCATCGAGTTCCTCATTCGTTATCTACTCTCGGCAACCGATATCCTTCTAATATCTTATTGTTGACTAGTTATACGCTGTCCCTGTGATTATATCCCTGTGACTTGATGCTATAAATGTCTAGATACGGGTTTAAGATAGGAGCGCACGACATTCTTCAAAACCTTATAAGAGGGGCCCAGATCTGAGGATTTCCTAGTTTTATATCATGACTAATCTGGAACCCACCTACAAGGAAATTGCTGCAAGAAAGCTTGAGGCTAGAAATAAAAAGTTTATAAAGGAATGGTTACTTCCTGAAAGCCAATTACCTAATGAATCCGTTAAGGATGTTACCAAGTTCATTGAAAAAAATGGGCTTTTAACGGCCCTTGAAATATCCATTACTGAATCAGATGCCCCTACTATTCTTAACAATATCAAGTCCAAGAAATGGAGAGCATTACAAGTGGCTGAAGCTTTCGGTAAAAGAGCAACTCTTGCTCACCAATTAACCAATTGCTTATCTGAAGTGTTTTTTGATGAAGGTTTGGAGACTGCTAAACAATTGGATGAGTACCAGGACAAAACTGGGAAACTTAAAGGCCCCTTACATGGATTACCAGTATCTTTAAAGGATAATTTCAATGTTAAGGGCCATGCCACCACCATAGGGATGGTTAAGCACAGTTTCAGTCCTGAGAAAATGGAACAAGACTCAGTATTGGTTCTGATGTTGAGAGATATGGGAGCTGTTCTATATGTTAAAACAAATGTCCCCGTAGCTATGATGATGCCTGAAACAAAAAACCATATTTACGGTAATACGACGAACCCCATGAACAGAAATTTATCAGCAGGGGGATCTTCTGGTGGTGAGTGCGCTTTAATTAAATTGAAAGGATCACCAATTGGTATTGGGTCTGATATCGGAGGAAGTCTTAGAATACCAGCTTCTTTCCAAAACTTGTACACGTTGAGACCCTCGTTCGGAAGATTTCCTACTTATGGTGCAAGATCAGGTTTGCCCGGGCTCGAGTCCGTTAATAGTGTTAATGGTCCTATAACTACTTCATTAGAATCAATGGAACTTTATTGTAAAACAGTTGTTGATGCTGAACCTTGGTTTCATGATGCCAAAGTCGTAGAGTTGCCTTGGAAGAAGGTGGAGTTATCTGAAAAGTTGAATTTCGCCGTGGTAATTGATGATAAATATGTCAGACCTACACCCCCCATTATCAGAGGAATGAATATTGTAATTGAAAAAATTAAAGAGGCTGGCCATGATATTATTGAATGGGATGCCAGTGATCATCCTTATGCCGCTTCCATCATTGGAAAGTTCTTCTTAAGTGATGGAGGTGCTCATATAAGAGAAGTAGTTGAAGAGACTGGTGAACCTTTATTTGAGTATATGGAACCATACGGATACTCTCAAGATATAGGCGTAGAGAAATTATGGAAATTACAAGCTGAACGTACTTCTTTAATGAAGAAGTTTTTGGATAATTGGAATCAAACTCAGACCAAGACCAAAAACGGTAAACCTATTGATGCAATTATTATTCCTGCGTCTCCTTTTGCTGGTAGCCCTAATCACAAGTTCAGAGACTATGTTGGATACACTTCACCTTTCAATTTAGTTGATTATAGTGTCGGCACTATCCCCGTAACCAGGGCCAACAAGGATTTGGATGTCAAAGAATCTAGAAAAGAATTTTATAGTGAGAGTGATAAGACCATCTGGGCAGATTATGACCCTCAAGAAAGTCATGGCGGGGCCGTCTCTGTTCAAGTGGTAGGCAGAAGATTTCAAGAAGAGAAAGTCATTAAGATGATGGAATTGGTGACAAGTTTACTTGATCTTGAAGACATTTAATTCAATTCCTTTAAATAGAACTTTTAAATGTATAATTGTGTTATTGTTGTAGGCTTTTTTCTGTCTTCTAAGAATCTCTTTGAAGTCTCTAAAAAAAAAATCTGGCAAAGCCTTGAAACAAGACAATTTAATAATGAGATGTTTGTGCATGGAAACCCTACCCCGAATGTAACATGCTAGAGCAGCTATACTGTGTATTTCTTTCCCTTTTGAAAATGTCGTGACGTTTATCTAATGCCCGTAGATAAGAGTTTCCGCACCACCAACGCACTATATAAACCCATGAGATCCTAAAGTTAAATCCCATCTTTATCATCTAAATGGTTAATATTTTCCACAAAGTCAAAGTATTGTTATGGGGGGAAACCCCTTCCAATCCTAAGGAGGCTAGACTTCTTCTTAAGATGGATTGGTTCATTTTATCGTTCATTTGTCTCGTTTATTGGTGTAATTATTTAGACAGATTAAATCTTTCCAACGCTTATGTTTCAGGAATGAAGGAGGACTTGGGCTTACATGGGGACGAGTTCAATGTTATAAATACTATGTTCACTGTTGGTTACGTCATAGGTCTTATTCCTCATAATTTGATTCTTTTGAAAGTTCGGCCAAGTATTTGGCTTAGTTTTTGTTGTTTTGCTTGGGGGTTATTAACTCTTTCCATGTACAAAGCCCATAGTTTCGAAATGTTGATGGCTGTACGTTTCTTCCAAGGTATCTTTGAGTCTGCTATCTTCACTGGTTGCCATTTAATTTTGAGTTTGTGGTATACCGAAACTGAACTTACAAAAAGATCAGCCGTATTTACTTGCAGTGGTCTTTTGGGTAATATCTTTTCATCCACCTTACAAGCAGCGATTTTTACCAATCTAAATGGAAAGAATGGTTTAGCAGGTTGGAGATGGTTGTTCATTATTGATTTTGCTATAACCGTGCCAATTGCTCTTTATGGGTTTTTTTTCTTCCCTGACACTCCTCATACTTCGAAATCTTTTTACTTCACCAAAGAAGAGCTTGACTTAGCTAGACAAAGGAAACCTCCTGCTGCTAATACTACTTTGAACTGGTCAATTTTCAAAAGAGTCACCGGTAACTGGAGATGGTACCTTTTCTCGCTTCTTTTCGTTATGGGAGGTGAAAATGAATCATTTGCAACCAATTCTTTATTTGCCTTGTACTTGGAATATTTCGGTTATAGTGTACCTAATAGAAACCATTTTCCTATGGGGGTATATGCTGTAGGTATATTTTTTACTTTCACATTTGCACTTTATGTGGACGGAACTGGTGGTAGATATCATTACCGAGTGGCGTTATTCATTGGTGTTATTATGATGATTAGTGCTATAATGTTGTTAGCCAACCCTTTGAATCATAACGTAGTATTTGCAGCTCATTATCTTTCTGGAGCAGCCTACGCTTCACAAGCCACTTTCTTTGCATGGGCCAATGTAGTGTGCTCTGATGACTTACCGCAAAGAGCTATTGTGTTAGCATCGATGAACATGTTTTCCAATGCCGTCAATGCATGGTGGAGTCTTCTTTTCTATGGTGCTGACACCGCTCCAAAGTTTAGAAAGGGTGCAATTGCCATGATATGTACGGTAATTTCTAGTGTTATCATTGCATGTGTCATGAGATACATTCAGTTAAGGGAAGAAAAGATTAAAGAAATCGGTGCTATAAGTAATGATGAAATAGAATCAATTAAAGGCACACCATTAGAGGTGAAGGTTGCTGAAACCAACAGTTTATAGGGTTCTAGTCAATTTATGGATATTAATATATAATACAGAGTACATGAGTAGTGTGCATATACTATACGACTTCGTGGGGAAATACGAGTGAAAAATAACTCATCATTAATGGGTTCAGCAAAACCTTTGAAATGTGATGCTAATGTCTCTCTAATATGATCAACTCTGTCATACTCAACTCGCTGAGATTCAATTTTATTTGGGTTCCATTAACACCCTAAAAGTTGGAGCTAGCCAAAGTTTTGTTAGCACTATATGCTTTTCTATGAACACTAAAGCATCACAAAAGAATATCCAGAAAGTGAATAAGCATTGGAGAATTGCAGTATGTGCCTTAGAAGTGGAATTCAAAGTTGGAACGGAAATATGTGTCATTATTGGAATTGTTCTTGTAACTTAATTTATCCCCATGGGGTTCATGTCGGGAAAAACAGAAGCTGTATTTACACCTTCTTAATCAAGAACATCACTAGTAACCCCATATTAATGGGCCCATTATAACATTTGCACGCTTATCAGCATCATTATCAAAGTCAAGATCAGTGCTCAAAGACGTTGAAAGCGGAAATTCATTTTCCGTTGTCGCGGAGATTCAATCCCAATATGGCACAATTGATCCGCCAGTTCAATCTGACCGTTGGTCGCCTCGTTTCAGTATAAAGCTTCAAGTGATCGCTGAAACTCAGTCCCTTAACTAACAATGGCCTACGACAAACAATCAAAAATAATCATTGTAGGATCTGGAGTGTTTGGACTTTCCTCCGCTTACCATCTTGTTAAAAACGGTTACAAAAATGTGGAGATATTCGATAGAATCGATCATGATAAGACCAAGTATAACCCCATGAATGGGTCTGATTGCGCCAGTGGTGACATTAACAAACTTTACAGAATATATTATGAAAATAAGACCTTATATTCGAAGTTAGCTATTAAAGCGTTGGATACATGGGAGCAATGGAACAAGGATATTCAGAAGCTTTCGAAGGAAGATAAAGAAAGGTTTCTAGACGATGACCTTGAATTATTCAGACTTACAGGGGCCATGAGACTTAATGATACCCCAAATTTGAGTCAGGTTGAACTTCAAAATTTGGAAGGATTCAATGAGCTTGGATTAAGAGACTTACAATACAATATAAACTCCAAAAAGGACGTTGAAAGAGCCAAACTTGCTGGATTATCCAGAAAATTAGACGTTATTCAAGATTGGAAGGATAGGGGTATAGTTGATGTGATTTCTGGAACTATTGATGGTGTTGGAAGGATGTTGAAGTCCGATAAAGCTTGCTATTACGTCAAGATTCTCTTAGAGAAACAAGGAGTTAAGTTCCATTATGGTATAAAAGGAGAACTTGCAAACCCCATCATAGAAGGTAAAGATGTTAAGGGGATCCAAACCAAGGACGGAAAGACACATACGGCAGATTTAGTTATTGTAAGTGCTGGATCTTGGTCAACTTCTTTGGTTCCTCAATTACAACATCATACTCAAGCCTCATTGGCCAATCTTGTTTATATAGAAATCCCTAAATCAAGACAAGATTTAATCAATAAGTATTCTGAATACCCTCATATTCAATGGAAAACCACTACTAGTGAGAATGATAGGAATCAGAACTATTATGATGGTGAAGGAGGATTTGCATTTTTTCCTCCTACTAAGGCTGAAGGTATCCTTAAACTCAATACAAGACAAACGAAGTTCTTGAACCCTGTCAAAATTGGCGATAAGTACATATCTGTTCCTAAAACATTGGGTGATGAGAAATTACCCAAATCGGTAATTGAAGAATCCAAAGAAATTTATATGGCTATAGCTCCTGATGTTCTTAGTATTCCAGGGATTAAATTGAAGTCAAAGTTGATTTGGTATACGGACTCTATCAATAGTGACTTTGTTATTGATTTTGTTCCAAGTTTGAATAATTTGATTGTTGCAACAGGAGGTTCAGCCCACGGATTCAAGTTCTTTCCAGTATTAGGTGAGACAATCATTAGCAGAATTGAAGGTATTACGGATGATTACACAAAGTTGTTCAGTTTCAAGTCCCAAGACGATATTGTGGTGGACAATTATGGATTGAAGGTGGCCGATATCAACAAAGACGAGAGGAAAAAATTCTCAAACGTTACTTTGGCCAGTGATGGGGATTACGTTATCACAGAGGCAGACCTTGCAAAAATCAATACTGTTAAATTGTTATAAACGAAACCCAAATAATAAATATTTAGGAATTCATATAATAAATGTCGCATATACTCATATCCACTTAGAGGCGAATGAAATTCCTTGAATTTAAAATAAAACTTTCTTTTTGACCCTTTTCTTGGTCTTAGACACGTCATGCTTATCCCTAATTGCCCCAAACATGACAAACTCTTGTTGGAATTTCCCTTTCTATCACTTTCCATAAAGAATAGCTTAGTTATTCTCTCGGCCGGGGGTATAATGAAACAAAAGCTTATAGTGATAATGTCGAATTTGCAACCTCGCGACATGTTTGTAAGCAAATTAATTGCCGGGGAAAACCCAACATTAGTAATTTGGTGCACGCCGCTTGTAAACTCCAGAAGTATATAACTTGTAATCTCTGTCTGTACTCTCTAATGGCTCTTTCGAGGTTTGTTAGAGACAGTTTCGTTGGTAGGCTAACCTACCATTTATCTGGACACAAGTATTTTTATCACAAAGAAGAAGCTAAAGATTATGTAATCCCTGACAAATATCTAATAGGTAAGGCTGTAAAAGACATGCCAACAGAGATAGACCCAACACTAAAAACCGAATGTAACTCTTCCAGTGATACTATCACTTTAACGGCTTCTGATAAGATAATAGTGACATGGGACGGAGATGACGATCCAGAAAACCCCCAAAACTGGCCATATAGCCATAAGGTTTTCTTTGTGTTAGAAATCTGTTTCTTAACTATTGTAGTTTATATGGCTTCTGCTATATACACCCCTGGTGTGGATCAAATCATGATAGATTTGAATACGACTAGAGTCAAAGCCACGTTACCCTTAACTTTTTTTGTCATAGGCTACGGAGTTGGGCCTATGGTATTTTCACCCATGAGTGAAAACTCCTTATTTGGAAGGACTTATATTTACATTGCAACCTTGTTCCTCTTTGTGGTGTTGCAGATTCCAATTGCCTTGGTGAATGATATTGCTTCATTGACAGTTTTAAGATTTTTAGCAGGTGTTTTCGGAAGTCCAGCATTAGCTACAGGTGGTGCTTCAATGGGTGATGTTACCAGTAAAGCTTATTTGCCTATAACATTGGCTATTTACTTTGTAAGTACTTCTGCAGGTCCGCTGATGGGACCTTTAATTGGTTCTGTGTTGATAGTGAAAAGAAATTGGCATTGGACTTTTTGGTTTGTATGTATGGCTTCAGGAATTGCCTTTACCACCTTTTTGTTTTTCTTACCAGAAACTTTCGATAAGAAATTATTAGCAAGAAAAGCCCAAAGATTAAGAAAACTTACAGGTAATCCAAATATTGTAAGTGAAGGGGAATTGGAAAATGAAAGTATTACTGCCAGAGAATTGGCTATTGAAACTTTATGGAGACCAATTGAAATCAGTTTTTTCGAACCAGTGGTTTTATTTATCAACTTATATATTGCTTTAGTTTATTCAGTATTATACCTTTGGTTCGAAGCTTTTCCAATCGTATATAGAGACACACTTCATTTTGCTTTGATTCCCCTGAATGTTACTTTTTCCAGTATAGTGGTTGGTGTTTTCTTTGGTGCCATAGCATATATATATTGGATTTACAAGATATACACGGTTCCATTATTAAACAAACAAACGGTATATCCAGAAGTGGTTCTTCCGGCCATGATTGTTGCTTCGGGGTTCATGACTACAGGAATCTTTGTATTTGGATGGACCTCAAGTGCGGACTTGCCATGGTTCCCTCCATTAATCGGATCTGCTTTATTCATTATCGGAGCTTTCGTTATATTTCAAACTGGGTTTAATTATTTGGCAGATTCATTTCCTAAATACTTAGCTTCTGTTTTTGCTGGTAATGATTTGTTTAGATCAGTTATAGCAGGATCTTTCCCGTTATTTGGAGCCCCTCTTTTCAATAATTTGGCCACTCCCAAATTTCCAGTAGCTTGGGGATGTTCCGTTTTAGGGTTTATAAGTTTTGCTATGACATTAATTCCAATATTATTTTATTTGAACGGTCCAAAATTAAGAGCAAGGTCGAAGTTTGCTGATGTTGCATAGGTTACATATAGTTTATAGAATTAATATATCCATTAACAAATTATTCGGTTTTGAGATTCTCAACAACTTCCGTTAAAATCAACTTTCCAACTAATTAGGATTTTATAAGATCAATTAACACATTACTGTGGCGTTTGCGTACAATGTATTATTCCGGACAAGTGATTGCAAAATCGCCATCGCCGCACAACTAATACAGTATCGTTTGTCCGCAACATCTTGATCCGCATTGCGTTTAATAATTTGATTGAATATAAAACAAGTCAATAATCTACGATTGTACCATTGACTACAATGTACGACAAAGACTCAAAAATCTTAGTTGTAGGTTCGGGGGTGTTTGGGCTTTCCTCCGCTTATCACTTGACTAAAAAGGGATATAAAAATGTGGAGATCTTCGATAGAATCAACCACGAAGAAACCAAATATAGTCCATTACATGGTTCTGATTGTGCTAGTGGTGATATAAATAAATTCTTCAGATTGTACTATGAAAATAGAACCTATTACTCGAGATTGGCTCACAAGGCTTTAGACACTTGGGAGCAATGGAACAAAGACATACAGAATCTTTGTCCGGAAGATAAGAAACGGTTTCTTGATACTGATCTAGAATTGATAAGATTATCGACGGGTATGAGGCTCAACAACACTCCACAGTTGAGCCAAGTTGAGCTCCTGAATTTAGAAGGGTTCAATGAACTTGGACTAAGAAATTTGCAATACAATATAAACTCCAAAAAAGACGTTGAAAGAGCCAAACTTGCTGGATTATCCAGGAAATTAGACGTCATACAAGATTTAAAGGACCGAGGTAAAATTGATATTGTATCTGGGACATTGGATGGGATTGGAAGAATGTTGAAGTCCGATAAAGCTTGTTATTACGTTAAGATTCTCCTAGAAAAAGAAGGAGTAAAATTCCATTATGGAAAAGCTGGAGACTTTGATAGTCCAATGTTAGATGGTGAAGAAGTTAAGGGAATTAAGACTAAAGATGGTAAGACTCATAATGGAGATTTGGTTATTATCAGTAGTGGACCATGGTCTGGATCATTGATACCTACTTTCCATCAACATATTCAAGCATCATTAGCTAATGTTGTATACTTGCAAATTCCCAAATCAAGGCAAGACCTTATCAACAAATACTCAGAGTACCCTCATTTGCAATGGAAGACAACATCCAGTGCCAACGATAGGACAACTAATGATTACAATAATGAGGGAGGATTTGCATTCTTTCCTCCAACCAAAGAAGAAGGGATTTTGAAAATTAATACTAGACAAATCAAGTATTTAAATCCGGTTAAGATTGGACAAAATTACGTTTCTGTGCCTGATACATTAGGAGATGAAAAATTGCCTAATTCGGTACTTCAAGAAGCAAAGAGAATCTTCATGGCTCTTGCACCAGATGTAGTTCAAATCCCGGGAATCAAATTAATGACAAAAAAGCTTTGGTACACCGATGCTATAAATACTGACTTTGTCATTGATTTCATACCGGGATATAAGAATCTTTTGGCAGCTACGGGGGGAACTTCTCATGGGTTCAAGTTTTTACCAGTATTAGGGGAATTTGTAGTGAACAAAATTGAAGGTGTTACCGATGAATACACAGACCATTTCAGATGGAAGAATATTGAGGATCTCAAGTATGATGATTATGGGTTATTGGTCGATATTAGTAAAGATGAGAGACGGGACTTTACAAAGGCTGAACTTTTAGATGAGAAGGACTTGGAATTCACAAGGGAGGATTTAGATGAGTTAGACAACGTTACTCTTTAGGGTTTAATGATCTTCATGAAATTCACCCTTATGTTAGAGGCTAGACCCTGATTTAGAATTCAAGTAGTAAGAGTACGAAATAGGAAACACACCTTGATTATCATATAATGCTGTTGGAAGTCTCATATAAACCGATATATCCATACAAGAGGAAACCAGAGAGGAAACCAGAGAATATAAATTCATTATAAATCAATTATTAACAATTTCAATTCCTTCAATTTCAACTCTAGTAACTTCTTATCTTCCTTCGAATAAAATCGATTAATATATTTCTCTAAGAAGGTTAAACAAAACTTCAAATCCTTTGTGTTGATGAAGTTTAAAGATCTTGAATACCTTGTCACTTTTGTATGGTTAATAACCTGAATTACACCCTCCATCTGTTGTGAATGTTCAAGGACTTCGAACTCTTTTGCATTTAGCCCGTGACGCTTTATAGTAATATAAAGATCATTAAATTTATGTAAATACTGTAAAACTCGGAAACTTTTGAATTTCTTTAAACCTTTGTATTGTTTGAGAATCCACGGATCTATATAAACTTGATCCATTGGACTATAATTCTCTAAATTATAATACATATTCTGTTTATGACGATTAGTCACTTCCTTAGTGTATTCGAACGACAATTTGGTTTCCTTATCATCACATATATCCGCTTTACATCTCTTGGTAGAAACCCACAATCGGTAAATAGGATTGAAAATATGATCATTGAATACTTTATAATATAACCCTCTGGAATATTCTCTCTTCAAAATATCCTTAAACTTCTGGGGAACATAAGTTACTTGTCCTTCAAACAACGTGGGTCTTAATGGACTTAATTCCTCTAACTTATAGAAATGATTGTTCTTACAGTTATAAATCCGTCTACCATTATATAAAGAAGCTCTCTCTTTGAATAAAAGTTTATCAAATTCCAGCTTCACTAATGTTGATGATCTTTCCTTATCTATGTATTCGGGGTCTAACAATTGATTGAACTCTATCAGATCCTTATTAGCTACGGAGATATATTTGGAATCCTCAGTGAAGGTTAAAGCCGTGATATCCACATATAAGCCTGTAGCTATATCGACGAACCTGGCATCTATAGAATTGAGGTTATCATTACTTCTGTGGAAAATATGAGTATTTATATCAATTAAATATTGGCCAACTCCATACTTTTCGTTTAAATCTACAACAATGGACTGGTTAAAGTTCCTTGCCAACGTTAATAATGACTCCATAGTGATTTGAACATCTAGATCATTATCCCAAGGCAAGTTCATTCCATTCCAATACCACCCCAATAAAGTTCCATGGCATATCCAGGTCTTCATACCTATAGAATTAGCAAATTGGAGCCATGCTCTTGAAAGTCTATTCAAAGTCGAAATTCTTTCATAAACACTCATATGCAACTTCTTAAAAAACCGCCAGTCGAAATGTGATCCTCCTTTAAATTTCATTTGTGCTTCATGGAAGTACTTGGGTGGTTCACTAAATTGCTGTGAATGTATTAAACTATTCATTAATCGTTTATCTTTGTCGTTATACGCCATCTTATTTGATAATTCCTTAGAAAAGTGATTTATATTGAATAAGAATTCGCTTCTTTGTAAAGTTACATTAACCCCTGAGCTTATCCGTCTTATTTTATTATCACTGGTGTTATCTATTGAGAATCGGTAAACACTATTCCTAAATTTCTTTATTTGTTTTAGATATTCCATTGGTTTAGTATGAGATTCAACCACATTGGATTGTTCATGATAAATAGGAAAAATAATACTCGAGTCCTCCACCAAAAACACAACACTTTCAGGTACTGGAGCATTCAGTAAATATTGTTCACCATAAACTCTTCTAGAATCCTCTCCCATTGGTAAATCATAAGGATTTAGATAGAGTCCATCGTCATTTTCATAACAATACTGTGTGATATTAACTAAAGGAAGATCAAGTGATTTGAAAAGATCTTTACACTTATGAAAGTTCTCCAACTCCCTAATATTAAGAAATTGAGACCAACTAAACGGTAAGGCTATTTCTGTAATTCCTGAGTTGTTATCTAAAACCCTATTAATTCTCTCAACCCAATAAGCAACCAAACTCCTAGGATCATGTGTTAAAAATTCACAAACTTCGTCATCCACAAAACCACCTTCACAACTTTCATACACTACATCCAAAATACCATCATTCAATTCATTAGATTCGTAATTCTCATAAAAGTCATTCATGTCATTAAACGTTAACTCTTCCAGAAAGTCAGATTTTCTGGGGTAAAGTATCCCAATTACGAAGATTCCCACTAAATATACCCAAAGGGACTTCAATTTCCATGGCGGAGAACTAATCCCCCTTTTAAGTCTATATTTGACTCTGGCTATTCGTATCGGTAGTCCATTGAACATTTATCAACTTCGCGTTTGTAATTTGCAACAAGTTTTACAACAAGTTTTTTTGCAGCCTCTACTATTGAAATAATGAATTATTAACTTAGTTTTTATATTTACAAACCTATATTCTATACAATGCCTCAATTAACCTGCGCTTTGATATTATAAGCTTCAATAGTCTTATCTACCAGGATTGAGCCTTAGAACATCCATTCAAGTATTTTATCTTTTAATCCCAATTTATAATCCTCTTTATTAATACCCAATTTAGCATAATATTCATATTCATGCTCTTCAATTTCCTCTAATCCTGTAACCAAGTCAGCTTGTGCTGGAATAACTGTCTTTGTCTTTTTTAAGAATTTCCAGAAGAAAATCAAAATAATATTCACAAACACCATAATATAATTGAAGATGAATGAGGAAGTATCCCAGTTTCCGGGTAAAAAGTTAGTATAACCAATAATACCTACCATAATAATTAAAAAGAACAATGTGAAATAAATTGAATATGGTTGGAACCATGATTTATATTTGAGGCCGTCTCTATCAATTCCTTGGGCCTTACATGCTCTGTACCATCCGATGTATGTTATACTCATATAGACGTAATTCAACACTTGGGATCCGGTACAAATACTGACCAAGTAATTCAACACAGTTGCAGAATTTGATCCTAATTGCAATAATGACAATAAGGCGAAACATAAAGCAGCAATAACACAGAAAATTGGTACACCAGATTTAGTACAATAGCTAAAGAATCTTGGAGCAAATCCTTGTTTGGCTAAACCATATAAAACTCTTGACGAACAATAGACAAAGGAATTACCGGTTGAGAAAGCAGCAGTGACCATAATAGCATTGACAAGATCAGGCAAACCTTTAATACCCAAGTTATTCATAGCTATAACGTAAGGGGATTTTGCAGCACCTGTTGATGGAGCGTTAACTAAAGTTGGATCATTATAAGCACAAAGAATACCAACACAAAGAGCACCACCAGCGTAGAATAATGATAAACGGTAAATAACTGACTTAAAAGCCCTTGGCATATTTTCTCTAGGATTAACAGCTTCAGATGCAACAATTGATAAATATTCTGGACCAACAATCGTGAACGCTGCTGAAATTAAAGCTGCCAATAACCCTTGAAATCTTCCAGAAGCACCTGTACTAAGATATTCAGCCATTGGACCACCTTCGGCACCCCAGTTGCTGAACCCAAAGGCATCATGTTTGGGATTACCCCCAGACATACTAACTAATGTAAAGAACAACAAACCAATCATTAAGATTAATTTACTTATGGAAAGCCAAAATTCAGTTTCACCAAAAATTCTGACGGCGAAAATGTTAATGACAGCATAAAGAAAAATTTGAATTCCTAAAGTTATACCAGCGGAGTAATCGTCCCTCCAAAAATGAATCATACCGTTAACGGCAGTGATTTCGAAAGGAATGTATAAGGACTCCATAAAATAGAAATTCCACCCAGTAGCAAACTCTAAAGCTTCATCAACTGTTCTACCTGCTAATGTGACAAATGGGGAAGCAACTGGTAAATATGATACCATTTCTCCAACAGCATTAGTTAAAAGTAAAATTATTAAAGTCCAAAATGAATAAGCTAATAATAAAGACAATGGACCTCCACTCATCAAACCTGATCCAATACTGATGAACACAGCAGTACCAATAGCTCCTGAGATGGCAATAAGATTTATAATTCTTAAAGGTAAAGTTCTATGAATTTTCTCTTGAGGGTTTACGTAGAACCATCCTACTTTAACTGGCTCGGAGGTGGGATTAGAGCCCGAAGTCTCATTGTAAACAGAGACTTCTGTGGTATCCCTTTCTTTCTCAATACCAGTAGACATATTAGAATCCCTTTTGTGTATAAAGCCTTTGTTTGACTTTATCTGGCCTGGGAAATTATCGTGATTTAAATACGTTTCCAGGTTTAAATTATTTTCTCATCGCAAATTCGCCAATTCCTGCATATAACTCAGCCGTTGTGGTGCAAATAGTCTAATGGGGCTGCAACCTGTGCGTTATGCATAACCGATACCGGTGGGTTCATCTTACTATGGTATTACCAGTAGTATTACCACCTACACCCATAGAAACTGAATTCGTTGTAGAGATAAATCAATGAAAGCACATATCAACATTTGTGTAATCTGAATTACAATTAGATCTATTCGTGACGATAAGATGGAATTCTGATAATATTTCCGCGATTTCCCGGAATTGTCGACGGAATCACGGAATTCTGAGTATATTAAGCAATGTTATCTATATAGTAATAGATCATATACTATTTACGGCAAGGTGAATACGACTAATATTTTGGACTTTTTGATGTGGAATTGGTGTGGTCAATATTTTATAGTGAAATATACACGGCCCGTATGAGGTGAAACTGATTTTAGATAACTGTTTGTAATATGTTTGGTTTGTGAACTCATTATCATTGACGGTGGGGTCATTTTATATACGATAAGTTGAAGATTAATAGGTACGGAAAAGTGACAGAAGTATACTTAAGCGATATTATCCTGACACTAGAAGGCAAGAGTTATATGAAGCGAGACAGCAAATAGCTGCTGATCATCTTGGTAGTATCGTTTTCATATACGTTGCACTTTGGCTCAATATGCCATTCCATCACAATATCGGTCTCCATTTTACCCAAAAAACATAAAAACTCAAGACCGAAATTCCAATATTAAATTGCAAAATAAGGTTGCAAAATATGGTAAAACCACTACCGGATACAAACCAGCAAATTCAAGACCACGCGAACACGATAACAGGACCCTCACCATGTACTTCCCCAACATCCTACCAATTGGTCAATTCGCTTTAAATAGGTCCCCATTGGATAATACATGTCCGATTAACGTTCCTTATAGTTGTAGTAATCCATCACCCATCCCAGATTCGTGCTGTTACGAGAATCCTGGAGGAATTCTTTTGCAAACGCAATTCTGGGATTATTACCCACCAATTGGTGATAACCATACATTCACTTTGCATGGGTTATGGCCCGACAACTGTGATGGTACATACGAACAGTTTTGTAATCCATCCTTGGAAATTCATAACGTCAGACTGACTTTGGAAAAGTATCTGCCAAGCTTAGCCTCGGAAATGGATTTATATTGGAAGAACTTTAATGGAAACGATGAACTGTTATGGGAACATGAATTCAATAAACATGGAACATGTGTCAAGACTATTGATCCTCATTGTTATTCATCATTCCAGGATGGAGAAAATGTCTTTGATTATTTCAATATAACCATGAATCTCTATAAGTCTTTACCCACGTTTGAGTTCTTAGAACAAGAAGGAATTGTTCCCAGTACCGAGAAAACTTACACCAAGAAACAAATTGACGAAGCTTTGACTAAGCACTTCGGGCAAAAGGTTTATTTCAAGTGTAATAAGTACCATGGGTTACAGGAAGTTTGGTATTACCATCATTTGAAAGGATCATTATTACAAGAGAACTTTAAGCCTATTGATACATTACATGCTTCTAGTTGTCCAGAATATGGAATTAGATTCTTCCCCAAAGGATCTTTTGGTGGTGACCCTCCACCTTCTCAACCTCCTGGAGGTGGAAGAAGAGGGTACTTGAAGATATCCGATGGATGTTTAATCTCTAATGGGAAATATTTTACCAAAGGAACTTGTGCTACTTTCCGAGTCAATAAGGCTGAGTTTGGTGGATACAATTTAATATCAAGCAAAGGTATTTGTGGCATTGAAAACAATGCTATTGTTTGTAACAGAGCCAAAAAGACCAAAACTCAATTTGCTTTGAATAAAGGATTGATTGGGTTTAACAATAATTTTAAATGGTGTATCAAAGGAGATAAAGATCAAAAGGATGTGGTCTTAGATGATGGCAATTGTGACAGTTTCGAAATCAAATTGACTTAGAGATTCTGTTTTCTCCGTTGAGGAATCATTTATTAATTAACTTCATTAAGTCATTATGCAGTTGATGCAATCTAAAACAAAAACAAAAATCAAACTATATAAAAATATACACACAAGATGTAACAAGAAACCTAATATCTATAGATTTCAGCTTTGAAAGGACCTTCAACTGGTAAACCTAAGTATTCAGCTTGAACATCAGTTAAAGTAGATAATTTAGCACCTAAATGAGATAAATGTAATTTGGCGACGGTTTCATCTAAAATCTTTGGTAATAAGTGAACACCGACTTCAAATTCACCAGTCTTGGAGAATTCAGGGTATTTAGATCTGAATTCCTCATTCTTGGAGTTGAATAAAACAATTTGAGCTAAAACTTGGTTACTGAAAGAACAAGACATAACAAAAGATGAATGACCAGTAGCACAACCTAAGTTGACCAATCTACCTTCAGCTAATAAGATGATGTGTCTACCATTCTTTAATAAGTATCTGTCAACTTGAGGTTTGATGTTAACAACAGATTTAGCATTAGCTTTTAACCAAGCAACATCAATTTCAATATCGAAATGTCCAATGTTACAAACAATGGCATCATTTGGCATAGCTTCGAAATCTTTACCAGTGATAATATCTCTACAACCAGTAGTAGTAACAAAGATTTGACCAACAGAGTTAACTTCATCCATTGGTAAAACTTCATAACCAGAAACAGCAGCTTGTAAAGCATTAATTGGATCAATTTCAGTAACAATGACTTTAGCACCCATACCTCTTAAGGCCATAGCACAACCTTTACCAACATCACCGAAACCAGCAACAACAGCGGTTTTACCAGCAATCATAACATCGGTGGCTCTTTTAATACCATCAATTAATGATTCTCTACAACCGTATAAGTTATCGAATTTAGATTTGGTAACAGAGTCATTGACATTGATAGCTGGGACCTTTAATTTGTTATCCTTTAACATCTTGTATAAGTGATGAACACCAGTAGTGGTTTCTTCAGATAAACCGTAACAGTCGCTTAACATTTCTGGGTATTTTTCGTGAACTAAAGAGGTTAAATCTCCACCATCATCTAAGATTAAGTTTAATTTCTTACCATCTTTGAAAGCGAATAATTGTTGTTCAATACACCATAAGTATTCTTCTTCAGTTTCACCTTTCCAAGCAAATACTGGGACACCGGCAGCAGCAATTGCGGCAGCAGCGTGATCTTGGGTGGAGAAAATGTTACATGAAGACCAAGTGACTTCAGCACCTAAAGCAACTAAAGTTTCAATCAAAACAGCAGTTTGAATGGTCATATGTAAACATCCGGCGATTCTAGCACCTTTTAATGGTTGATCTTTACCGTATTTTTCTCTGATATGCATTAAACCTGGCATTTCATTTTCAGATAATTCGATATCTTTTCTACCGAAGGCAGCTAAGGAGATATCAGCAACTTTGTAATTGTGAGCTGGACTAGACATTGTAATTCTGTGATTAATTGAACTGATCTGAAAAACGTTTTGAAAATTTTTTTTCAACGATTTTTCGCATGGGATGGACGCTAAACGAGGGCGGCCTTCATGCGGCGAGTCTTTTGATGTAAATGAAGAGAAGAAAGAGAATATTGAGGTTCTGTTTTTGTGTTTGTGTTTGTGTTTCTGGTCAGCTCCTAGGTTAATGACTTTGGTTTATAGTTGGTAATTTGTGAAGTTACAAAAGGAAGTTGACAAATAGAATAGATAATTTAGAGAGTGTTTAATTAAAGTTTAGCAGTACCCGCAGTGCCTCGCCAACTCTCCTTAAACCACCACGGTGTCTACCGCGAATAGTGCTTGGCTGCCATGCTACGCTTAAGACTTTGTTCATATATTCATTACTATAATACATTAAATCTCAAACTTTAACCAATCTAAATCCTGAGGAGCTTCTTCCTGTTCATTAAATTCAGATTTTAAATATTCCGGTTTGAAATATTCGGGTTTAACGTTTGACTCTACAATGGATTGTCTATTAGTGTTCTGATTGAATTGTCCTTGAAAAGAACCCAAGGATCCCTGATATGATCCTTGTAAGGGTCCTTGTAAAGACCCTTGATTATATAACTCTGATGGTTTATCGAAATACGTCGGATTATTATTAAAACTTCGTAAGTTGTTCGCAAATGATGATGGGGTAGGGGTATTAACGAATGAATTTCTCTTTGGGATGGATATCACACTATTTTTTCTACTATTACTTAATTGATATGATGATAACGATGACATTGAAGGTTTCCGACTAATAATATCGGATTTCTTCCTTTTAAATGATTGGTTGTATTCATTATTGTGAATGTTATAAACCATTGGCGATGCTGGACTATTTGGTAGTGACCCGTTTCTTGGGATTGGAATTGATTTAGAATTAACACTGCTGGACGTCGATGATGGTTTAGGTAAAATTAAAACGTTTTTGTGTCTTGGCCCATTCGAAGCATCGTCCTCTATATCGTAATTCGGAGTACTGACATTACTATTGAATTTCATCTTACTGATGTCGGTCAGATTAGGCACCGAATTAGATAATTTACCAATAATAGACCTTCTTGACGATCTTTTCTTAATAACGTCAGTTTTCAAACTTAATGGCCTTGTGGTACCATGTAACTTTAAGAAAAGCCCACATGCATTACAAAGAGTATTACCATCAGGGGATTTTCTCCATAATGGAGTTTTTACAGTATGGCAATTAAAACATTCAATTGGTTTCCCCAGCGACCCTATGGGTATGGCATTAGGGGTATTGGCTGCACTAGGGGTGGATGCTGAAGGTGTAAATGCTGGACTCCTGCTCTGGATTTGAGTGAATGCGGGGCTTTTTGTTTGTATTTGAGTGAAACCGGGGCTCTTGGTTTGTATTTGGGTGAAACTTGGACTTCTGGTTTGTATTTGTTGATTTTCTTGGAATGAGGTGGTTAAATTTGATTTTGGTTTGAGTGGTTTCTTTTTAAAATTTGGACTGGATTGGATGTCACTCATTGGAGTATTAACCGGGCTAATATCCTTCTTTTTATAAAATGTATTGGGTGGACTATAATCATTCATACTAACAGGAGTAATATCCATTATTGACACAGGCAATGATTTCTTAGCATCATAACTCTTGTCATCATAGGATAATGGACTCAAAAGATCTAAAATATCATCTCTTCCTTCATTATACTTTAAATGACTCTGTTGACTCTTAAGATTATCTTTTCTTAAGTTTCTATTCTCAACACGGTCTTGCAATAACAACAACTTCTTTGCTGAGTTGTATAACTCATAAATGCTTGGACTATCAAAATCCGGTAATGGCATTTGACTTTGACTTTGACTCTTCTCCAATAACAATGACTAAGGCTTCGGGGTGCGATTTCGCCAATAAATTATCAATCGTCGTAAGAAAACTTGAGTAGTAAAACGACCTGGGCTTGGTATATAAATTCACTTAAATAAACTATGAGGTTGAACTTTGATAGGTTTTGGTGAAAGTTTTAAAGGTTCTTGGGTTTAGGTTAGGCGTATGAAAATTTTTCTTGTCGTAAGTGATTTTTTTTTTCGCACAATCCTCGTGACGTCGTAGATTACCAAATTAGGAATGTAGAGACCAAGTGCGACTATAAGAATACCTATTAGAGCCAACAATTTGAGGTGGGATAAATCCGGAGGGATTATATGCATTCTTGGAATAAAACGTCTATTTCCTATTTTTTATAATTACTATGAAGCCTATATTCAAATGAGAGTCCCTTGACCCTTTCTTCACTTTCACTACCTAATAGTAAATCACATTCTTTTATCACGTTTAGCAAAGACTCACACAAAATTCTTCTGGTTTGAACATTCTTCTTAAATTTAGTTAAATTCGAATTCCATAAACTTATTATGTTGACATCTCTTCTTACACTTAACACCATCCCATTGATATCGTTCAATAAATAATCCACCAAGTCGGGGGAATGTTCTTGGTGGTCTATAAACGATCCACTCATTATTTTGATTATTAATGTTTCCCATATTAAATTTAACCTTTGGTTAGTATTTGTACCATCAGTGTTCAGTTTATTAAACTTGAAAACCCATCTACCACCCTTGGTATTGAATGGATCTTCCCATACTGGATTTATGCCACTTTTAAATATTAAATATTCGGTATCTGTCACTTCCAGGGGCAATTTCATTAACCCTAAGTCCAACCACATCTGTTCCACACTTCCTATATGTTTGGTAACCTCCGCAGGAGAATTATATTTGGGGAATTCTATAGGCTTGGTGGTTTGTAAATAATCAGGTTGAGGTTTATTGGTCCTTGAATGATGCCATATACTCCAACAGTACGGTAATATCGCCTGTCCTTGTAAATTTTCAATGATCTGATCGGGCAACTTCAATGCAGGATGATTTAACAATTCAGATTTGTGTCTTCTGTAATCCCTATTATTATTCTGATGGTGATGTGATCCATTACTATGCCCGTTATTATGTCCGTTATTATGACCATGATTATGATGCGAATTATGATGCTGATTATAATGTGAATGTGAATTATTATAGTGACGATTCAATTCTCGGCTTGTGTTTGTGGTGAATTCTTCTTCTTTACCGGGATTCATTATTCTATTGAACAACGACTCGGCTCTTTTTAAATTATCTGACATGGTTAGTATGGGGATGGGTTGAAAATTTTTCAGTGCGAACTGTGAGAGAATAATAAATACATTCAACGATACAATCTAAAGGTTAACCCTTGACTATACAATTACTTCAAAGGCACAAACGTGGCGATATGAAATGAAGAACTCATACTTTGGAATAATAGTGTAAATAAGCACCTAAAGTTTTAACCCCATTAATGTAATTACTAACATCTAATTTCTCATTAATACTATGAGCTCCATCATCTCCTCTACCCATTGGCAATAATAAAACGTCGGTTTTCAATTCTTGTTCAAAAGATAAAGTGACTGGAATAGATCCACCTTCTCTAGTATAATCAGGTTCAACATTCCATACGTGTTTGGTGGCTTTAGCAGCTGAAGAGAAAGAATCATTGTGAGGATTGGATACCCAATAAGTACCATCATGTAACAAATGGGCATCAAGTTTGTTAGGACTGTTCAATTGCTTAAAGAGTTCTTCAACGTATTGAACTACAAGTTGATCTAATTTCTTTGGTTCAATGTTTGGAACAGTTCTAATTGAGAATTTTCCAACGACTTTAGCAGGAATAACTGTCTTAGCTCCACTACCGTAGAAAGCACCCTCAATACCATGTAAAGATAATGAAGGATATCTCCATCTATGTTGTAAAGCGGTTTTCTTATTATCATGTAAACCAGTGTTAGAACCGGTGGCA
The DNA here is from genome assembly GCA_030563265.1 of Yamadazyma khao-thaluensis. Classification (NCBI taxonomy): domain Eukaryota; kingdom Fungi; phylum Ascomycota; class Pichiomycetes; order Serinales; family Debaryomycetaceae; genus Yamadazyma; species Yamadazyma khao-thaluensis. The sequence goes on from JAKUBQ010000016.1 coordinate 41,853, forward strand.
GAATTCAAATCATCAAGAGAATAATCAATTGCATCATATAACTTATCTTCTTCGTCAGTTAATGGTGCTACCATTTCTTTGATACCAGGAATCAAAATCTTCCCTTGACTATCAACCAATTGGGACATAACTTTAACTAAATCGGTCATTGGTTCAGCAATCATACCACCGAAAACACCACTATGTAAATCAGCACCAGGACCTTTGATTTCAATTTCATAATAATGGACTCCTCTTAACCCATAGGTTAAAACTGGTTTCTTAGTACCTAACCAATAATTATCAGAGATACAAACAGTATCAACACCTTTAAAGTATTGAGAAGCTTGTTCAGCAATCAATTCATCCAATCCAAGAGATCCACTCTCTTCCATACCTTCGAAGCAACATACGATATTTACCGGTAATTCCCAACCCAATTGTTTATGAGCTTCAAAAGCATTTAACCATCCCATGACGGGACCTTTATCATCAGTAGATCCTCTACCGTACAAAATATCTTTAGTCTTGTCATGAGTTAAAACAAAAGGTTCGGTATCCCAACCATCTTCCTTTAAAGCTGGTTGAACATCATAATGACCATAAATCAATACCGTCTTTTTATTAGGATCGTTACCTGATCTAGCTAAAACTACAGGAGGTAACTGTAATTTTGGATCAATCACAGGTGGTGGTTGAGTACCTAAATCCTTCAATTGGATATCAATAAAGTCTAAATTCTTCAATTCTTCAACTAAGAAATCAGCCATTTTGAATACCTCAGGTCTTAAGGTTTCATCACCGGAGACAGATTTGATGGCTACTGCCTTAGTTAATCTTTCGATGTATTTTGGTTTCAATTCTTCGACCTTTTCGAAGAAAGGTTCTAATGGGAGTTTATCCAATGACATGTTCTACTTGTTACTTGACAATACCTGACAATATTTGACGATATTTGACAATACTTGACGTAAGGAGTCGAGGTTTTTTTTTCGCAGGGCCACCTCTATCTATGGCACTTGCGTGAGATGGAAAGTAACAACGATGTCAGACAGTGAGGATGAGTTGGGACAATTGATTAATATTAGTGGTAGACTTCAAGAGAAAAATGGAATTGAAGTTCCTAAGAAGAATGCTAGTGGTGGAAGAACCTTCACTAGGGTTCATAAAAGAAAAGTGTCAGAGACAGAATTAGACTTAATCTCTGATTTGGTATTTAATGATAAACAATCCCAAGTACTTCTAAATGATATGAAGCTTCAACAAAACATCCAAACTAAAGAAGATGCTATAAAACTGGAAAAGATGGTATATGATGAATTGAAAGCGAATTTAAAAAAAGAATTGATGAGTGATGGCACTATAGGCACACCTAAAGACATCAATTCAAAGATGAATGAATTATTGAAGATATCAAAGGATTATAAACGTTATGCTCGATATTGTTATGTTTTTAAGAGTCTTTCCCCTTATTCAAGTTCCAATTGGGAAACGTCTACTGATAAAGCCTTTTTACAAAATATAGATAGATCTTTAGTAATCAAACCCATAGACAAACCCTTGCCTGAAAGTATCATTCAAACAAATTTAGGAATTCTTCAAGATTACATAAGTGTAAAATTCCATCATGAAAATCGTAATAGTGACACAAATTTGCTTAAAGTGAAGATATATCTTAAATACAATATGATTTATAACAGTCCAGATGTTTCTGGGTTGTATAAACTTTTCTTCCTAACATTAACAGACGAAAACTTAATACGACATCACTATCCTAGTATTGTAGAGTTTTGCGGATTGTTCCATAACTTGCATGAACGATATCCTATTACAATTGAAGCGATATGGGGTGTTCTCAATAACTTATTGCTTCAAGCAAAAATATTTGGAGATATTGAGGTTGAACTGAGCTTATATTATGAAAAATATGGGTTTCAAATTCTTGAAATCATGAATAAACATTCGCTGTCTGATTTGGTTAGGGAACTTACCATGAGGTTTATTGGGTTTGATACCCTTCAACTGTACATTGATAAATACAGTGAGAATGTTCAACATACCCTCAAGTCATTTCTGAAACTGCAAGTGTCTCTGGCGGCGTATACCGACACTGTATCGGTATACAAATATCATTTCAATCTTAGGTTATTGAATTATATTTTACAGGCGTATGATTACGATCTCGACGAATTACCAGGGATCATTACTCAATTGGCCAATATAAAAAAAGATTACCAACAATTGATGCACATTTATTCTTCAATTCCCGGAAAGTATTATTTATTAAGTGTGATATATGAAGATTTTAATTATTCAAATTATTATCAGGTCAAATTTGAGAAATTTTCCATTTTAAATAAGGAAGATACTTTTTATAGATGAGTGTAGAAATCTTTTTGTGGTCATCCAAACTATTGTAATTCAGTTATTAATCAATTTGAGTCAGGTTATTAAGGGCTTAGTTCTTATCAAGTCTTTTCGTAGCCATCTGATTAAGTACATATTAATTCACTTAAAGATTTAGAGGTACAATAAGTTTTAAATATATCCAAATCAAATACCTTTCAATTTGAACGGTATTTCTTTAATTTATCTTCTTATCATCTGCATTCCTCTTATACTCTTTTGGATGCCTTAAATGTTCAGTTTAATATCCAATTTATTGGCAATATAAGCAATGAAAGACCCCCAGACTCTTTAACGGTAAAATTCTTATCTATTTCTTGACCTTTAAAGATTGGAAACTTTCAATGGGCTTATCTGCTTTATCTTTTGAAGTCTTTAGGATTTGCTTGCGCCGCCAGTTCACTGTTGTTGTTCAGAGGAAGAGAAGAACACGACGTTACTACTTGATGGTAATATATCAAATCAGTTCATATCTCCAATGGATATTTCCAATGGTAAGGGTACATCAATGTCAGCCTGATGGTCATCGTCCTCTGATAATCCATTGACATTTAATTCTTCTAATAATTAATGGGGGAAAAAATCCCATTGGATTTGACACGATGTGTTCGCATGTTCAAATTCATTAGAACTATGTCATTTTCTTATAAAAACCCAGAAATAATTAATCCTCTTATTGGCAATAACGTCACATTACCATATGGATTCGGACCCTTACCTTCCAACATCCATAACCCTAGGATCTTCTATTTTGACATCGACAATTGTCTTTATAAAAGATCCACTAAGATCCATGATATGATGCAAGATAAAATCCATGAATATTTCACCAAAACCTTGGACCTTAATGACGAGGATGCCCATGAGTTGCACATGTCATACTATAAGACGTATGGATTAGCATTAGAAGGATTGGTAAGAAACCACAAAGTTGATGCTTTAGTTTATAATTCATTAGTTGATGATGCCTTGGATTTAAAATCTGTATTATCCTATGATGATAAATTAAGACAAATGTTAGAGAGTATAAAGAAATCTGGCAAGTATGATTTTTTATGGTTGGTTACGAATGCATATAAGAATCATGCGTTAAGAGTAATATCATTCTTAGGAATTGGTGATATATTTGATGGGTTGACATATTGCGATTATTCCCTGTCCCCAATTATCTGTAAGCCAATGAAACCATTTTTTGATAATGTCTTAAAGGTTACAAACGTCGATGATGTATCAAAAGTTGCATTTGTGGATGATAGCGAAATTAATGTTAAAGCAGCATTCAAATTAGGATGGGGGAAAGTTATTCATTATGTTGAAATTGCTGAAGAGTTGAGTAAACTCAAGGCTAAACAAGATTTCCATGAATATTATGGCGATGGGAAAATTGTTATAATTGATAATATTTTAGATTTACAACTAGTTTAGATTTTATAGATATATATGGAATTACATCGACTACCTAAGTCAATTTGGAACCACCATGTAGTGCTAACAAAAGTAGAGCTTTTCCAAGTATCATGCTAAGCGATTGAACTTGGAAAAAAGTGGGTCAATGATTAAATCCGGTGAGACTATGTAGACAGAGTAGATCTGAAGTATACTTGAAGTAATATAAACTTTAGCACTAAAAGCAGAATATCAGCTTCCAAATTTTGAAGCCATGAGTGTTCCCTTATGTGTTACTTCTATTATACCAGTGAGACTCGTATTTTATACAAAGTCTATTTGAAGCGCGGCATGAGGCAAGGTTCCCTGATGGAAAGGAGAAGAAATAGAAAGCGCCATGGAGAAGGAAAGTGCTGATAAAGACAACTTCAAGAATACTTTGAAGGCATATTTCTAAATCATCTATGGAATATACGGAATAATTCTCAAGGTCGAAGGTAAGGAGTACGGAAACGATATGATCCATGGAGTATCAAACCTTTTACCAGTACATCTTAGATCAACAAGTAGAACCACAATGACAAATTTGTATTATGCAGCTGCTGTGTTCCTAAATTTATTACCAACTCCCAGGAAAAAGGGAAATGGATTGGATCAAGAAATGTAATGAAGTGTATTTCGATGTATCAGTTAAAGGTTATCTGAACTTAAATTATCATTTCTCGTACCTTTCATACGCCCTTTCATGGTTCTGCCTTAAGTTCTCTAAGCCCCATTTACCATTGTCAGGGTCCAATGTTATAGTCTTGGGTTTGAGATGACACAAATCTGAAGATGATTATGAGTATTACGAAAAGAGGTGGAAGACCAAGGATTCATCTTTAAACTCCATGATCTAGTCAAAAATTAATCGCATATATGAAAAGCTGATAAGGATACCGTTGGCTATGATACATTCCGAAAAGTAAAAGTACAATGACTTGGAGAACCCCGTCTTTGACAATTCCGAGAAGAAATAATATGTGGAAATCATCAAGAAAAGAATTTTGATTTCTTAAAATAACTCAATTATACGAGCCCGCGTATTAAACTTTTTTATACTTGGCGTGTTACGAATTGGAGAATGACTCAGAATTTGGCGATACTAAGTACCTAAGTAACAGGAAAACATGTTAACTAAAGCAGACGAATTCTGTGCTAGTGCAGTGTTTGGCGACATCGATCTCTTGGAAAAGAGACTAGATGAAATGGGAATCGACAATTACATTCTAGAGAACGGATGCAAGAACAATTTGTATTTCGCTTTTCAATTATATGTGTCAAAGGCCATGACTAACGACAGAACATTAATATCCAGAGAAACCATACGGGAAATTGTTACAAGCAAAAGTTATTTGCATGAAGAGAGATACTACCCCGGATTTGAAATTGGTGAAAAACTATGGGATATTGAAAGCTTGAAAGCTGTTGGGAGGAACGACCCTATTTTGACTTTGGTATTGCTGAACGGCTAGCGGAAACCAAGGAGGTTGACAAGAACGACTTCGAAAATAACTTGAAGGCGTATTTCGGAGTAGTCCATGATATTGACGAACAGCGACTCGCAGATCACGATACAGAATACAGGAATGACATTATCCATGGGATATTGGACAACACCCATTTTTGTCTGTACATCTTCGACAAGTATGAAGATAACGACAAATATGTGTTGTGCAACTACTGTGTATCCAAGATGATTTGCAGTTTATATGAGAAAGCAGAGTGGATTAAAAAGTTCAAGCCGGTATATTTTGATTTGCCTGTGGACGATTATGGTGTTGACAATTTAATTAAGCTTTTTCCGTACCTTTCGTACGCCCTCTCCACTGTCCCTGATTCAGAAGTTTTTACTCCTTACGCACCATCGCCCGAGTATAATGTGATGGTGTTTTGTTTAAGACATAAGCGAAAGAAAGATTACGAGTATTACGAGAAGCTAGCTGAGGAGAAGGGATTCATCTATAAGTACTATGATGTCGAAAAAAGTATAGCGTATGATGAGCCGCTAAAGTTGCCTTTGGAAGTGATACACGCTGAAAAGGAAAAGTACAAGGACTTGGAGAAACCGATCTTTGATAATTTCGAAAAAAAAGAATACGTAGAGATCATCAAGAAAAGAATTTTGATTTCTTAAAATAACTCAAGCATAAAGAGCCGCGCGTTAAACTTTTTATGCTTGGCGTGTTATGAATGAGAATATGACTCAGAATTTGGTGATTCGAACTTCGACTTGAATCGGAGCCACTGGACTAACAATACAACATGTTGACTACAGCGGACGAATTCTGTGCTAGTGCTGTGTTTGGAGACATCGATCTCTTGGAAAAGAGACTAGATGAAATGGGAATCGACAATTACATTCTAGAGAATGGATGCAAGAATAACTTGTATTTCGCTTTTCAATTATATGTGTCAAGGGCCATGACTGACGACAGAAAATTAATTACCAGAGAAACTATACGGGAGATTGTTAAAAGCAAAAGCTACTTGCATGAAAAAAGGTACTCCCCTAGTTTCGAAAATGCTGAAAGACTATGGGATATTGAGAGCTGTTGGGAGATTGATGAATATAACTACATTCCGAGTTACAACAACAATTATTTTCATATAAAGTATGGCTTAGGGGATGACTTATCCCCTGATGGTACTGATCCAGAATCTACTCGAATAGACGGTCCGTTGTATGAGGAAAGACCCTATTTTGTCTTCAACGATGCTGAAAAATCAGTGAAAATTAAAGAGGTTGACAAAAACGACTTCGAAAATAACTTGAAGGCGTATTTCGGAGTAGTCCATGATATTGACGAACAGCGACTTGCGGATCACGATACAGAATACAGGAATGACATTATCCATGGGATATTGGATAACGCACATTTTTGCCTGTACATCTTCGACAAGTACCAAGACAACGACAAGTTTGTGCTATGCAACTACTGTGTATCCAAGATGATTTGCAGTTTATATGGGAGAGTGGAGTGGATCAAAAAATTCAAGCCGGTGTATTTTGATTTGCCTGTGGACGATTATGGTGTTGACAATTTAATTAAGCTTTTTCCGTACCTTTCGTACGCCCTCTCCACTGTCCCTGATTCAGAAGTTTTTACTCCTTACGCACCATCGCCCGAGTATAATGTGATGGTGTTTTGTTTAAGACATAAGCGAAAGAAAGATTACGAGTATTACGAGAAGCTAGCTGAGGAGAAGGGATTCATCTATAAGTACTATGATGTCGAAAAAAGTATAGCGTATGATGAGCCGCTAAAGTTGCCTTTGGAAGTGATACACGCTGAAAAGGAAAAGTACAAGGACTTGGAGAAACCCATCGTCGATAGCTTTGCGAAGAAAGAATATGTAGAATTGATCAAGAGAAGAATATTAGAGTCTTAGAATGCACATTTAAATAATCCAATAACAATTGAAGGCTATCATAAAATGATTAACAGAATGGGGCTCACTAGCTTACAAACTTCTATTACAAAAGTTCTCTTCCTTAATTCTAGGCTTGAGCTCTACAACTTCGACACTGTCCTTCTTGTAGGAATTTTGATTTCTTAAAATAACTCAAACTTTAAACCCGCGTATTAAACATTTTTACCTCGTAATTGCTTGGCGTGTTGACGTGTTGGTGTGTAATGAATTAGAATATGACTCCGAATTTGGCAATTCTAAACTCCTCTTAAATCGAAGCCATTGCTCTGAAAGAAATATTCAATTAACGGAAAAGCATGTTGACTAAAGCAGACGAATTCTGTGCTAGTGCAGTGTTTGGCGACATCGATCTCTTGAAAAAGAGACTAGATGAAATGGGAATCGACAATTACATTCTAGAGAATGGATGCAAGAATAACTTGTACTTCGCCTACCAGCTATACGTGTCAAAGGCCATGACGAAAGACAGAAAATTAATATCCAAAGAAACCATACGGGACATTGTTAAAAGCAAAAGCTACTTGCATGAAGAGAGGTACACCCCTAGTTTCGAAAATGTTGAGAGACTATGGGGTATTGAAAGCTGTTGGGAAGTTGATGAGTATAACTACATTCCAAGCTATAATCACAATTATTTTAGTATAAAGTATGGCTTAGGAGATAATTTATCTCCAGAGGGAATGGATCCAGAATCCACTAAAATTGATAGTCCGTTGTATGAGGAACGACCCTATTTTGACTTTGGTATTGCCGAACGGCTAGCGGAAACCAAGGAGGTTGATAAGAACGACTTCGAAAATAACTTGAAGGCGTATTTCGGAGTAGTCCACGAGATCGACGGACAGAGACTTGCGGATCACGATACAGAATACAGGAATGACATTATCCATGGGATATTGGATAACGCACATTTTTGTCTGTACATCTTCGACAAGTACCAAGACAACGACAAATTCGTGTTATGCAACTACTGCGTTTCGAAAATGATTTGCAGTTTATATAAGAAAGTGGAATGGATCAAAAAGTTCAAGCCGGTATATTTTGATTTGCCTGTGTTCGGTTACGTTATTGAAGGTCTAATTAATCATTTCCCGTATCTTTCGTACGCTCTTTCGATAGTAGGAGACTCGGAAGTTTACAGGCACCGTGCTCCATTAGCGGAGTATAATGTAATGGTGTTCTGTTTGAGGCACAAACGTAAGGAAGATTACGAGTACTACGAAAAGATTGCAGAAGAACAGGGATTCATCTATAAGTACTATGATGTTGAAAAAAGTATAGCGTACGATGAGCCACTCAAGTTGCCTTTGGAAGTGATACACGCTGAAAAGGAAAAGTATAAGGACTTGCAGAAACCGATCTTTGATAATTTCGAAAAAAAAGAATACGTAGAGATCATCAAGAAAAGAATTTTGATTTCTTAAAATAACTCAAGCATAAAGAGCCGCGCGTTAAACTTTTTATGCTTGGCGTATTATGTGTGAGGTGTGACTCAGAATTTGGCGATACTAAGTACCTAAGTAACAGAGAAACATGTTAACTAAAGCAGATGAATTCTGTGCTAGTGCGGTGTTTGGAGACATCGATCTCTTGGAAAAGAGACTAGATGAAATGGGAATCGACAATTACATTCTAGAGAACGGATGCAAGAACAATTTGTACTTCGCCTATCAGTTATACGTGTCAAAGGCCATGACTGACGATAGAAAATTAATATCCAAAGAAACCATTCGGGAGATTGTTAAAAGCAAAAGTTATTTGCATGAAGAGAGATACTACCCTGATTGTGAAAATGCTGAAAGGCTATGGGAGATTGAAAGCTGTTGGGAGATTGACGAGGATAACTACTTTCCAAGCTACACCCACAATTATTTTAGTATCAAGTATGGCTTAAGTGACGATTTATCCCCTGATGGTACCGATCCAGAATCCACTAGGATAGACGGGCCGTTGTATGAAGAAAGACCTTATTTTGACTTTGACTTTAACTTCGCTGGTCGGTCATCGGAAATTAAGAAGGAGGACAAGACCGATTTCGAAAACAACTTGAAAGCGTATTTCGGAGTAGTCCATGATATTGACGAACGGCGACTCGCAGATCACGATACAGAATACAGGAATGACATTATCCATGGAATATTGGATAACGCACATTTTTGCCTGTACATCTTTGACAAGTATGAAGATAACGACAAATTTGTGCTATGCAACTACTGTGTATCCAAGATGATTTGCAATTTCTATGGCAAAGTGGAATGGATCAAAAAGTTCAAGCCAGTGTATTTCGATTTACCTGAGTACAAATATGGTATTGGCAATTTGATTGATCATTTTCCGTACCTTTCGTACGCCCTTTCCACTGTTCCTGGTTCAAAAGTTTTCACTCCCTACGCACCATTGCCGGAGTATAATGTAATGGTGTTCTGTTTGAGGCACAAACGTAAGGAAGATTACGAGTACTACGAAAAGATGGCAGAAGAGCAGGGATTCATCTATCAGTACTATGACGTAGAAAAAAGCATTGCGTACGACGATCCACTCAAGTTGCCGCTAGACATCATATATGCTGAAAAGGAAAAGTACAAGGACTTGGAGAAACCGATCTTTGATAATTTCGAAAAAAAAGAATACGTGGAAATCCTCAAGAGAAGAATGTTACAGTCTTAGAATACCTCAATTATACGAGGCCGCATATCAAACTTTTTATATAGGAGTGGTATAGTTTGGCGATACTAAAGGCTGAACTCACAGCAAGTCATGTTGAAAACAGCAGAATTCTGTGCTAGTGCAGTACATGTCCCGCAATACTTAGATACAAGAGGAAAGAAATTTATTGAAGTTCGAAAGTGCTGACGAGCTATGGGATATTGAATTCTTTTGAGAGATTGAGGAAGAATCGTGCTACCAAGATATTTAAAACATTCCAAGCTACGATAATAACTATTTTAGTATCAAGTATAGCTTGACGAAGGATCTTTCTCCGGAGAGAATTCCACGTAATGAATAGGAATGTTTGCTGCAAACTGCAGTAAGGTTTCATTGATGAAGTGTAGCCGCCTCAAGCTTAGACTTGGAATAAGGGTCAACACTATTGAAGCTACTCAACCGAATTTCAAATACGAGGCCAAACAAAAATTGAATACTAACAAGTACGCTAAACTTGTCAATAATAAATTAACCATCAAAGCATGTAAGGCATAATCATTATGTGATGCTTGAGTAGCTGTGTATAGTATAAATAAGAGACACTAGACTGCCGTAACTGAATTTCAGTTGGTTAGTTTATCTATGAATAATTAACCATCAATTAAAATATCATTAAGATTATCTTATTTTTATCTCGTTCTTCAAGTTTGCTCTGTTTGCTGGGAATAACTCAAGGATGAGGAAGATTGCAATCAATAATATGGGGAAGGAAGTTTTATTATGATTACTATCATTAGTAGTATTGATAATATTTTAGATTTCGAAAAGAATTCGATTTGGTAGATAGATATAGAATCAGATGGAAATACGCACTAGCCATATACGCACTAGCCATCGCTTAATGCCAGAATATAAATCAAGAATTCTCTTCTTCCATGGATATACCCAAACTTCACTGATCTTTTATGCTAAAACTTCGGCATTAAGAAAAAAGTTAAACAAGCTTGGGTATAAATGTATTTACCTCAATGGTCCCTTAAAATTAACACCAGCAGATTTCCCATCCAATGATGCCCTCAGTAAATTCAATTCTATTCAAGTTAAGGACGATGAAGAAAGCCATTTGAGAGCTTGGTGGGTCAAGCCACACAAACTGAATGATAATATTGATGTCAACCCTGCTATTGATACTATAAGGGACTATATAAACAATAACACCATTATCTCCGATGATGATCTTGTTCAAGATATTAACGATGGAGACAAGAAGTTACCTATTTCCGGTATGATTGGATTTTCACAAGGATCAGCCTTATTGGGATTATTAATGAACAAATTCAATGAAATATTCAATACCAATGTCAAATTTTATGTATTATATTCAGGATTCAAAATAGATACAGATAAGAAATCGGGTAATGCCATATTAGATCATTATTACAATAAACCTAATGCTGACTTTAAAGTTTTACAAGTAATTGGAGAATTAGATACAGTAGTTGATGAAGAAAGGTGTTTAAGATTATATGAGGCGACAAAAGAGTATTCTACCTTATTAAGACATCCTGGTGGACACTTTGTGCCTAATTCTAAAGTCTATGTTGAGCAGGTGACTAATTGGATAGTTTCAGAAACTCAAACTCCATCTGATAAAGATCAGAAACCTCAAGATTCAAAGTCTCAAGATGATCTTGATGATATATTAAATATGATGGATAACATTGGTAAATAGATTCAATAACTAGATACAAAAATGAGCACTGTTTAACATTCCGTGAATGATACCCTCTTTTAGTCTCTCCTCTTTTGGTCTCCCTGTTCCCCCTCATCTGTGTTGTGAAGCACTTCAAAGTAGGGTCTCATATCCATTCAACTTTGGAGATCAATGTTTTTCTCCACAAATTCTCTGTTTCCACATTTTACTCATTGTGACATCAAACAATGGAATACGTCGTAAATGACAATTTACAATTCTTGGTCAATTACCAAGACCCTCCAATGACTTGTCTAAACTATTATAAACCATTGGTTGATTGGTTGATATATTTATTTTTATTTATTAATTTTTTTTTTTTTCAGGTTTATTGATTATATGTGAAACATGAAACTCACCACAATATTACTCGTAAAAAAAAAACATTTGCAAATTTTATAAAAATTAATTTATTAAAGAAATATAGACATAATATGTTCATGATATAAGATCCACCAAATAGATAACATACACACTTCGATCTAGCCAGAGATAGATTAGAGTTCTTTACAAATTCGTACTCACCCTCTCAAAATAGAAGTGAAATGTGGAGATCGTGGTCGATCTTTCGATCTTGTAACTATTTTCGAAATTCACAGAGATCGCAGGTAATTCTAAACCTCTAAACTTGTTGTAGATATATGATTGAAGCAAGGCGTGGTCAACCTAATGAGTAATCAGCATACATACAAAACAGAGGATTCAGAAGGGATGATAGACGCACGTTAATAAACTCGATAAGTAGAAAATCAAATCTCTATTAATTGCGTCGATCGTCTATTATAAATTGTTCATTGTTAAGTAAATATGTTTTTTTTTACCAAATATGGACTTTCCGTCTTCTAGACTACACTATGAATCCAATGTTTCACATATTTTGATAATGTAAAAACAGCCCAAAGGAGGTACCGTTATGCACTGTAAATGTTTCGAGCCATAACCGAGTAAAGAAATATCCGCTTAATTTCAATTTCATGATTATTTCTTTTTAGTTTCGGGTATTTTACAGATCCACGTTTATCTATGAAAACAATTGGTCGTCCGCGCCTGCTGCAAAAAAGATACTGATACGGAATCGTCCCGAATCCCCGAAACAGATGCTCATAACGAGGGTATTGTTCTAATAACAACGTTTCTGAATTGATGCTCTATTTGTTTACGAGTTTACGTCTCGGAGCTAGCTTATAAAAATGGATATGTTCTTCTTGACATGTTTTTGACATATTTTTTGACATATTTTCTGGTACCTTAATTGACTGGGGGTAATTTCCGTACTGATAGTTTCCATAGATAAGAAGATCCACCAATATGATTTCAGTTATTTTAATTCTACTTCAAAGTATATTAACATTAGCGACTTCCCCTAGTGGTGATTATGCTCCAGCACAAGTGGATTGTCCTGATAAAGATATCCTTAGAAATGCTACCGGGTTGTCACCAGAAGAAGCCGATTGGATAAGCCAAAGGAATCCTATCACTAAAAGTAAAATCACCGATTTCTTGCAGTCTTCGAATTTGGATGATTTTGACGTCGAAGACTTTATGAGTAAAATTAATGATACCATCAAGATAGGCATAGCTTTCAGTGGTGGTGGATATAGAGCCATGTTGAATGGTGCAGGTCAAATGTTAGCCTTAGATGACAGATTTGATAATTCTACAGAATTCGGATTGGGTGGATTATTACAAAGTGCAACGTATTTAACAGGATTATCAGGGGGTTCATGGTTAGTGGGGTCAATTGTGTTGAACAATTACTCCTCTGTTTATGATATTGTCAATGAAAGACAAATTTGGAACCTTGAGAATTCAATTCTTGATTATGGGGGGTGGAATGTTGTAGAGACTGCTAATTCTTTTGCTAAAATCGATGTTGATATGATACAAAAACAAATTGCTGGTTTCCCACTTTCAATTACTGATATTTGGGGCAGAACCTTGAGTTACCAATTTTTTTCAACTTTACCTGATGGAGGAGTTTCGCTTCTATGGTCAGATATCCGTGATGTAGAGTTATTCAGTAGTTATCAAATGCCATTCCCAATTGTAAGTGCCAACGGGAGAACTCCTGGAGATGTTAATATCGACTTGACTTCTAGTAATGTGGAGATTGGTCCTTATGAAATAGGAAGTTGGGATCCATCCATTTATCAATTTGCTGATATCAAATATTTAGGTACCAAATTAAAAGATGGTCAACCAGTAGATGGCGTATGTTATGCAGGTTTAGATAATGCAGGTTTTACTGTTGGTACATCATCGTCATTATTCAATGAAATTGTTATTGAATTGGGAAGTCTTGATTTACCTGATTTAATTGCTTCTCCATATGAAGCACTTATGGGTCTCGTAGATGATATCGATTTAGCCACTGATCGGGATATTGCGATCTGGGCTCCTAACCCATTTGCAAATACTAGCGAAGGTACCTATACAGCTGTTGAAGAAAACAAGGATTGGGATTTATGTGATGGAGGTTTAGATGACCAGAATATTCCTTTACAACCTTTAATCCAAAAGGAAAGAGAAGTAGATGTTATCTTTGCTTATGACAACTCCAATGATGTTAACGATTGGCCTGATGGAGCTGCCATGGTAACAACTTACCAAAGACAATTTACTCCTCAAGGTAATGGTACAGCTTTCCCATATGTACCTGATACTACCTCATTCCGTAATTTGAATTTAACTGCTAGGCCAGCGTTTTTTGGATGTGATGCATCAAATTTAACTACCTTAGACGGTGCTGATGGTTTCGTACCTCCTTTGGTGGTATATACTGCTAACAGACCTTTTAGTTATTATTCAAATACTTCTACTTATCAATTATCATATAGTGATGAGCAGAAGAGATCCATCATAACTAATGGGTTTGAAGTTGCAACTAGATTTAATCTGACGTTGGATTCCGAATGGAAGGCTTGTGTTTCTTGCGCCATTATAAGAAGAAGTCAAGAAAGATTAGGAATTGAACAAACTGATCAATGTAAACAATGTTTTGAACAATACTGTTGGAATGGTGATATTGATGCTAGTACTGTTCCTGGTGATAATTTCAGTCTTACTGGAATTAGTGTTACTGATGAGGTGAATATTTAAACATTGATGGAATATATCTATTTATAAACTGCTTGATTCTATATACATTTCTAAAATACTATTTATATCCCGGAGGGCCATCAGTTATTTTTATATCCTGAAACATCTTCCCCCATCTGAACATAATTGAAGCCCCACAATGGTCACCATCTATACTATACTGTTCCATCCTCTCTATCTCTTGCTTGGCAACATCCAAACTATCATCAGGTAGCCAAATCTTAGGCACCTCATATTTGAAGCTCGGATGTAAGTAAACCATCTGCGTCATTATACTCTCCTTATTGCCATCATCATCGAGATCTTCCAACACATTCTCATACCCCATTCCATGAAGTACTGGAAGATATTTGAAATACTTGATGTATCTATTATATATGGTGATATTGCCAAATATGGTACTCATAAGTATTAAACACATAAACCATCCTTGCCATTTAAGAGGGAAATCTCCTTCAGAATCCGTCAGTAAGAAAAGAATTCCAATTAAGCAACATTCTAGACAATAAATTCCAGAATAAAGATGGAATAAAGCCGTGGGGTATAACTTTCCAAACGTATCTGAAGGATTGACATGGCTGTATATGAATCTTAATGAATACTTGTAGTATAAAAGTACTAGAAACAAAATGAAAATCACAAATAACGATATTAATGGTGATATTATGGTATACACTAGACCAATGGATGCATATACTGAATATACAGGATAAGTAGTACCCCAATTTATTCGTAGTAATTTGGTTAACCTTCTAAACCTCATTCTTGGGGTAGTGTCTAAGAACTTATATAACGTGTTTCTAAGCACAAGTTGATCTATCCTTAAGAAATTGTACCCACAGAAAGCAAATGCTTTTACAGCTATGAACTGGAAGAAGAAAATTGCCGCTTTTGGAATATTAGTGGCTAGCATAACGGGAATTGAAGTTGGTTGATCAACAATTTGTTTAAACACTACAGTGATACTTGACAGGATAGCCACTATTAAGAATTGTTGGATGAATAAAAATCCAAAATACCACCTATGAAGATCTAATTCTATTTCTGCTCCTGTAAGTTTCCCTTTATAATAAGTCAAGAACCGGAAAATCATCATCATCACTTCAGTCAAGATTGAAAGTAAAATTGACGGCAAGATTCCTGATATGGACTCTCTTGCTTCTTCGGGTAACCCGTAAATCCATTTGAAAAAGGGAATTAATTTGGTTAATAAAGGAAGTTGGGATATAAGGCCAATGAAAGATACTGGAATGACATATAACACTATCAATAAGATACAAAGTGTCGTTACCACATATCTTTGGATCAAACAAAAGGTGGTATTAGTTCGAGATAAATTACTCCATTGGATATCCAAAGGATGCACTTCAATTAGGGTTTTATCCATAAACCCTTGATGTTCACTTAATAAGCATTGATGTGCTGTATATGCAGATGCTTGAGTTTGGAATTGAACAAAAATACAATTAGCCTTTTTGAGAGACCCTGAAAAGAGTTTTATCTTTTCTCTTTCAATACTGAGTTTAGCTCGTTTTAGATTCCTACAGGCCCAATCAATTTGGTTAACTCTTCGTTGAATTCCAAACACTCTTAAGGCCCCAGGAATGGTAACCCTGAAGTGGAAGTCGGTATAAGGAATTTTTAATTTCCAATAAATGGGGGGATAGAAAAATGGAAGAATTTTTGATTTATCGAAATCATCTTTCTTATAAGGTTCGTTTCGAGATTTATGATATCTTTTAATGAACTTAACTTCTGCTTGTTCTAAACACTTTATAGCTCGTCTTGCTCTTTGAACCTTATGATCAGTTCTTTTATAATCATCCACATACCATACATTCTTGATACCACCTCCAATGACTGATAATGTATTAGTCAATGTTTCAATATCAAGTAAAGCATTTGGAATATGAGCAATTAGTAAGGTTTTAGATATTATGGAACTTCTATGTTTGGAAGATAACAAATAGCTCTGTCTTATTTTAATCACACTTTGCAATTCATATATTATCAACCAATGGAAAAAACCTATAGTTAGAAGACTCATAACAAAATGAGCGTTGACATATTTTACTTTAGTAGCTGATACATTGGATATACTGAACTTGTCGAGACCGGGAGCCAGAAATTCATTATTGCTACCATACGCATTAACAGGCACAAGTATAATAATGTTAAGAAGACCAATCACTAAGAAGAAAAGTAATAGTACGTTGATATACCTCACAAAGAAATAAGCATCTAGCCCTAAACATAAATAATGATCAATACCATGATTCAAAGTTGGAATTATCCATGTCAATAACCCTCTAGGTAAGGGTTCAATTCTTTCACTCACAGGTACACAATGACACCTTGGTTCGTATAAACTTTTGAAAATATTCCTGAAAAAACAGAACATCGTTACTTGGATTACACAAAGGGACAAGGAAGTACATACAGTTTTTATTAGTAACGCTAAATCAGTTCCTGATGTGTTATGGGCGAATCCTGTTTGTGTGGTGTTTAAAAACTGGTAAAATGTCTGGGTATCGAATATCCCCATGTAAGTTTGGGTTAATTCTGTGTAATCCATTTCTTGATCTGATAACATTAAGCCGCTTGGCTGCAAACTTCGCGGACGGGTTCATATCCTCAGAACAGAGCGTTGGTGTAATTTATGCATAGTTTCTTATTTATATACAAACTACAAAAAATATGTTCCAATATCCATTAAGCTGCCAAAAGTTTTTTTTTTCTTAAAATCCACACCCATCATGACCATTGTTTGTTACAGTGGTTGTCTTTATAATTCAATAGTGTTCAAGTTCAAGACTTTCTAAATGCTACTGCCTCCGGTAATTGAAAACTAACACAGAACATTGGTTTTGTAGGGGCAACTTTCCTTACTAAATGAAACTGGCATTTTTCAAAAGGTAACTCATATTCAATTAAATCTACAACCTTTTTATGGATACGTCTGTGCAATTCTTCTAAAGAAGGTTCAGGTTCATGAGGGGAAAACTTTTCAAAACAATGGCAATTTATAATTGGCAATTTGAAATTAGGTAAATTTCTAACAGTAGCCTCAACTTCGGGATCACTATATAACCCTATAAATTCATTCAAGAAAGTTAAAGCAAGATCAGGTAGATTCATAACGTAATGACCAAAGAACTTAGGTACTTCATAACTATGCTTCTCATAAATGGCAGGTTGTGATTCCAGAATTTTTCTCTTTTTCACTAATTTTGATTCGTTAACTGTACCAACAGATTTGGCCCACTCCAATAATAATTTAGGGGATTGCTTAATGAAGTCTCTCCCATCCAAATTATAACTCTTAACAAAATCCTTAACCTTGTTGTTCTCTATATTGACATCCAAATACTTATAAGATTCAGGATTCAAATCATTGGCTAGGACAAATACTTTTCTTTTACCAGCTGGCACAGCAAAAGGTCCAACACCAGCGAAAACGTCACCCACGGCATCTTTGCCTTCAAATAAGTTAATCAACCTTTCGTGTTCAGTATTAAGCCTAGAATTCCAATAGACCTTACTGAAATCAAATTTGAATAAACATCCACATTCGCTTTGTTCTACCACTAAATCGTCTTTACCTGCTAACACTTTCATCTGGAACGTTCTAAACTTGGTTCCAATCGAATCGACTTTATCAACCACCGTTTCTACCTTAGAGTTCTTATCAAGTAACACTTGTCCTATAAGTTGACCATAAGGTTTAAATTCATCACGTAAGTTCACATGAGCAACATGTCCAGCTTGAGCAAACCCTGTCGGTATTTCATCTAACAAATTTTCAGGTAATACGGCTCTAAGAATATCATCAGCTTTCCAGAAATCATAGTTTATCGTAAAAACATAAGGCTGTACTTTTAATTCATGTTCCTTTATGAATTGCTTAGTATTAGTAGTTAAAAGGTCTTGATAAGTATCAATATTATCAAGATCTTGTCTCAAAAGTACTCCTTTTTGGGAGCCTATATGAACGATATGTTTTACAGAAGGTAAATACAAAACATCTTTCTTGCATTGTTTAACAAAAAGTCCCAATTTACTTGGATCTGGGAAAACTGCTACTAACAAGTCAATCTTCTTTGTGAAAAAGGACCGGTCTAAAACCTTCATTTCACGGTTAATAGGGGGGCCAAATTTACTCATCATAAATTCACGTCTTTCGGTTTTGTTTATACTGTGGAAGGTTCTATAAGGGTGCGTATATATACTAACAGGACAATATAATTTCTTAGGCACTAGCCATCTAAACATGAAAAATTTAGTGCGAAGCTTCAACCAAAAACTGCGATGAGCATGGAAGTAGCTGATGTCATAAGTATAAGCAGACCCACCAAGACTGATGCCGATCTTGGATCTGACATCGATATGTCAGACGAAGAATCAACCGCTGATGCCATTGTTACTCCCGGAGAATTGGTAACTGATGACCCTGTGTGGATGAAAGGTCACGGAACATACTTTTTAAATGATAACACTTATTCATCAGTAGCTGGGAATGTTTCCCGAGTTAATAGACTTTTGAGTGTTTTGCCACTCCGAGGTAAGTACCAACCAGAAACTGGTGATCATGTGGTAGGAAGAATAACTGAAGTTGGAAATAAAAGATGGAAGGTTGATATTGGTGCTAAACAAGACGCCATTTTAATGTTAGGGTCAGTGAATTTACCAGGAGGAGTGTTAAGAAGAAAGTCCGAAAGTGATGAATTACAAATGAGAAATTTCCTTAAAGAGGGGGACTTATTAAATGCTGAAGTTCAGAGTGTTTTCAGTAATGGAAGTGCTTCCTTACATACCAGATCATTGAAGTATGGGAAATTGAGGAACGGAATTTTTTTAACTGTTCCTTCAAGTTTAATCATAAAGTCCAAAAATCATTCCCATGACTTGTCCGGTGATGTAAGTGTCATCTTGGGAGTAAATGGATATATATGGTTGAGCAAAACTACTCGATCTAAAAGTAATATTGCAAATAATAAATTACAATCCACCATCGACTCCAAAGGCAATTATAATCCCGGTCAGGGATCGGTTTCTATAACCAGACTTGAAGAAGAAAGTTCATGGGAAATTTACAGCGATAAGAATGATGTGATAAGTACCACTGTAAGAGATAATATCACGAGATACCACAACGTAATAAAGGCTTTAAGTTATGGAGAATTAGGAATAACTGAGCCCAGGATAAATATGGGTTATCAGGCCAGTTTGCAATTCTCGAATGTAGGGAAATTAGTCGATAAAGAAACCATGGAAGTTGTTTGTCAAGATGTCATAGTTAATGAGAGAATGAGGGGATAAACGGAGTGTATGTATTATAAACCTAACATAAATATATAAATTTAAAAGGCTGAAAATAAATATATAAAAACTTAAAGGTTGAATGAAATATGAATGTCAATGTTTCAGGTGATATTTTTCCGAAGAAAGTACCTTATATAACCCACATGAATTAAGCCAAATACCGTTGTTACAACTAAAACGATAATGGCACTTATAGTATAACCAGTATAAATCTCTTCATTGACGTCTCGTAATTTTGACTCTTGTTGTAAGATGTTTTGTAAGAGTAATTCGGAATTTTCCAAATTCTCAATGACGTTATTTAATTCATTTTCAATTACTTGGATTTCTTTATCAAAATCTTCTTCACTAATATGTTTAACTTTGTGATCATCATTTATGAACTTATTGAAATATTTGGAATACAAATTGTAATCGGTGGCTTTCATGGTTGAAATGTCTCTTAAATTAACTTGTAAATTGACTTCTCTTAAAACCGGTTCAAACGACCAAGATTTATCATTATAAAGGTTATCAAAACAAACATAGATCTTATTTTTGCCCTTGTCATTGTTCAACAATTCGTTAAGTTTGGTAGGATTTTTCGGACTTCCAAAATTCGATAATTTGTTGATGATATTACTTCTCGTCGATAAAGGATCTAAAGGATCATTCAAGTTCTTCAAAATGAGGGATACTTCATCTTCTATATCGGTCGACATTCTTAATAAATTAGCTTCAGAATCGAAAATCTTCATGTTCAACGTTTGAGCTGGAATCTTCTTACCGGCTTTGACACTGACCATGATCAACTCATTGTCATTGGTATGGTAACTTAGACAATATTTCAAGTTCTTTAGACTCGACATTTTGGTTTCGTCGCCTTGTAAAACAGGGTCGATTATCATTCCAACACTATACACATGGGTTATTAAATACCCTAGAATTAGTAGGTAAAATGACTTCATATTAAACGAATGGCTTCCATAGAATGGTGGGATATTTATTTTAGTAAATGATGCGTGTTATTATTTCTCTAGCTTGAGTTTGAGTTTTTGTCGGGAGTTATGGATATGTAGTCTTCAGATTCGTGTTTGTGTTACTGTTAACTACTGTTTGTTATTACCGGAAAATCTTCAAAGACGCGATGCCACCTCTGTGCTTTTAGGTAAAACCTTAATTGAAATTCTCACTGCTTGAGGACACTTTGTTTGATCGCCGATGATACTTTAGTGATGCGCGCAACCAGCCCAAGAAAAAAAAAGAGTTAATTGTTGTATTCACGTAAATGATAGTAACAAACACAGTTACTGCTTGCCGTACACCTTTAGTTATATTTCTTATAGAAAAGTTATTATTCTATTTACAAGGGAGGTGGGGGCAATTAATATACCCAAAATAGCTATAAATAATCTGATGTCTATTTGTCCAGATTCATTATAAGCTCTTCTAATCTTTCCTCAAATTCTGCTTCTTCTACTTTTTCTAATAAGTCCCCTAATTTATATCCTTGGATACATCCGTCCACATCATGAACTGAATAATTACATCTATGATCCGTCACTCTATTCTGAGGATAATTATAAGTCCTAATTTTATCAGATCTATCGGTAGTACTGACTTGATCAGTTCTTAACTTTCTTTGTTCAAGTATCTCCTTTTCACGTTCTAAAGCAGCTAATCTTGCTCTTAAAATCAGGAATGCTTTGGCCTTATTTCTGGGCTGTGATCTCTCATCTTGTTGCATTACAATAATCCCCGTTGGTATATGTACTAACCTAACTGCTGAATCTGTGGTGTTAACATGCTGTCCTCCTTTACCTCCAGCCCTCATAGTATCAATTCTAACTTCTCCAGGTTGAAATTGTCGTTCATCTTCTGCCAATGATGTTTCATTACCATCACTCATCTTAGGTAACACTACAACTGCAGATGTTGAAGTATGAATTCTTCCTTTGGATTCAGTACTTGGAATTCGTTGAACCCTATGAATTCCACTCTCATGTCTTAGTTGATTATAGGACCCAGGCTCATCTATACTTAAGATAATTTCACTGACAAATCCGTTATTATTCACTTGTTCCAGAAGTATGGTGTGTTTCCAATTCATATGATTAGCATAGTTCACGTACATCGTAGCCAAGTCTTTTGTGAACAATGCTGCTTCTGATCCACCTACTCCTGGTCGTAATTCCATTATACATGGTTTGTCATGATGCAATACAGGTGGTAATAATTTGGTTTGCAAATAATGACTGGATTTAAAGAATTGAGGTACAATAGAATCTAATTCTTCTTGAGCATCTTCTACCAATTCAGGATCATCTATGCTCAAAAGCCCTTGTATATCCTCTAGATCTTTCTTGTATTGATTATAATGCTGTAATATCCCTGAAAGGGTGGAGAATTGCTTATTGACCTGCTGATCAAAGTTCCCATCGCCAATTTTCGTCTCCAAAGCTTTATACTCTTGTTCCATAGTTTCTGCTCTTTTCAAAAGTAAGGGATGTATGGTTGGGATTTCTACTAATGTTCTTCGTATTCCACTTCTCATTTTATCCATCATCCCTCCTAAAACACTCCGTCGTACCCCATACATTCCTGTAGCTAATACCTTCATAGGTGCGAAATTTTTCAGTAGGACCATGTCATCAGATTCAAAACCTATTGATGTGAAGGACTTCAAAGCAGCAATTGAAGACCTTCCAGATGATTCTTTAATTTCGTTACAATCACAATTGACCAATTCAATAGGGAAATTACAATCCACAAATGAAGAATTAACTCAAGTCATTAAGAACTTGGGGACATCTGAGGATGAGAAGAATGATATCAAATTATATAGTGAAGTTATTTTAGAAAATGACGTAGTTGTACAAAACCAGAAGGAAAGACTAAATATTATTGAAGATCAATTAATAGCCAGAGGGTTTAAAGATGTTAAGAAATCTTCGACAGATAGTACAAATAAGATTAGTGTTGGTGCCACTGAAACCAACCCTAATACAAATGAAAATACTCCCACAACTCAAGACGAAAATAACCCTGATACTAATGATTCTAATGACAATGGCATATATCTTTAATCTTTATTAATATATACAAATTCTATTTACAAATTTTGAATAAAGATTATTCCTTCTTAATGGGTTTGTATTCTGTACCAAAAAGTTTATTGATAAATGGCTTTTCCTCTATCCTTATTTCATCTTCAGGTCTCTTACAGACTAACATCCAAGTAGACCCAAAATGAACACGCTTCTCAAATGTAATATCCAATCCAGCTTCATCAATTAATTCTGCAATATCTAAATTCCATCTACATGCCCAAGTCTTCATTCTCTTTTCCGATCTGAAATCTAAATGGTTATTAATGAATTTCCATGTACTTCTACCATGCTCTAATAAGACAATTCTACCACCGGGTCTTAATAATTTTGTCATATTCTTTAAAGCTTTCACGGGATCTTCATGTGAACATAATCCAAAAGCTTCAATGATAGTATCGTATTTGATTTTATCATTTCCTTTAGTCAATTCTACGAGATCCTCAGCTTTACCTACGGTAAATGCCGCTTTATTATATTTTGGGTATAGTTTAGCGAATTTGTCTTGAGTGATCTCAACCATTTTATTGGAAGAGTCAAGGAAAGTAATGGAGTTAACTCTCTCAGAATTGAAATATGGTAAATTCCTTCCAGTACCACAAGCAACTTCTAAAACGTCTCCTTGGGCTTGGTTCATCAACCATTTCCTTCTTTTTCCTAATAACATGGCACGTTCTTCCCATTTGATCTCCTTATCGTAATCTTCAGCTTTTGCTTCAAAAAATTCAGTAGTATCTTGGGCCTCTACTATATTAGGATTATCGTGATTTGAGAACAACTCTTCCTTCTCGGGTTTTTCTTGTGGTTCGGGTTCAGTCCTTACATCTTTACTAACATCTTTGTTAGAGGTGGTTAATCTAATCTGGTTCTGGTACCAAGCATCAAGCTCTTCGGGGGTTGGTTCAAACATCACATCTTTATCAAGAATATGTTTCCTTCTGAACTCCTTCCTCATCAATTGATATAACCTAAACTTTTTCTGTTCTTTTGGTTTCAACTTCTCATCACTAGATGCCTTTAACTTAAGGTACTCATATTCACTCAAACTCTTGGGATCCTGATGATATTTCTTCCTTATATGGTTTATTTGTTTATCTTCATAATACCTGTCCCTCATATAGAAGTAGAATGCTACCAAAAGTACAATGAACCCTCCTATATAATAAATTGTCATAGATTTTTGGAATTTTTCACTTTGAAAGTACTGGGCCCATTGCTTATATTTAGGGACTTTTTCGAGTTTTTTCTTTTCTTGAAATTCCTTAGAACTTACCTTGAATGGCTGGTTTGAATATTGTCTTATATATCTGTAATTTATCCCGTTGGAGGCATAAATAGATTTAGATTGATGAGACATATGTCTAGTAATAATAGTACTAAAAACAGTGGGACGTTCCCGATTTAAAAATCCTCTGAACATAAGCCCTTTATTTAAAGGCACAAAATTACCAATTAAATTCACATTTAACCCCTTAGTTAGCCCCCTAGCTAAACTTGTGGTACCTACTCTAAACATAGCACCAATACGATGGGTTTGAAATCGTCGTGCACTTTCTAAGATTCGCGAGCGGTTGATGGCAAAAAACCAAAACCTCACATTCAACCCAAAGATCCACATACAAATGTCATCGGCGTTAGTTGAAGCAAGAGAGTCGGCAAGTAATGGCCATTACGAGAAAGCAGAGGCCCAATACTTTGCGATTATCAATGGGAAAGCTGGCCAAGATTTACCTCCCAACAAAGTTCTTCAAGAACAAGAATTGGCTATATTGGAATTAGGTAAGATCTATCAAAGTCAAAAACAAGCAGAATCTCTTAAGAAATTGATTTCAGATAGTAGAACTATCTTGGGTAATTTTGCTAAATCCAAAACTGCCAAAATCGTCAAGTCTTTAATTGAAGATTTCGATAATATTCCAGACACCATTGATTTACAAATCGAATCCACCAGAGAATCCATTGCCTGGGCCATTGAAAGCAAATTGTCGTTCTTAAGACAATCATTACAATTGAAATTGGCAGAATTGTTATATAAGCGTGGAAGCTTCCAAGAAGGATTGAAAATCATAACTGAGTTATTGACAGAATATAAGAAATTGGATGATAAATCATCATTAGTTGAAGTACAATTATTAGAGTCAAAGATTTATCATGCGTTAAGAAATATTCCTAAATCAAGAGGTTCATTAACTGGAGCTAGAACTGCTGCCAATTCCATTTATTGTCCAACTATCTTACAAGCAGAATTAGATTGTCAGAGTGGTATTTTGAATGCTGAAGAACGAGATTATAAAACCGCCTTTTCGTATTTTTACGAATCTTTCGAAGGCTACAATTCTCAAGATGATCCAAAAGCTATTATTATCTTGAAGTATATGTTATTAACCAAAGTCATGTTAAACCTTGTTGATGATATCAACAATATCTTGAGTCATAAAAATGTCATCAAGTTTCAGTCTCGTGACATCGATGCCATGAAATCCATTGCTAAGGCCTATTCTAATAGATCTTTGAAAGACTTTGAAAGTACTTTGATCACATACTCTAAAGAGTTGAAATCGGATGCCATTATTAAAAACCATTTTAATGCTTTATATGATAACTTGTTGGAACAGAATTTATTAAAGATCATCGAGTCGTACAGTTGTGTTGAATTATCCCATATTGCCAAAACTATCGGCTTGAATTTACAACAAGTGGAAGGAAAATTATCGCAAATGATATTGGATAAAGTTTTCTATGGAGTTTTAGATCAAGGTAATGGATGGTTAA
This sequence comes from Yamadazyma khao-thaluensis, assembly GCA_030563265.1. Lineage (NCBI taxonomy): Eukaryota > Fungi > Ascomycota > Pichiomycetes > Serinales > Debaryomycetaceae > Yamadazyma > Yamadazyma khao-thaluensis. Next base: position 67,776 of record JAKUBQ010000016.1, read on the forward strand.
TAATTTACGATGAACCAAGAAAAGATTTGAGTTATGAAGCATCTTTGGGGTTAGTAAAGAATTTATCAAATGTTGTTGATTTATTATATGATAAAGCTGCTACTTTGAATTAGTATGGTTCAAGTTTAAATCACCAATATAAGAAATATACGTATAAATGAGAATAATACTTTTATTAATATCTATGTACTGTTGTAGGGACTTAGGCAGTGAAAATACCAGAAACCCCTCTCTCACTGGCAATTAAAGAAACTTCACCACATTTAGTTAAGAAATCTCTTAAACGACCACTACTTATAAAGCAACTTAATAAATCATTTTCATCTTCATTAGCCACTTGTTTCATTAAATCAAAAGCCTTTTGAATATATTCCCAATTATTATACCTAGCAAATTCATAAATTTGCAACAACTCTATTATCAAATACGGCACATAAAGGTTTCTTAATTCTTTTAAAATGGCATCATTGGAATTAACCAACCATGTCATGATCAAGCCATAGATTTGTTTGGTGGTCTTTTCAAGAGAATTCTCAACATCTTTTGTCTTAAACACTTTAGCTTCTTTTTTATTCTCTTCAATAAACTTCTTCCATTCATTTATAGAACTTAATCCTTTAATGAATAATTCATGATTAAGTAATTCTTCTTTGTAATCGTCCGAGATTTGTTCTTCCACTTCTTTATCTTCCAATAAGTTTCGGGTATTAATTTCATTATCATAACTATTAATAATTTGTTTGAAGTTCTTGTCACTAGCAAATTCTTTTAAAGCCCCTAATTTCCCACAAAGTAAGAACCTTTTGATGATGACTAATGATACTAAAATCACATCTTCATACATGGAGTTACCCATGAACCAATCAACACTTTCATACAAGTATTTATCAATCTCATCGCTATGTTGGTCATTGATATTTAATGAGGTTTTATAATGTCCTTCCGTATCTTGAACTATTTTTTCTACCGTTTTCCTCAATATCACACTTAATCGATCATGGGAGTCATTGAAATAGTCCAAGTTCTTTGCAAGCTTAATTTGTTGTAATCGAAGCTCTTTATGGTCAATCTTCAACAAAATTTGTGAATATGTATCTATAGCTATTGTTTCTTCACTTATATAGGAAATATAGTTCGGTATAAGGTCGTATAAGTTATTATCCTTCAACTTCTCGATATAAATCTTTAATAGACCATTGAACCCAGTATTGGTGTCAATATCAACGGATTTAAGGAATATAGATAAATGCACTAATATTCTAAGTAAACTAGGATTATTATGAACTGAGGAAGATTTGGAATTGACAATATCTAATATTAATGGAGCAGTTTTATTAATCATTACTCCTCCAATTATTATCCTAATAGGATGTCTACTAGCTTCAGAGATCTTATTATCTGATCTCAGTAAAATATTCAAGATTCCCTCAATACTGGTAGTTTGAGGTTCGGCAATTTTGATATTACCAATATTTTCATGGTCGGAATCAATAGATTCATAGAATTTCAATATCTCATACACCATAGATTGGTTACAATATAATAATAACCATTTATCCCATGATTTAGATTCCGCTAAATTTTCTTTAATATTAGCACCACTCAAATAACTATATATCATCCTCTCGTATTTGTTAATATTTCTCTGTTGAGATAACTTATAAACAGTCTTATACCATAATAATTTATGCTTACATCCAAAAGCACCATCGAATTTCAATCCTCGGTTCTTCATATATTCCTTATCGATGATAGGATCCAAATATGGTAACATATCACCTACCAAAATCATTGATAATGTATAATTGCCGGTTTCGTTTGCAAGTTTCAATGCCTCATCATAATTATGAGTTAATATCAATTCATAAATGGTCTTGAAGGTTTGATCATCTATCTTCTCATCATCTGGATGAACCCGTTTGCCAAGTCTTATTGGCGCATCAACATCAAACTCCGTGATATAATTATTATCTGAATTGTTGTGTAATAGCTTGTTGAGATCTTTAGTTTCAAATGTCTTCAAACTATGTTTCCATTTAGTTATCCATGGAACGTTCAGAGTATCAACTGATTCACTATTATATTGGATCCAGTCAATGATCATTCCTAATTCGGCAACTTTGGTATTGGATTTCCGGAAATTCTCTTCTTGAATGGCAATGGAGGAATTGGCTTGGATTTTATCTAATTCCATCTTACCTAATCTATAACTATACAAAATTTCCACTAAATGCCACAATTTCGTTTCTAATTGCCAACTATCAAATTCTTGTTGGAGTTCGACATCTCCAGGACTCTCTATAAGCTGATCTTTTACTTGTAAAGCTTTTGTAGAGCATATATCTCGAAACTGTCGAATTAAGTCAAATGGATCATTTTCATTGAATTCATTAACAGCATCGGAAAATCGCTTTTCGATTCCAATGTTTATTACCTCTATTGAATTTCTTCTAGAAAATTCGCCAGATTCTTCTTGTGTGGATCCATTCATGGAGGTTTGTTATGGGTGAAGGTTTGAGGTCTTTTAGTTGATGTTGGATTTTCGCGACGGCAGCTCATCACAATAAGAAATGAAGCGTGAGGGAATGTATGGGGGGTTAAAAAATCTTCAAAATCTCTTAAAATGTCAATTTTTTTCAATTTTCTCCATTCGATTTCTCTTGTGCATTTGTGGTTGTTATTTCATTTCCAAATATCTGTGCTAGTGACAATGTCAACTAACCTCACTCTTAGCTATGACCTACCTACTCATGTATCGCGGGGCAAGTTCGCGAAATACTGTACTTACAGATAAGGATAGAAGTATGGATGATAAATCAAATGTACCTAAGATTGATATAGATCAATCCACCAATATAAATGACACAAACCCAAATGACACAAATACAACCAACAACAATGACAACGTTCCAAATACTGATTCTACCACCAATGAAATAACTTCTGATAGTTCTACTAAACCGATCTATTATGAAGAAGACAATAATCCATTCTCTAAAAAAATAAAAGAAGAGGAGGAAGACAGTATTTTATTATACGAAACCACATCCAATGGATCCAAGTCAAAAATCCCAGAAGGGATCAATTCCGTTCAAATTAATTATGAAAGTAGAGTAAGTAAATTGCTTAAACCAAATTCTAATATTAAGATCCAAATCACCGAAGCAAATAATTCCACAGAAGGTATGGTTAATTCTTCCAAGAAATATATTGCTTATACTATCAAATTGATTAACAATGATAACCCCAAAGAGGAAATTCAAATAAGAAGACGGTATAGTGATTTTGAGAGTTTAAGAACAATTCTATCGAAGATATTCCCATTATTGATCATCCCTCCTATCCCCCCTAAGAATTATCTTAATTTCTCGTTGTTGAACAATTTAGTAGGCACCAAATCCAATGGTAGTAGCACGGCCCCAACCACCAAATCTGAAACTACTCCTCCAAATAGTAGTGGATATTCTTACATAAATTCCACCCATTTGAACTCTATGAAATTAATTGAACATAGGAAAAGGTTATTATCAAATTTTCTCAACAATTGTTTAAATATCCCTAGAATCAGAAACCTTGAATTTTTTGGAAAATTCTTAGATCCTAATACGAACTGGCAGGATGAAATAAATTTAGTAACGAGTCAATTACCCAAAGATATTTATCATCTGAATCCTGAGAATGGGTTGAAAACTGATAATTTATATAATAGTTTGCCCAATCCTACTGGAACCATAAGCAGTTTTTTGAAATTAAAAGGTGCAACTGGTGGTGGAAGTAATAGCAATGGTAACACTGGTGGCACTGGTAGCACCGGGGAAGAAAATGATTCCCCTAATGAATCATCAGAAAATTTAAACGATAATAGTCCTATAAATACATCACATCTTGATGATATAAATAAAAAGATTATGGCAAATTTCATTGGGTTAGCAACTGATTATACTGAATTAGGGACGGTGTTTAATTCATTCTCCCTTATCCTTTCCGACTCCCCCATAATAAGAGCATCCAAACTTAAACAATCTGAAGATCAAGAAAATGGAAAAATGAATTTAATATTAGATAAAATGGGTCAAGTATTTGATCGTTCTTATATAACTATCAATTCCCTTATAAATGATTTAGAAACTCGGTTCTCCGAACCATTAGGTGAAGAAGTCCAATATAGTTCTATCTTGAATTTCATTCAGAAATTCCAGAATAGAAAACTAAAACAGAAGACAATGTTGGATAATGAAATAGAAGAGAAGAAACAGACATTAAAAGAACTTTTGAAAGCTGAAGAAGAACCCCATTCCACTAAACCTACACATAAATTCGATGATACTAAACAAAATAAGTATAAGTTTCCAAATATGAACTCTATCAAGAAAATTACCCAATATGTCAGTGATATAATTGATCAGAATCCCCAGCAAACCCGGAAACAAAGAATCTCCGATTTACAAGCCAAAATCATCACTTTAGAGAAATGTCAAGGAATAATGATGGAAGATATTTCTTATATTGCTGATGAACTAAACAAGAATTTTAAAGTGTTTCATAATAAACAATTGAAGGTTATTTATGAGATTTTATTATGCTATAATGGATATTTAGTTTCTTGGGCCAAGAAGAATATTGAGATCTGGGAAGAAATCAGAGGTGATATTATTAATCTTTAACTCCTTTTTAATAATATATTTATATCTAACTTCTTATGCTTCTGTTTGATGCTTTTTCTGTTATTATGTTGTAGCCCTTAAGTTGCCTTCAGTAAATAACTTTTGACAGCTTCAGCCCAGACACCTCCGTTCTTATATCTAAAAATCGGTTCTGGTAATCCATTAATCGCACCAATCAATCGTTCACTAACTTCTTTACCTTCGGCTCTAATTTCACTCATGGGTTGTAAATAGGTTCTAATAGTAAAAACAACTGCTCCACTTTCAGGTAACCTTGTTAAAACTTGCCTTTCACTTCTATAATGAACTTGGTTATCAAAATCCAATTGGTGCTCAGGAACCAGATGTTGCTCTGAAAACTCTTGAACGTCTCTTCCTTTATTTCTTTGGTCAATATAATACAAATTATGGGTCTGAACTGAAAAATTACTTCTTATAACAAATTGTCCCATTTGAATTCTATCAAAGAATCGGTTCATGGATAATTTCAATTTTTCCTGATATCCTGGAAGTGGCTCATGGATGGCTGACATTGGGGTATTGAATTTGTCACAAGGATTGAATCCACTAGCAAATGCGAATACCCCAGCTTTGAAATAATATTCGTCAACTTCCGATCCTGGTTGTTTGAGTAATAATATGAAATCCTCTTCAATAGTGTGTGATAAATGTTCGAGATACACTTCAGGGTCTGTGACATCGTCAACTTGTTTAGGCATGTAAGTATCATTGATTTTGTTGTATATTTGATGGCCTTGAACCTTGAAGTACATGGGATATTTGTCACACATGTATTTGGTTACTATCATATAAAACTCCTTAATGGCACCTATAGCCTCTGGAGATGAAAAGACTGTACATGATCTTAAATCAGTTCCCTCAGGATACGCAGGGTGAGTGTTGGTTATGATCTTCATTTTGGTCTCAGTGGTTTTAAGATAAGAAGGTTCAATTAAAAGCCAATCTTGTGGATCAACCTTCTTGATACTCATAGTCAATTTGTACTCTGCATTTTTAAATGGGAAAGATTTGATTGGTTCTACTTTATCCCATTCAAAACTTGGGTCTACTGGTTTAATAATTGGAGGTTTATAAGTGGTCTTATCTACCTTCTCATAGAACGATTTCTTCTTTTGTGGAGGAGCTTTATAGTTCCTTGTTAACAAATAAATAACAACCGGTAATAACACGAGAAAGTAAACAGCTGACGGGTCATACACCTTAGTTTTGAAGGTTTCAAATGAAGTGGAATTCATTAAAGTGATTTGCAACTATGAGGACCTCGCGAAATTATATACGATTTTGGGGCCGCTTAATTTTCCCGATTTGGATAAGAGTTCCCGATATATTTAAGCATTGTGCCAATCAGCCCAATTCCTATAAGCCGCTAATTAAATCGAACCATTTCATATTGATTATTTATGACCAGGTTTTGTGGTTGGTTTTTTGTGGTTGTCTTTAGACATTTGTGGTGTGTTTATGATTATCACCAAATGAGGCCTAATTGAATGTATTCTCTTTTAGTTACAGAGTGCGGCGATGAAAATTTAAAGCGATGAGCACTTTATCATTAGTAACTAAGTTCCTAGAACCTGATAAAATCCAAGAGATCGTTCTAGAACAATGTCAATCACTAGATGATTCTGCTAAGGTCGAGATCCTTTGTGATTTATTAGAACAAGTGGACCCAAAAACTCAAGACATTGTATGTTCTCACGTGTTGAAATACATGGACCAAGTACTTAGTACGGTTCATAAACATGAAAGTATCACAAATCTTGTCAAGCTTTTCCAAAAATTACCACAAACATATGAAACTTTCATTGGTAGAGTTCTGGTGATTTTAAAACAATACATGAAACAGAATATCAATAAATTCATTATTGGTATAAGGCCATCGCTCGATGACTCTGATGTTTTGAATGTTGAACCCCAAAATCATGAGTTGGAATATATTTGTTATTTATTATCAATACTTGAGTTTATATTTTCCGAGATCAATTTGGTGTTAGACACCTTGGAAATTGATCAAATTTTAGCATATTTAATGACATTTGATACTGACGAAATCTATTCTGTTACTTTGAAAATTTTCAGATGGAGAATCGTTCCTACCACTTTGAAAACTTTGAACTCCAAGTTTTTGTGGAATATAATTTTTGTTCTCGTGTCTAGTCCTATTCGTTCCCATAAAACCAATGGATATATCTTATGGTTGAGATACTTGAATAATGAAAACTCCAACTTTGAACACGATCAGTTTTACCAGACAAAGGTATTGGACAATTATTACTTCCAAGTTATTCAAGATGGCTTAATCAGTGATTCGCATGAACACAGGAAATTGTGTCTTTCTATTTTGAAACTTTCCATTCTTAAAATCAATACTGATCTAAACAATGATATCTTTCAATGGAAGCAACTTGAACACGATGCATATATGAAAGAATGGGAAAGATTCATCACTGTATTTGAGATCATCGCCATTGATACTTCTCTTCATCAAATGGAAGCGGCTTCAGGGGATTTAGTATCGTTGATCTCACCTCACTCATTAATCCATTCTTCATGGGGATTCAGGCTTTTATCCACGGGGTTCAAAGCTGGTTCCGATGCTGTTAGGAAATTCAGTTTGTACTTATTGTTATCAATTCCTGAGACAAGTCTAAATGAATTGCAAAAGGCATTACCCATTTTAGAGACTATCTTCTTACCAAACCTTATGGTGGCCAATCACCTTGTAGTTAATAATGACAAATGTGAGTATGGTGATAAGTTGATCAACTTCATCTCTTCATTGATCCAAAGCTCCCAAACCGATGAAGAAATCAATGTAATTGTTCTGTCGATCTTAAACGTTATGGTTAATGCCAAAGACGCTTTTGACCCTTGTAAGAGTTATGTTCTCTTTGGGATCCATAAAGGCCTTACTACAGAGGTTCTTTCTATTGAAAACGCCTCCAATTTAATCTCCCTTTTTGAATGTAGATCTGAAGGTTCCTTATATCACACAACCATTCAAACCATCTTATTGCATATTCTTTTAAAGTTCAAATTCAACCAATCTGAATTCTTGAGAGTTATTGATAAGTTTATAAGATTCAATGGGTCAAATTTGATCAACATTAACTTAAACGTTATAAAGAAATATTTACAAAGAAATCAACCAAATTTCGAGGCTTCTGATTGCTTTATCAAAGCTATAAGCATATATTTTCAGAGTTTATTAGATGGTAAGTTTAATTATTTCGACAATATTGAGGTTTTTGCTAATATTTTAGGCACGGGTTTGGACTTGACAAAGTTTGAATCGGCTGAGTTTGAACAATGGTTGTCTACTAATTTAAAATCACTTTTAAGTTCTGATATTAGTCATGAACTTTGGGAAACCCTTTCCAAAGCTTCCCTGATTAGACAACATGTAGATGTATTACCATTATGGAACGAAATTCAAAAAGACGTAGGACTGGAAAATGAAGGAACTTTAAGAGCTTCTGTTCATAAGTACAAATTCTTCAACAAAATGATTGAGACCTTTTCCAAATATCAACTACAACCACTCTTTAATATACCTGAGATATTAAGGTTCAAAAAGTCAATCTTTTCCAATTCCAATGTTAACCTGCTGAATTTTTATAAAGTAAAAGAATCGATATTAGGAGAATTCTTTAAAACCGTTGCCATTTTAAATAACCATCAAATCATTGAAATTGAAAATATCCCAGCATTTGTTAAAGAAATCCCATCCACATTATCCAATCATCAAGCTAATATTTCCATCACCGAATTTATTCGTACCTCAATCGATAGGAACGTTTCTAGTGATGTGGTGGTTGATATGATCGATGTTCTATTAGACATTTGGCATAGTTTGGAGTCTGCAAGATTCAAATTACATCAAAAGGATATTCAGATCGCTATAATCCAATGTGCTCTACACAAGATAGTTTTGGAAATTGCCTCTACAAATGAATACTTGGCCAATAGGCTTTTAAAGTTCAGTTTATCGGTAATTAATAATGCTCCAGGTAGAAGATGCTTATTACCATGTTTGAGTAAACAGCTTTCATTATTTCAAGTTCAAAGTGAAAAATTCAATTCATCTTATTGGATAATTGAAGTTCTTGTCCATGCTTATAATATGTACCAATTAAGAAACAATTCCTTCAAATTAGAGCCAATTATTGGTGATCTTTTTGATAAGACTTTCCCCAGTTCAACACCTAGCAATGGAATTTATTTGAATATTTATGATACATTTGAAGTTTCAGCCCAAGTCAATTTAATGGCGATTTTCAATTCCATAAAGTCATCGTCTTTTGCTGATAAAGTTTTAGAATTCATAGTTGAAAATCAGAAATGTTTCAATCTTTTCAAGGTGATAAAACCAAATGATGGATATGAACAATGGACAAGAATCAAATTGTTTACTATCCTCACATGCATTTGTGATAAATTAGGTGATGAGACCATCCAAACTCATTTGCCATTATTCAATAAACTTCTTACCACAGATCCAAGTCCTTTGGTAAGAGTATATATAGAATGGATCATTGCCCTTCAATTAAAGAAATTTCCTGAATATAGAGATACTGTTTTCAAGAATTTGACCCTGGCTATCAATGATAAGAATCTGAAACCTACTGTCATCTGTGCTTATCAACGATTATTAACCTTGGCAGCTAAGGAATTGCCTCAACAAGAAGCCGAAGCATTATTGACTCATATGTTGCGTATAACTATCCCTGGAGCTACTGCCAACAAAGCCCTTATTAGACATTTCTCTAATTCGTTGATTTGTTCCATTTACCCTCATATTAAGGATCAAGGTTATAACATCAGTAGTGACCTTTTATTAGTATGTGAGGATATTTATAAAACTTCAATGCAAAACCCTATACATGAAATAAGGAACGGTGATGCTATGTTATGGAATATAGCTCAAGATTTGAACTTGGTAAGTCTTTCTGGAGGTCTATTGATGAGAATAAGTGTTCATGAAGTTGATTTTATATCGTCTCAAGATTATCATAAGTATTTGGATCAATCCCAAATTGAACTCCTCAACCACGAAATAGGTGAAGATCTAAGTCATTTATGGCCTAAACGTAAAGGTAACGTCAAAAAGGAGCCAATTCAACAGTTCAACTCCGAACAATCGCCTTTACAAACCAAAAGTGGGGCATGGTCTTCAATCATGGACGTTGACGAAACCAGTAATCGTATTAATGAAATTAAACGTAGTGACTTGATTGTGGTTTCTTCCTTGGTTGATAAACCTCCTAATTTAGGAGGTATTTGTAGACTTTGTGATGTTTTGGGTGCAGGTTTGTTGACAGTAGATGATATTAGTGTAAAAACCCATCCTGAGTTTAAGAATGTAGCAGTGACTGCTGACAGATGGATGCCAATGTTAGAGGTAAAAATTGATGGTATTGTTGAATTTTTGAGGTTTAAGAAATCAGAAGGATATACATTAATTGGTCTAGAACAAACCGATAAATCAGTTGAGTTAAATAATGAATTGAAGTTCCCTAAGAAATCGTTGATATTAATTGGTAAGGAAAGAGAAGGTGTCCCTGGAGAATTATTAGCCGAATTGGACTTTTGTGTTGAGATCAAACAGGTTGGAGTTATAAGGTCAATGAATATTCAAACTGCTACTGCCGTTATTGTTCATGCATATGCTAGTCAACATTGTTAATTTATTATAATACATATTTTTCATTCTATTTCGATTCTTTCAAGCTCAGATCTTATTCAATCATCACCTTTAAAGAAACTTAAAAAAGTGTACCATCCTCATCCTGATCTATCAAGTTATCTAATCCGTCAATTATAAACCCACAATATTTATTTACCATATTAATGGCATCAGCCACCAACTTCCCATTCATTCCTTTATAATTATTCTTATTGGAGTTTGTAGCAAGGTTCATATTTAAAATAGGAGTCATGGCTTTCTTATTACAGAAACTTGCTATTAATCCATTCTCTAAAACTTGTTCTTCCTCTATAGATGGATCGAATAATAAATTATTCCCTATTACCCCCATTGTGATGATAATAGGCGGATGGAAAGGCTTATTTATTATTTCTTGTAGAAGCCTAGCATCTTCCCAATCATCAGAAAATGTTGGTTGTTCTTCTACAGCTTCATCATCGATTTCACTGACTAAAAGTGGCAACTTGGTGGTTTTCAATGCTAAATAAATCGCTAACGATATTATTGTCAATGGGTAGGACGAAGGACTTATTACAATACAATCTATGAATAACTTAAATGAATATTTCTTAGTCAAAGTTAAACTGTCAAATGGGAAATTCTTAATTAAAAGATTAGTCAAATTGTACTTTAAATTCATGACATAATTTGAATCGTCTCTTTGATTTTGTATATCGACATCACAATCCAATAGACTTGGTTCCAATTCGGTTTTAACTACTTTCGATTTGATACTTACTATACATTCACTACCATCAATCATTCTTAATCTAGCAGATCCATTTGACCCCGACAAAAATGAAGTTTTGGCCTCAAGGGGTCTGAATTGAAATGCTTGTCTGGCATCTGGCCTTATAGGCGGAGAAAGCACTAACGAGTCATATAAATAGCTTCTTTCTGCTGGTGATAATTGCATCTCTTAAAATTTTCGCATCTAAGGTCGCGAGTTTTTAAAGTTGTTGAAGTTCATATCAACATGTCATCGCTTATACAACAGAAAGACATGGTCAGGCCCAGTGGGGACCAAAAGTCTTGGTACGAAACCAATGTCAAGAAGACGTCTATACCTAATCATTTGGCCACGAAACGAAAAACCGGCTTTCAAATCACCGCAAACCAAGGTAAGAAAGATATTAAGAATGGTGATTATTTAGAATCTTCTGGAACTTTCAATTTAGTGTCATTTGGTGGTTCTCCAAGTAGAAAAGTTGTTCCATTGGATAATAGAAGTAGAACTAATACCACTGGTAACTTGTATGATACTTCAGTGGGAGATTTAACCAAATATGATGAAACCAATAATAAAACTATCACCGATGATATCTCCATGTATGATTTTGATACGGATTTACCACCATCCAAGTCCATTTATGACTTGAATGATGAAATCTTATTATCGTTAGATAATCCTACCCCATCAGATTCATTTTTAACTAGAGATCCTAAAACTTATACTAATGTATTTAATGCAGTTGTTGATAAACCGGATTTAAAAGAACACCCAATCAAATTGAATCCTTTAGAAAAAGGTGAAAGTGCTATTTTAGTGTTTGGTTACCCTGAACGTATGGCCAATCAAGTGATCCAACAATTTCAACAGTTTGGAACCATTTTAGAAGATTTTGAAATGAATAAATCCAAACAAAAGTTTTTTTCAAAATCCGAAAAGATTTTACCGATTTTCTCGGGTCCTTCTTGGGTTAAAATCACATATAATAACCCTGCTAGTGCCATGGACTCTTTGCAAGAAAATGGAATGGTTTTCAATGGAGTTATTTTGGGAGTTATCCCATATACTAAAGATGCGATTGAAAAGCTTCAAAATCGAAAATTGGCGGATTCTGAAGATATTGGTAGTGGAATTGAATCAAGAAGTCACATCAAGTCTTTCAATAGTGATATAACCACTCCTAGACCTCAAAGTGGAGCTCCTCCTGCACAATCTAATATTACCAAATTAGATACTAGTCATAATGTTTTCCTTAGTAAAGATACAACTAATGATCCTACAAAACCAAATGCCACCAACAATAAGTTAAGTTACTGGGACACTGCCATGAAGTTTTTGTTTGGTTTCAATGAGCTCTAGGATTACACCACTGACCATGAAGAATATAATTATGATGAAATAAATGAGAGGAATTCTACTCCATACCCGATGTATATTACAAATATAAAATTAACTTAACCATAACCATAACCATAACCAAGAAGATTAAATGTTAACGAAAAGGTCTTCTATGTATAGGTCTATCTTCTCTTCCATAACCTCTGAAACTCAGATCTCTGGACGGACTTAATCTTGAAGGACTTTGAAATGTTCTGGAAGGACTTAACCTCGAAGGACTGGCCTGAAATGTTCTGGTAGGACTCGTTAACCGTGAAGGACTTTGTCTTGAAGGACTGCTGAGTCTTGAAGCCGTGGGAGTAGTTTGACTTAAAGGTCTTTTTGGTGGGGATTTGGGGGGATCCATTGAACTAGTATACCTACTAGGTAAGATATTAGAATGATCAAATCTACTGGTTAAGGAAGGAAGTTTCCTATGAGGGGTCGAAGTAGAGTTCAACCAAGATTCGTCAATTTCCAGAATCATCGATGAGTTGACTTGATTTTGGAATTTTTCTTTCTCTAGTTCGAATCTAATTTTTTCAGATTCAAATTTCTTACGTTCACTAGAAAATTCATCGTCATCTTCAGGGTTTAAAGTATTGACAGGTTTACCATTAATGTCATGAATTATAAACACTTTCAGCTTTGTATTTTGGAAATAAGGATTGGTTTGATCAACAACAGTTTGACCATGGAACCTATTAAATTTAGAAGCATCAATTCCAACATCTCTTTTCAAAATATCGGTTTTCGGTTTAACAAATTTAGTATTGTATTCTTGGAACATCTCTTGATACAAAATCTGCTTATCCTTAGTGAGAACCCAGAACTTATCTATAAGATAATAGAATTGTAAGTTGGTCAAGGTTATAACTATAAGGATTTTCCAAAGAGACAATTCATTCATAATCCAAGTTATACCTAAATTCAAGGGGTTGAAACTCGATAATAAGAATAATTGAAACCTGGATGGATCCCATACGACCAATTCATAGACTAATTTATTATTTAATAAATCAATTTCAATTCCTGAAGAATCATTAGTACTGTCGTCTAAAAAGCTTTCATCGGTCTTTTTGGATGTGAACAAATTGATGATGTTGTCAAAGAAAGAACTGGAAGTTTCATTCAATAATTTCTCTCTAACAGAAGGTGAATTTGGTTTTTCACTATTCATTAACGAATAGGTTCTGTAGGATGTTATAACCGTAATTAAATTAGCAAATGACGATATAAACAATATTGCTATAAAAAATTGTGTCAATCCAATAAATATTGGACTACTATTCTTAGAATTCCCACCCATATAACTTGAAGACCCTCTTAACGCCTTTTGTTTGATCTTATCATAATTATAATAATCAGTTTGGAATATACTCGAAGACTTATCGGTAATTGTGGTATATTTATATAACTTAATAAACATCACGAATGATGCGGACAAAAGGTTTCCTAAACCTACACTAACGGTACTATAATCATCCCAATCTATGGACATGACCCATTCGTTGACCCATAGCCAAAGATCCAAAGGATAACTTCTGATGCGTTCAGTTATGGGAGTCTTTCTTACTCTTCTCTTCATGATACGCGTTGTGTTTTTTTTTCTTTCGCGATTCTAAACACACCATCATAAGAGACGATCCACAAAATCATGGATGATACAGTGAATAGGATACGGAATAAGAACCAAGAGTTGATGAATGAGTTGAGGGAGATGATTGAAGAGGATAAGAAGGCGACTTCCCAACCACAAATGAGTCCTATGACTCCAATTGATGTTAATACTTTACCGTCTAGAACTGACACTATTAATGATAAGCTGAGATTTAGAGACTTTAGAACCGGCAAGTTTGATACTTTTGAGTCTCAGATTCCCAAAAGGTTTGATATTAGAACCAGGTTTGATGAGAGTTCCAAGGATTCTATAAAAAAAGAAGAAAAGACTAATGAGTTCCAATCAAGTGAGTATTATATTCCCCAAACACAATCTAAACCTGAGCCCGTACCTGAGAGAGATTCTGAGGATTTGACTAAACCTGTACCTAAACAAATACATGAACCCATACCTGAACCAATACTTGAAATAAAGAGTCCAAAGAAACTAAAAATTCCAAGTCAAATACCTAAAAAATCAAGTTTTACTCCTAAATTAATACCCAAAGAACCAAATTTATTACTCGAGAAAGTACGAACCCAAAATCAAGAAATAGAACAACTTAAAAGTCAACTCAAACAAATGAAGAATGAGAATAATTCAATCAAACAGTCCAATTATCAATATCAATACACAATTAAACAAATTAACCAAGATCATCAAGAAAAAATGAATTTATTAGAGAAGGATTACCAGACATTGATTGATACCAATGAAACCAGAACCCAAGAAATTATCAGACAATACAATGATGCTAAAGTAATCATCAATAATTACAAATTGGATAATATGAACAAAGATAACAAACTTTTAGCATTGAGACAGATAGTGAAAAGTTTCGACCAACAATCTAATGACAAGAATTACGAGATCAATCAGTTACTAATTTTAATAGAAGATTTGAAAACCTACAATAAATTCACAAAGACATTAATGCAAAATATTGTCACCAAATTTAATAGTAATCTAGATATGATTGGGCAATTGATTGATAATGAATATGTTGAGAATCCTAATTTCATTCCTGTGAGTATGGGTGGTTACCAAAATAATTTGGAAGGTGAAGATACCACGGATTTACTATACAATAATACCACAAAACAATTAATCGCACAATCAGTTGTACCATCATTAGACTTATTATATATTACGTCAGCCCCATCATCGACAAACTTACGTAATAAATTTAAAATAGCAGCAAAAGCCATTTTATTTATAGTTCATCTCCAGAAAGCACTTAAAAATAAGAAAGGGTACATTGAACCCTAACTGATTTACATCACTATCCCCCATATAGATCGAGGCCGATTGTAGGTCTAGACCACTGTCGCGGGTTGCTAAAAAAAGAAGTGTTATTGAGGTAACCGAGAAAAATTACGTCATTCCGGCCATCCAGCGAGGATTAGCAGGGAAAACAGTTCTGACGATCTTTAAGGAACAAGTGACCTCACAATCACTGGCAAGTTTATATATATATATATAAATAAAACGAACCACAAAAACCAAACTCCAACTCACACAAATAACTACTACAATTTACGGTTGTAACTTAAGTTTCCTGACATTTAAGTACCGTATTCATTTTAGGCGTAATTAAAGTTATAAGAAGGTTGTACCGACTAATTAACAAACTTTAAATTTAAAGGCGAATATTTGACACAACCTATAAACCTAAGCCGCCTTCTTCGTCCACGGCCCCTTGAGTGTGAATATAACTTTTATATAAAACTCAGGAAGCTGACTGTGTTATTTTAAAGCTATGTCAACAGCTTCGACTTATATACCCAATAATTATTTTTCAAAGAATCCCAACCAAAACCAATCTGGCACTGAAAATGACGATAAGAAATCGATCCAAATCCCCGAATTAAAGATATCAGGGTTGCCCTATACCAATACATCTCCATATAAATCACCAAAGTCTCCCACTTTCACATCTTACATTTTCAAAGATTTGCCGGTTAAACCCGTGGATTATTCTTCGTTGGATTCGTTTGTGAATAAAATTATCATTGACGTTCGTTGTTTTAATCATTATTCCACAAATAGAATAAGAAATGCTATCCATTTATGCCTCCCATCGACTTTGTTAAAAAGAAAATCTTACGATTTACCCCAGATCCTAAGTTCCATCAAAATCGAAAATCATATCAAAGAAGTGTTATTAAACACTGACCTCAATATTGAAATCTTGTTTTACGACGATTCCAGTGATTCCAATAGTATCAGTTACCAATTATACCAAACCATCGTAAAGTTCATAAATTATAATCCAAATTTTAATATTTACTACTTGAATGAAGGGTTCAATTGTCAGAAGATAAACTCCAATCTAATTGATTCCCAATTAAGTCCCTTGTCACCAGTTGATAATAATATGCCAACTTTATTATCAGGGTTCCAATTACCTACTTCTACACCTTCAAGTCAAAAGTTTCTTTCATCAATGAAGACAGTACCAAAATTGAATATTTCCAATTTAAAAAATTCTAGCAAGCATAATTTGAATTATAACTACGATTTCCATATTAATGATTCCATATTGAAAAGCACCCAACATATACCTATATGGCTAAAGGAGATATTCATCAGTAGTCAAAACCAAATGAATTCCAGTTCCACTATTCTCGAAATGTTAGATAGCAAATTCAATAAAATCGAAACTGATGAACAATTGAGATTAAAATTGGCCATTGATGGGCAAAATGGCAGTGTTGGAAACTGTAATTGTACCCCATCAACTCCATGTCCATCTTGTGATGGTATAACTTATAAAATTCCTAAAGGTATTGAATTTGGGATGAAAAATCGGTATAAGAACATTTTCCCATTTGAACATTCCAGGGTGAAATTGTGTAAAGAGAGAAGTGTTTATAAGGAATGTAGTTGCAATGAGAAGCGTGAGGACGATGATTATTTCAATGGGAACTTTATTCACGTCGATAAATTGTCTTCATTCCAGTATATTGCTACTCAAAATCCATTACAATCGACGTTTTACGATTTCTGGAACTTGGTATGGTTTAATAAGATCAACTTAGTGGTGTGTCTTAATGATCAGAATAATTTCGTTGAGAAGAAATATTTCGATGATCAGACATTGAATGGTGACATAAGAATCAAATTAAGAGAAATATCCGAATTTGAACATTTCAATTTAAGAGTATTGGAATTGACGAAATTTTCAACTAATTCTAAAGATATAATTCATCATTTAGAATTCAAAAATTGGCCTGATTTTGGTATACCTGATGCAAAAATCCTTTTGGAATTTATTTCGTTTAAGAACCAATTAATAAAGAGTAATGGATTGAACAATAAATCCTTAGTTCACTGTTCTGCTGGGTGTGGTAGGACTGGGACTTATATTACAATAGATATGATAATAGATTTGATAAACAATAAAGATGAAGCACTGGATAAATACAATGCTTATGATGAAACTGATTTGGTTTACAAATCGATTCAACATCAAAGACGTCAAAGAATATCAATGGTTCAAAACTTTGATCAATTTATATTCTGTTATGAGGTGATTTTAAAGTATTGTAGTCGATTGAGTGAAGGTTTATAAAAATAGTAAATAGTTACGAATAAACGATTAATGAGAGTTCTGTCAAGTGCTATGTTTTTGTGTATGTTTTTGTGTAGCCTACAGTTAAGCAACCAGTAGGTGTTAGGCTTGTATAATTGGTACAAAACGAAGATTAGGATCTTGGAGGAGTGCATAGAATATATATAGCTAGAGATGACACCGCGAATGCCCATTGTAAAGTCCTAATTGAGTAATTATGAGTAAAGATACAATTTCTTACTTAATAAACCTTATAGGCCGGCAAAATATAGGAGAATTCCAAGACGTTCAACCTTCAAATATTTTCCCACAATTGAGTATGATGTTGACCAAGCCACTTACGTTTGATAGCGAGTATGAATCTGAGACCACTCTTAAACAAGTTGAAGTTCAAGACATGATTAAACAAATTTACAATGATATCTTAGAAAGTCATCGACATTTCAATAATGATTTCGAAATAGAGAACCATGGGAAATACATCTATCATAGTTTAACTGATCCTTTACCGAGTGGATTCAAGAGCCTTGATGCTAACCATTCATGGATGTTATATTGGTTGATTAATAGTCATACTTTATTGAACCACAATCCTTTGGATCAAGAGACAAAGCAATTGGCCGTAGATAAAATTAGCACGTTGGTGGTCTATAATGGTAAAGGTGGTATAAGTGGAGGTAAGAATCAATTAGGTCATTTAGCATCAACTTATGCTGCTGTATTGACGTTAGTAGCATTAGAAGAATATGAATTATTACACAGTATCAGATCCAACTTATATGAATGGATGATGAGTTTAAAACAACTGGATGGTTCTTTTATAATGCATCATAATGGTGAAGCCGATGCTAGATCGAATTATTGTGCTTTAGTTATCGGGTCTTTATTAAATGTTTTGGATGATGAATTCTGTAAGGGAACTTTGGAATGGGTTAAAAGTTGTCAAACTTATGAAGGTGGGTTTGCTGGTGTACCCGGCACAGAAGCACATGGTGGATACACATTTTGTGCTGTTGCCAGTTATTTCATGTTATTAGGTAAGACTCCTAACTTTGCTAAAGAATTTCAACACCACATGAACTTTGATGGTCTTCTTAGATGGTTGACATCTCGCCAGTTACAAATAGAAGGTGGATTGTCGGGTAGAACTAACAAATTAGTCGATGCTTGTTATAGTTTTTGGGTTGGTGGGGTTTTCTCAATGGTGGAGAGTGTAATTAATACTTCAGTGCTAGAGAAGGATGCTTTAAAGATTTACCTTTTGAATTGTGCCCAAAATTCTCATGGTGGGTTTAAAGATAAACCCAATACTCGTGTAGATTTTTATCATACAAATTATTCATTATTAGGGTTAAGTTGTGCTGAACACACTATAACTTTGAGTAAGTCACTGGGAGAAGAAAAGGACCATTACGCTTATAATTTTGAATTCATTGAACTCAATGACGATACTAATGTTTTACCAGTAAATCCTATTTTCGGTTTAGTTGATGGTAAAGCTGAAAAATGTAGAGCTTTTCTTAAAGAGAAAATCCAAAATTAAACCAAGAGTCTTCTTTTGTACACTGGTTTGTATATTGAGTCTTTTGCTGTTCTTAACGACAAAAATAATGGTAGATGTTAACGATTAAATATGTAAATAAAAGTTTTCTTTTAGCACATGAAACTCTAAAAAATCCCAACGGCTCATTGAAGAGTGTAAAACCCCCTTAATACAACCACAAATAAGAAAAAAATATGCGAATTCTGTGGATCGAACACAGGACCTTCAGATTAACTGTGACTAAAGTGATACTTCAGTCTGACGCTCTCCCAACTGAGCTAAATCCGCGATAGTGAAATGAACCCATGCCGGGACTCGAACCCGGAATCTTTTGATTAGAAGTCAAATGCGCTAACCATTACGCCACACAGGCAGATTCAATGCTTTTTGGTGGTGGGAATTTTATATCGTAATAGGTATAGATCATGTGATTTCCTCATTTTTCTTAGTGTAAGAAATGCGCAGGAGGAATTACCTGATCATGTCTAGTTGGTTATCTAATTTCTTCCATAGGGCATATCAGCCTTTAAGTACTGATTCTGGTAATTCTTCTCAAACAGAATCAAATTCCAACTTACCGGGAGCATACCCTGCTGAGACCGTTGAACCAAGGGCCCGAAATTGGTATAATTCCCAAACCGTCGGTCAATACTTTTATAAAACCTTAGAAATCGTCCAAGTGATAATATTCAAACCCCTCATCTTCATTTTGTACGTGTTAGTACGAGTTATTGCCAAATTCATTAATACCATTTATTTTAGAGACCATTTCAAGCATCGTCAACAGATCAATCATTCTACTAATGATCCTATCGATAAGGCAAATAGATTTATACGTGATTTGGAAGACAATTTAACTTCCGATGCTTCATTACCAGCATTTTATCAAGGGAGTTACACCCAGGCATTATATATGGCTACACATAAGGCGAAGTTTCTCTTTGTTTATTTGACTAATCCTGAGAATGAGAATTCTTCAAGTACGTTCCATAAGGTTATTACCAATCCTAAATTTATCTCGATATTTAATGATCCTAATATTATCATCTGGGGAGGAGACTTGACTAATCCTGAGAGTTATCAATTGGCCAATAGTTTAAATGTTACCAAGTTCCCATTTTTGGGATTATTATGTCTTACCAGAAATACTACCATGACCCCTGAAGGTCCAGTTAAAACTGCAGCTAAGATTTCTTTATTGGTGAAAATTCAAGGGAATGTTCATCCGGATGCCGATGTCGACCAACTCATCGAACAGAAGTTCATAAAGAAAATCACTAAATATGAACCGGAGTTGAAATTAATAAGAAATGAATTATGGGATAAGTTCTTAAACCAAGTTATCACAAAACAACAGGATTTGAATTATCAAAAGTCATTGGCTCAAGATAAATTAAAGAGGGAAGCGAAGAAGAAAGAACAACTACAGAAAGAGTTCTTGATATGGAAATTACATTATTTCAAAAACTTGAACTTTGATGAAATTGAACGTAAGGCAAAGGTGGCGATAAAGTTACCTAATGGAGAAAGAATAACACAGTTATTTGCTGCGGATTCTCCTGTTGATGATATCTTTGCTTATGTTGAATTATATAGAAATGATTACTTCAACAAGACTTTTGACGTTATTGATGATGTAACGAAATTCAAGGACTTTGTTCCTGTCTTTAAGTTTGTGTTGAAGTCACCTTTACCTCCAAAGGTTAGTTTAAATGATCATTTGAATAGCAATGTTTTAATAGGAGATATGAGCTTTATATATCCTAACGGGCTATTGATTGCAGAGGATTTAGATTAGCATAGTGCATTTATCATTGATATCAAGAGCAATAAATTATGGTTCAAAACTTTTGTTAAATATGTTAGTATCAATACTACTGGATCAAGATGGGGATATCTCATGTCGGAATGTTAAAGACTCTCATGATGAATATGAAGTGTCTGGTACTCAGCTATGAGATATCTTGCACGTGATATTTTAAGGAATGTTCTTTGACCAGATTTTCGTATTGTTCGTGCTTACTTGTATTATCGGGTATAGGGTGTAGTATTTCCTGAATAATAGGTTTAATGTGTCGATGTTTTCCTCTTTAGCATGAACCATTCCTAAGTCTGAATAAAGATCCAGAGAGCAATTGTTAATGTTAGTATTGATTGAGAGGCTATAGGTACCACTGAAATAGGTGTGGGTTATCAAGAAGAGTGGTTCATGGTTGCAAAACTTTCCGCTCGCGGAGTTTCCTAATTCTCATTATATTCTAAACCTACCGCCGCAGCGCTAAAATCACTGCGAAACTATGTATGTTATAGGTATCATTCCCCTTTTATCAGTCATCGTCTACTACGTTTATTATAATCCTCATGAATTGGAATGGCGTGGTTTGATAGGATACTATTCACCATATTTGGTCACTACTTTTACGTTTCTTTTGGTAGTCGGTGCTCCGTCTTTAATGATGTATTTATTTATTCTTAAAGAAACATGGCATGCCTCGTCACAAGACCGTTTCCTAGATCATAAAGTGGTGTTCCCAAAACGTCTGTACTTAACCTATTCACAGATGGTAAATCTCATGTTGACTTTTAAATTCAGTGATTGTTGGTTTTCCGAAAATATTTGCAGCTTAGTTATCCGCCTTATGTTCTTGAAGCCTCCAACTTATAGAGTTGTCAAATTCTTTTTATCCATGCCTGTAACTATCTACAAAATCGAAGGTGCTACCTATCTTCCTTTTGTAGCCAGGCCAACTCCTAATGAATTCGGTCGACATTTGAGGCTTCGAAATCGGTCTCAAGACGTCACCTTGATTAACGACGTCAGCATTAAGATAACAGTACATGGTTCACTTTCCGATAGTGATTCACGTTGGGATAAGTTGAGTACTCTATTCAATGATGATTACTCGATTTTGACGGCTCCCAATGAAGCAGATGCTACTACGGCTTTTGACAGAGTGCTTAAGACTGTCTGCAACTGCCTTCACTTGACCTGTCAACGACAACAACGGATTAGATTGGATGGTTCTCCATTGATACCAACTGGGCTTAACAATCTGTCATATTTATTTGCGGATGCATTAATTAAGAATTCAAGTGGCAAAACCGTTTGTGTCTTGGAGATGAAACGACCAACTCTATTTGCCCCAGAACGCAGATCTAATCCAACAACAGATGATCTCTGTTCTGGAATAATGGGTGATATCATCAAGCAGTTACAATCATATATGATTGTAACATCGGTAAAATATGGAATCTTGTGTGATTCCCATTACATGATTCCCATAGAATTTCACACGAATAATGATGATCAACCACGGCGTTATATAGAAGGCACAAGACGACACCTAAAATTTAACGAATATGTGGCCATTCCTTTCCTGACAAGGATTGTAAACAATGAAAGCAACTGTCCTAGTTTGTTTGAAGTGTTGGTGTACACTCTCACGAAAGCAAAAAATGATACCGACAGTGACTTTTATAATAGATTGCCTCTTTGTTTGGATTTAACAGACCAACCTATACCAGAGGACCCAAATGAAGATTACCCTAATGAAGAGGACCCTGTGTTTGGTTCACATGACTCACATGAATCGGGATCGCTGCCTCCTACCGATAGTGCCCCATTACAGTCTCCCCTTTTGTTCTCATATACAGGGGGTGCAACCGCACCACATCGTCCTCCTCCTCCAGAATGTGATTCCAATAAACAACAACTTTTGACTCCTCCAAATAGTTCCTCGAGTCATGGAGGGGTGGCTGTCAACGAACCCCTGGTCAAGTTTCTCCCATTTAGCTGTAGAGCAGAAGAGTTGCAACGGTCTATAGACCATACAACTAGTGTGTATAAAGTCAAAGGGAAATTCTTAAAGGATGTCATTCTTGAAGAAATTGACGACGATGAAGATTTGGTTATTAAGATTTATGATCCATTCCTTTTGCATAATCCGATGTCTAAGGAAAACGACACATATGCTCAACAATTTGTTAGAGAGTGTTATTATCATGAAAGGAATTCAATTAAGAGGCTTCTCAATATTTCAGAGTATAACAATATTTACTTAAGGCACAAAGAAATTGAAGTGCAATATTTCCCAGGGTTTGGTAAAATGATTATTGGTAATGGAATCATTTCTAGATATGTTGAATCAAAAGTGATCACGACAGAATTATACGATCAGGTAAAAGAGCAATTGAAAGTT
The DNA here is from genome assembly GCA_030563265.1 of Yamadazyma khao-thaluensis. NCBI lineage: Eukaryota > Fungi > Ascomycota > Pichiomycetes > Serinales > Debaryomycetaceae > Yamadazyma > Yamadazyma khao-thaluensis. Next base: position 91,248 of record JAKUBQ010000016.1, read on the forward strand.
ATTCATAGTGCTGGAGTCATTCATGGGGACGTCAGGGTGCTCAATATTCTATGGAATGAAAAGGTTTATCTCTTTGACTTTAGCCACTCAAAATCAATGGATAGAGTCAGTAGAACGGAAGCGAAAGCAATGATTGAAGAAGACTTTGAGAGCTTAGATCAAGAGTTTAGTGAATTGGCCAAAGATGAAGAGTTTAGAGACTTGGCCAAAGCTGAAGTAAGAGAAAGCGTTTAATTATACTATTGTTTAATGATTATGACTTTATGGTTGTGATCGAATCGCTACTTTAATGGCTACCTTTTAAGGTTTATATAGGTTATGTAGTATTGATCTAATGTAAGTCATATGAATTCCTACTTAGGGAAGAAATTAATTCCAAAAGCATCTCAAAGTCGTACCCAAAGTCGTTAAAGCCCATATCAGTCTTGAAGGAGACTTACTTTATGATATCTAGGAGTAATGTGAGGGGAGTCTTTTAAAGAAATTATTTTTTTACCTCCAAAAATAAATCATGGTTCAAAACTTTTGTAAAATATGTTAGTATCAATACTACTGGATCAAGATGGGATAGCTCATGTCGGATGTTAAAGACTCTCATGATGAATATGATGTTTCTGGTACTCAGCTATGAGATATCTTGCACGTGATATTTTAAGGAATGTTCTTTGACCAGATTTTCGTATTGTTCTTGCTTACTTATTGATTGAGAGGCTATAGGTACCACTGAAATAGGTGTGGGATATCAAGAAGAGTGGTTCATGGTTGCAAAAGTTTCCGCTCGCGGAGTTTCCTTATTCTCATTATATTCTAAACCTACCGCCGCAGCGCTAAAATCACTGCGAAACTATGTATGTTATAGGTATCATTCCCCTTTTATCAGTCATCGTCTACTACGTTTATTATAATCCTCATGAATTGGAATGGCGTGGTTTGATAGGATACTATTCACCATATTTGGTCACTACTTTTACGTTTCTTTTGGTAGTCTGTGCTCCGTCTTTAATGATGTATTTATTTATTCTTAAAGAAACATGGCATGCCTCGTCACAGGACCGTTTCCTAGATCATAAAGTGGTGTTCCCAAAACGTCTGTACTTAACCTATTCACAGATGGTAAATCTCATGTTGACTTTTAAATTCAGTGATTGTTGGTTTTCCGAAAGTAATTGCCTGGATATTATTCGAACCATATTCAAATGGTGTTCAACTTATAGAGTTGTCAAATTCTTTTTATCCATGCCTGTAACTATCTACAAAATCGAAGGTGCTACCAATCTTCCTTTCGTAGCAAAGGCATCTTCTTTGAATTTTGGCCAAAATTTGAGGCTTGTACTTCGTCCTTCTGCTATCAGTGAAATTAGGGACGAGGATATAAAGAAAACAGTACATGATGCAATACTTGATAGTGACTCCAACTGGGGTCAATTAAAGCTTTTTTTCAACAATAATTACTCGATTCTAACGAATCCTAAAGAAGCAAAGGCTAGTAATGCTTTTCAAAGAGTCCTTGACCCTGTTTGTCAAAGCTTAGGTTTGAATTACGAGATTAAAGAAGAAATTAGAGTAGATGGCTCCCCATTGATACCAACGGGTCTTTCCAACGACGAACATTTGATTCCAGATGCATTAATTAAGAATTCAAGTGGCAAAACTGTTTGCGTCTTGGAGATGAAAGAGCCAACCCTATTTCCTCCAGAATCCAGGTCTAATCTAACGGCAAGCAACTTCTGTTCTGGTGAAATGGATCAAATCATCAAACAGTTGCAAACATATATGATAGTAACATCTGTGAGGTACGGAATCTTATGTGACGGCTATAACTTGATTCCTTTAGAATTCACGCTGGATAACGACAATAACGACCAAAGTCGTATCGTTAAAGAAAGCACCAGGCGACAATTAAGAATTAACGAAAATTTGGCCGTTCCTTTCCTGACAAGGTTGGTAAATAATGAGGGTAGCTGTCCTAGTTTGCTTGAAGTGATAGTGTATACTCTTATGAAAGCGAAATATGATACCGACACTGACTTCTATAATAGATTGCCTATTCCTTTGGTCTTGACAGAGACACCGGTGGAAGAGACCCCGGATGCTAGCCCACTTACGGCATGGTACTAGAGAGCGTAGACTTCCTGATAGATATAAACCCTTCAGATTATGATTCCTCTCGCCATCAAGTTTTAAATCCTGCCAGAAGTTCTTCGAGTCATGGAGGAGCTGTAGGCAAGGGACCTCAGGTCAAATTTCTCCCATTTAGTTGTGGAGCGTTATTATTGCAACGGTCTATAGACCATACAACTAGTGTGTATAAAGTCAAAGGGAAATTCTTAAAGGATGTCATTCTTGAAGAAATTGACGACGATGAAGATTTGGTTATTAAGATTTATGATCCATTCCTTTTGCATAATCCGATGTCTAAGGAAAACGACACATATGCTCAACAATTTGTTAGAGAGTGTTATTATCATGAAAGGAATTCAATTAAGAGGCTTCTCAATATTTCAGAGTATAACAATATTTACTTAAGGCACAAAGAAATTGAAGTGCAATATTTCCCAGGGTTTGGTAAAATGATTATTGGTAATGGAATCATTTCTAGATATGTTGAATCAAAAGTGATCACGACAGAATTATACGATCAGGTAAAAGAGCAATTGAAAGTCATTCATAGTGTTGGAGTCATTCACGGGGACGTCAGGGTGCCCAATATTCTATGGAATGAAAAGGTTTATCTCTTTGACTTTAGCCACTCAAAATCAATGGATAGAGTCAGTAGAACGGAAGCGAAAGCAATGATTGAAGAAGACTTTGAGAGTTTAGATCAAGAGTTTAGTGCATTGGCCAAAGCTGAAGAAAAGGAAAGAGTTTGATGGTTATTGTTATGATTATGGTTTTATGATTATGGTTTTATGATTATGGTTTTATGATTATGGTTTTATGATTATGGTTTTATGATTATGGTTTTATGATTATGGTTTTATGATTATGGTTTTATGATTATGATTAAATGGCTACGTTTGATAGCTACGGTTCAAGGTTTATATAGATTAATAGATTGAAAGTGATAAATTATTCTATACATAGAAGATGTGGTGGCAATTTGATATTGACCTAATAAGTCATAGGAATCCCTAATTAGGGAAGAAATTAATTAATTTAACTCCAGCATCTCAGGGTGGTTAAAGCCCATGTCAGTCTTTAAGGAGACTAACTTTATGTTATATGGGGGGACTTTCAATAATAGAAAGAAAGCACAAAAATATACTTTTTGTATCAAAGTCATCTTTGCCTCCAAAAGTCAATTTGAATGATAATTTGAACAATGTTCCAATAGGAAATATGAAGTCAACGACTATAGAATATTTAGAGTAGACTGGAGAATCAGGACAAAGTATAAAATGATGTCTCAATATTAGGTGTTCATTATATACATTGGCTTATTTACTGACTTTAGTTTTCTTATTTTTCTTTTTATCTTTCTTCTTTAACCCTGTAAACCCTGTCTTTATGACCTGGGCATATTCGCCCCAAAACTGATCCAACTGGTCTACCTCAATCACCGTTGATAATTTTGTCTTTTGTTTTGGGTTTTTGTTATTCATGGCTACCCTTATCAAGATAGGGAATTCTTGTTGTGTACCTGAATGTTTAGGATTTATGACATTAGCTGATAAATCATTAATGGAGTCATTTTCTTCGAGGTCTAAAGCTGGAACTAACCTCTTTTGTGTTAAGTAAACTGAAGATTTGCCTTCATTTTCACTCAATAAATTTCCAAACTGCGTTAAGAATTCCCTATTATTTAATCTTCCCATTATGGATATCTCTTGGTGAAGTGAAAACTTTTGCGCGGTACTGAGCGATTCAGCGATACTGATGATTTCTGAGTGCGGTTGTATATATTCTTAATGGATCTCTTTTGAATCTTTTTGTTTACCTAGCGGTGGTTCCTAAACAGTGTCTCTGGGATATCCAGTTCTTACTTTATGCTAAAGTTTATGAGTTTGGCTATTTTGTGTCATCTCTCCACCTATAATTGAACAAAACAAGTTTATGCTAAAGTTTACACGTTATCCAAAGTCTCCTACAAAATTGATTAATTCCTTCTTCTTGAATCGCTACAAGATGGTTCTTCTTAATTGAATAAGACATAGCTACATTTATAGTATATAGCAAAGTGAAAATGCGGCGGCTCAACTTCCTGTGTTATCTACGCGCCAAAGATTCTCCGATAAGATTACAACCTTCTTCCACCCATAGTGAAATCAACGAGAATGACACATAACGACCATGCCGTTCAAAGGTATTTTTCATTGTTCATGTCCATATTTGTAGGGCTTGCTTCAGGTACTCCCTATTTGTATGGTGTTTATAGCGTTCAGTTGGTAAAGAAAGTAGGTTTAACTGCCACCGATGCTGCTGTCATCTCATTAGCTACTAACATAGGTCTGGGGTTTGGTGGTCTATTGGGAGGAGTATTCATTGATACATATGGACCGGGTTTATCAATTCTAGTTGGATCGATTTGTATATTCAGTGGATATTTCGGTCTTTATCTTATTTATTTGCATAGCATCTGTAATTTATTATTGACATGTACAGCTGGGGCAATTATGGGTTTGGGGTCTGTTACAGGTTATTTTGCCGCTTTGAAAGCAGCCCAGGCGAATTTCCCCAAGAATAGAGGTACGGCTGGTATTTTCCCAGTAAGTTGCTACGGCTTAGCTGCTACATTGTTCTCAGTGATCAGTGCCAATTTCTTTGTAGATGATACTGGTGGATTATTAAGATTCTTAGCAATTTGCTGTGGATCCGCCACATTTATTGGGTCATGGTTTGTGGGGATTTTTAAAGATCATGAAGATGAAGATGATGAAGAACAATTAATTGAGAATAATGAGACATCTAATTTATTAGATACTCCACCAGCAATTGATGGTGATGATAATTATTCAGCTACTGTTGACCAAACGCCATCTAGTTCTTCAACACCAATGGCAATTCCAAATGTTAGTGATTCTGATAAAGAATATGATGCTGATAGACAATCATTAGTAGGATCATTTTCATTCTGGGGACTTGGTAAAAGGACTCCTAGAAACTCAGAAACTCCATCTACAATCTCAGAGTATATTCCTGTTGTAAAGGCAGATGCTGCAGATCAGGGCAAAACTAGATCGGTTTTCTTAACCAGGAATAATTCTTATCAAGGCACTCTTGGTAGGAAAGATTCTATGGGGAGTTTAAAAAATACTCCGTTTAGTAATGAAGCCAATGCGACTGACTTAGCTCTTAAACTAAATGCCGTTAGTAAGTCCAATACTGCCACAAATTACATCAAGGTCAAGACTAAGAAAAAGCATAGAACACCTTGGCAAATTATTGGTGATTTATTAACCAACAAAGAGTTCCTCATTCATTATGTATTAGTTGCATTACTTAGTGGTACAGCACAAACATATATCTATTCAGTAGGATTTATTGTATCAGCTCAAGTCAATTATAGAGGTGAACCCCCTATTAATGGTTTCACAGATCCTGCTGGTCCTACCCCTCCAAAGAGCCCTACAGCCGCTCAAATTCAAGCTTTACAAGTAGCAATCATTTCAATAGGATCATTCCTGGGTAGAGTCATTTCAGGTATCTTATCTGATTTCATTCATAAGAAATTAAGGATCCAAAGACTTTGGATAGTTCTTGCAACGACTTCAGTAATAGCAGGATCATATTATATAACTATGACCAATTCTGGTAATCTTGGTTTGATTTCAATTGCCTCGGCTATGACAGGTGGAGGATATGGACTCATTTTTGGTGCTTATCCTGCAGTAATGGCAGATAGGTTCGGTACTAGAACATTTTCTACTGTATGGGGATTAATCTGCACTGGTCCGTTGATAGTGTTATATATCTTAGAAAAGTATTTTGGAATACTTTATGATTCAAACACAGATCCTCAAACAGGTATTTGTTATAAAGGTAGTGGATGTTATAGACCGGCATTTGAAGCATGTTTGGCTTTATGTTTTGCCATGGTATCAATTAATTTATTTTTACTCTATTTACAGCATAAACAACGATAATATATACAGAAGTGTTTAAATTGTCGCTTGTCCATTTGTTTAATCGACTGAATCTCTTTCTAAATCAATATTCCTTATCAAACTAACCTCATGATTGGCCTTCTCCAATAATTCCTTGAAGTACCCTAAACTTAAATTAGCATTGTTAATTTCAACTTCAATCTTTTCCTTTTCATTGTTTCTCTTATCGATACTTGTTTGGAAGTTATTCATTACTTGTGTTGAAGGATAATTCAAAACTTTTCTGGACTCTTTGGAAATCCGATCTGAGTTTTTATGAACATAGTCTAATTCAGTGATTTTATGTTTTAACTTACGGGCTTGTTTTCTGGGGAAAGCATTAGGAATATCACTAATCAAATAATAGATAGTTATACCTCCTATAGTTAATACCAAAGGACCGGCCAATTTCTTCAATACTGATGGACTGAGAACCCTTGATGCCATATAAACTCTTCTTGCTACTGCACCTATAGTTAAAATCTTACTTGAAGAATACAACGTTTGGAGAGTTAACTGGTTGGGTAATTGTTCTCTTAATGTTATGGCTGTCAATGGTAATTTGGTGATAATCGATGTAGGATTATAATAACTCAAATGATTCATTGACAGTGAAACCATATCATTAGGAATACCTAACCAATTTAAAAATGAATGGAAAGAAGGGTCAAAGAAATCAGTGAATTCAATGGTTGTGCTGAGATTCTTATAATTCAAATCTTTCTTTCTGGTGAACATCAAATCAGATTGGAATGTCTTATCATGTAAGAACTCATCACCTAAAGTTGATTTCCCTAAACTAATAATTTCATCAACACTTTGTTTTGTTACTACTTTGGCATGATCTTCACATAAGGATACAGCTGATAAGATACTATCAATCATTTTCCTTTGAGTTTCTTGAGCATAATCGTAAGCATATTGAATTCCAATATAATCCACAATTTGCTGATCTCCCATTTTATTTATACTATCAAGAAGTTCGGTCTTAGTAAATTCATACAATTTGGTACTACTATTCTCAATAAGTCTCAAGAGTGTATCATGGATTTTGACACTTTTATTTAAGATCTCGTCATATTCTGGGCCTACTTGAGTGTTTAATTGATCTATCAAAGATTGCTTTTCAACTTCATAAAGGTTTTTATTAATGATTGCCAACGATACAATATCTCCGACTATATTAAGAAGATAATTCTTTGCAGGAAGAAGTTTCGATAAAGCTCTTTTTTCTAAAACGAATTTTCTTAAAGATGCTTCAAGATTATCAAAATCGGGATCTGAATGCTCAGGATCTGAATCAGGACCAGGACCGGAATCAGGACCGGAATCAGGACCGGAATCACCTGGAAATGCTTCAGTAGAACTGATGAAATGAACAAATTCATTGGCATCTTTATAACTTTCAGGACTTAAAGATTTCACTTGTTCGAGAATTTTATTCTTACACCTTTGTTTATCTTTGATATTATCAAATTTATTGGAAACAATAAATAAGTATTGTTTTTCTGAAGCTGCTGACGAGATGAATTCTTTACCAGACAATGTAAAATAATTTTCAGAGTTAACGACAAAGACAATCAAGTCAATTTCTTCTTGTCTTGAGAAAACCTGTGTAGTCTGGTACAGATCGATGTTCAAACCTGGAGCATCGATTAATCTGATATCAATGACTCCATTACATAAGAGACTTTGATCCTTTGGTCTTACATCATTCAAATACACTTTCAATAAAGTATAATCATCGGACTTGTATACTAAATCATGAAGGTCCTCTAACTTGAAGATAGAGTAAGTAGTTTCATTCCTTATATCATAATTTGCAGCAATCTTGATGGCATGGACTTCTTCAACAGAATTATTCTCCTTAGAAGCATCAATGATTTCACAGAATACTGAAGTACAAGGTTGCTGGTCCTCGGGTAAAACTTTCCTTCTTAATAAAGCATTACAAAACGTTGATTTCCCAGCATTTAAATCTCCAGTTACAAATACCTTGGACGAAGTATCATCGATACGATCCTTTAAATTTAATAAGAATTTCACCTGTTGGTTCAATTTCTGTTCCAATAAAATGGAAATCGATGATTTGTCCAAGGAATTAATACCATTAAGAATTTCTGTATCATTATGGGAGGAAAAGTTTAACTTCAATACTTTAAATTCAGGCATATCTAAATCACTTTCCTCATCAAGTTTAGCCTTTTCAATACTCTTTAGGGTTTTATTGGTTCTAAACAAATGAACTCGTGGTGATGATTCGATATTAGTAGGATAAAAAATGGGTCTAGACTTATTCTCAGTGGTTAACTCATATACCAAGTCAACAACCTTGTTGATATGATTATCAAGGGCCAACTTGTTTTCACTATAATGGATTTGTCTCATTGTGGCATTTAAACCATATTTCCTCAACTCGGGTGATTGTCTAACACCATCATATCCATCGTACAAAGTGGTAGTATCAAATCTACCTTCTTGTGACAGGTATTGTACTTGATTAGGAGAATTATCCCGATGGTCATTATCACTACCACCTACTACTGTGGACCCATCATCAAAATCTGAATCTTTATCAGTCATGTTGATTTACGCGATGATCGCACTTGTGACCTGACACTTTAAATCCGATATTCTAAGGGCTACTTTCAAGTCTATTTTAAAATGCAATTTAAACCCGGGTCGAACAAAAGTTTAATACACAAAGTCGTAGAGTACAAAGTACAAAGTCATAGAGTACATTACAAAAGAGTATAAACAATCCTATATTAACACCCTAACGATCTTCAGCCCACTCATTCTCTCTCCTAATAGCAGCTTCTTCTTCAGGAGTGAAATCATTGACGATATTGAAAATCTTTCTTAATTCTTCTGGCGATTTGTTTCTTATCATTTCAGCAACGGTCTTACATCCGGAATCCAATAATGGTCTGATGTTCAAGTAATTAGCAGCACTAATAATTTCATACAACATTTCTTGGTCAACTTTCAAGAAATTTCTATCCCATTCATCAACAGGTGCAGTCTTTTTAGCATCTTCATCTTCGTCTTCAGGGAATATAGTGTTCTTGTGGTGTTCACACCATTCCAATACTTTTTCCAATACAGTAGACCTAACATTTGGAGTAGGGATTTCGAAATCCTCTTCTAATCCATCAGGATGTAAGTCATTCACCATATTTTTAATCAAGATTGATTTTTCAGCCACTTTGGGATCAGTAACGAATTTCTCATCATCAGATGAAATTAAAATAACTTTCGGTGACATATCTCTGTAATTGTGGTTACTTAGCTGAGGTTATTGATGATGTGTAATGTGATTGCCTCAGAAGTTGGAAGTTGAGTTTTTCGCACAACCACCAGCAGTGATTGTAAGTGAGGTGAGATAAGTTATGTACACACTTTCATTGAGTTATAAGTTTACAAAATGAATTGAAGGTACAAAAAGAGGTAATTTTGTTTCTTTAAATTTGATCCGAAAAAACATCTGATAATGCAAATATGAGTTTACAAAACCATTAGTTTACCAGAACATCGTTGTCTCTCTCGTTACGGCTCCATAGTCTTCTCAACTTAATTTTCTTTATTGGTGGGCTCATGGTCATTGGTTATCTCTAGGTTATGTTCATGTTTATCTTCACCCCTATCTCTATTCTCATTGTCTTTAAGTAAATTTTCATAAGTCAAGAATAAAACTTACACATAATAGAAATACGGCAAATCTATGGAATGAAATAATTTGAGAAATTCGCGTTAACTATTATTATCATGTCAAAGATAGAGAAACCATCACCACGATACTCAAGTATTCGTCATCATATAATAGAGCTAGAAAGCAATGAAGAATTATCGAAACAATATAAAAAGTTTCAAAGTTCACCTAAATTCGACCTAAATAGTGAAGAAGTGTATTGTATATGTAGGAAACCAGATCGTGGAGAATTAATGGTAGGATGTGATGGATGCGATGAATGGTACCATTTCAAGTGTATGAAGATCAACGAACTCTATAAGGACTTGATATCGGGGTTCTACTGTAAGTTTTGTCAATGGAAGAATCTCGGCTATACAAAATGGAAAAGGAAATGTAGAAATGAAACATGCTGGAAACCAGTTGAATTAGGGTCGAAATATTGTAGTAAAGAGTGTGGATTGGAGTTCTTTCAGAATATGCTTGAGAATAAGAATAATGATAAAATTAAAGTAATCATAAATAAATCTCTTGGTGAGCTTCAAACTTTGGGTTCAACGTTCCCTGAATTACCTGAAGTTATCGATATAGAGAATAATATGGATAAGTTCCCTGAAGAATTGAAACTTGATATAGAGAAAATAATAAGGAAGCTTCAACAAATCAAGGATGAAATCAAATTGTACAATGATAAAATTGACTTGTTGTTCCAGTATAAGAATAAGATGAAACTCTTGAATGAAAGGGTCACTACTGAAAAGAAGACCAAGAAGAAAGTTGAACTCTGTTTGTACAACAAGAACCTAAGAGACATAACTCAAAGTCATTTAGATGGTCTTGATATCGAAAAGATTGTTGATTTCGTCATGAATAATGAAGATACTCTTTATGAGGAAACCTGTGTTCAGGAGAAGAGGAAATGTCCTAGACACAATGGTTGGATCAATCTTATTAATGATGAGTTTTTGAATGGGATAAGTAAACGTGAAAGTGTTTTGACTGACTTACAGGAAGAAGAGAGATTAATATTGAGGGATTATTCCATTTCTGTATATGAGAAATAATTCACCTGATGCCTGAACCACACCTAACCTTCGATACCCATCTCTAATTAGAAAATTGCGAAAACGCGATTTGTAAACATGGATTCATTTGAAAGATATAAATATGAAGCAGAGGTACTACGAAAACGTATGCAAAAAGAAAACCGTCTAACCATTTCCAATTCCAATCATTCACAAATCATTCGACGTAAACCACTCACTGATCTTTCCAATCGTCCTGTGAAAAAAACTACCATTAAACCTACCCCAGATAAATCTATAAGTAAAGCTAATTTGTTACAACTTCATAAACAATTGACCCAGCCCCAAAATTCCAAGCTACAGAATTTGAAGCCACAAAACACAAATACTAAGTTTTCTTATTCCATTAAGGATTTTGCTAGAAGAAATGACAACAGTGGAAAGAGTAATGATGAAGTTTCTAAAATCTTTGGTGTTTCTAATAGATTTAGAAAATTCGAAACAGAATTCCAGAAAATAAAGTTATCAAATTTAGAAGTTGGTAACTTTGAAATGTTTCAAGTTTTCTTTTCTATGTTACGGTTTGTAAGATGGTTTAAGAATAATAAATTCGACTATATGATATATGATCCTAAAAATGAATTAAAACAACGAGTTCTTGGAGAATGGTCCTCAAGAAAGATGGAGTATGTACCTGAGGACTCTGTTACAAAGATTCACAAAGACAACGTCAACAGAATAGGAAATATAAGTGAAAATATCAACCATTATAAATATATCCGACCAGAATTTATCAAAGATAAGCAAAAATTAAGTCCAACTCATGTCCTTATAAACAACAAAAGAATAGGTAAATTCATATATTCTGTAGAAATATCCAACTTATCCACAAATGAAACTACTCGAGCTTTATTAACGGCTACTGACATAAGATTTAAATTACAAAACAATTCCTTATTAATCTTAAATGATGATCATAGTTGTGTCCATAATAATTTAAGAATTTATAATCGATGGCATGTATATACTGATAATCCTATTGATATGAGGTTAGCTTAGATCGAGGTTAGTTTAGATCGAGAGTAGCTTCGCTCATCACAACTTATAAAGAGTATTTTAGATCCAAATTAAACATAATGTATATTACAACTAACTTTTATCAACATCCATCTCATCTTTAGTATCAGATTCTTCTTCAACCTCTTCTTCAGCTATTATAACCTTTGGTTTCCAAATTTCCAATAAACTATCATCCCCACATGTTATAGTCAATCCATCAATCTTAGGATGAATATCTACCTCGTTGATTCTATTAGTATGGCCCCCGCTGATGAACTTAAGCGTTGGATCTGTGGTTCTGGTATTATTTCTTTTCCTGGAGGTTTCAGTGTTATCAGAAGGATAGAGAAATTCTTCATCCAAACTGTCCAAATCCCAAAGCATCACTCTCTTATCCTGGGACCAAGTTATTAATTTATTAGGATTGTTATGTATGTCCCATTTCAATCCATTAATACTGTCATTATGACCAAACAACTTCCTAAATGGTTTGGAAGGATATCTTAAGTCGTACAAAGAGACAACATTATCTTTACCACCTGTGGCAAGCAAAGTTGAAACATCAGGATGGAACATCAACGCATTTTGAATGTGTTTGTTTTCGATGTTAATGGCCACGCTTTCATTAGCATTGGATGCTCTTAAATCATGGATTTTCGTAGTATAATCATCCGAAGTCGATGCAAAGATCTTTTTGTGTTTCAAGTTTAATGATAAGTCATTGATGACGGCATTATGGTTCTTAAAACTTTGAATTGGAGTCGAAGGTTTCAGAACTTCCCATAATGCGATTTGAGAATCATTGGATCCCGATAAAAATTCGTTATCATTCAACCATTCTAAAGCATATCCTTCCAATTTATGGTACTTGAAATCTTTGGAGTCCTTTGACCCATTCTTCAAGTTATATAAATGAACAATTCCCTCATTATCGAAAGTTATTACATTTTCTTCATTGGGGGAGATTTCTAACTTATTGACTTCTCCATTATGTTTCCACGTGTTAAGAACCTTGAAACTTTTCTTAGAAGCTAAGTTAGGGTCATTTTCATTAGGAATTGGCAATTTACCTTTATTCTTGGTGATATCATTGAAATCTGGTGCTAAAGTGCTGGGCAAGTCCAAGGACCCTAATTTCAAGTAATCTTGAGAATGTTGGGATGCATTGGTCCCATATAAAAACTTCACACTGATATAACTTTTATCTTCACTGTAAGTATAATTGGGTAACCATTTGACAGTTAAGGATGGGAAGTCTAAAGCATGGGTGTGAATAGTATCGTATAATAACGGTACGGTTTTCTTCCAGATTTTATATTCCTCATTGATGACTTTTTCTTTTGCTTGATGTTCATGGATGATCTCTCTTTCGGCCTTTGCTATTTCATTTGTGTCATTGATTGTCATTTTGAATTAGTTCTCAATAGGTCAAAGTGGTGAGTTTGGTGAAGAGAAGTCGCGAATAGTTATCCTGAGCACGAGTGCGTATATTTCAGTACTAACTTTTATTTCATACTCTATTTAAATGGATTGTAATTTTGACCGAAGTGTTTGCAAAAAGTCATTGCACCCCTATCGAAGAATTTCAACAAGGCTCATATTTTAATTCAACCACAAATTGACATTGAAGAGTGTGTAATCAGCTTCTTTCCTTATAAACCCCAGAAATTATTACTACAATTGCTAAGTAAAATTCATTAATACGATACATTGTAACCTTCACTCTAATTAAAGAATCAACCTAAATTATTCCTTCACCCAAATTAACTTCGTCCTCACTCTCATCAAAATACAGACTAAATACATAAACCGTACCATAAATTAACCCACCTCCAACTATAGTCAATACAGTGGCAACTTTTGTCAAAATTAATGAATTGTGTAATATTATAGGTAAGTAGAATCCAGTCACTACTAAAAATGCCGAAACGAATTGACCTGTTTCTTTGATAAAGTTACCCTGAGAACTGACGGCAGGATCAAAATTGAAATCGTAATCACTGGAATCAGACAATGCCTTGGTTATCACTATTGGCAAATGGGCTATAGCACAAATTATCCCATCAATTATCGGGAACCAGTTCCCATAGACTCCAGCAAGAACCACTAAAAGGAATCCCATAGACAATACTATAGATAATCCGATTATCTTATTCAATGGGTTGGTTTTGAATTCAGTTGAGTTCATGTTCATTAGCGTTATATTCTGTTATTTCACAGTTTCACAAACACAACTATTGAATATTCGACTTTTCTATTTGTGTACAACTGGGTCAATTGACTTAATCAGTGCTGTCTTCGATCCTATATATATGTGATATGGTGAGGGAGAACTGCGCACTTTTCCAACTATCAACCATGACGGATTATTCAGAGCTTGTATGCCCTTCGGTAATTCAGCCATTAAGAACAAAAGATAAATTGATAGCACCACCAGGATTCAATGAGGAAGCTTTAAATAATAAGAAATCCACAAACGTGGTTAAAAAAGAACCCCCAAATCTCGAACAGTTGAAGATCAAAAAAATATGGGAAATAGCGGTGGGACCTGCCAAATCAATTCCAATGAATTTGATAATGAGTTATATGACAGGTAGTTCCCTACAGATAATTCCAATAATGATGACGTTCTCGTTGCTTTTGAACCCTCTCAAAGCTATTTTTAATGACACAAATCGAATATTTAAGAATTTAGAAACCGATACCAATGCTACAATTATCTTACAAGCCAAAGCAGTTTTTGTGGCTTGTCAACTTGCATGTATGGCTATAGGGGTATGGAAATTAAATTCTATGGGGTTAATTCCTAATAGTGAAGCCGATTGGTTATCTTTTAGATCTGTTCCTTCTACAGAAAAAATTACGTTATTATAATATACAGTTATCTACATAATGATACTTTTGTTGGTTCATCTTCGTCCGATCCTTCTTCCATAGCTTTATCATATATTTGTTGCAAATTGAATTTACAAAGTTTATCATAATCTCTAACCACACTCATTCCTATGTTAGTCTTGAAACACTCTACTATTATCAAAACATCATAAGCTTTGAGATCCACTGAATGTCCATGATCTTTGCCAACACTTTCAGCTACTGCCTTGATTATATCACCTCTTTCTATTGCATTGAAATGTCTTCTTGATACTTGAATGGCAAACTTAAGTGGTTTCTGACCCGATTCCGAATGGAAATGAGGTGCTAATACTCTCTTTGCTAATTTCTTTAATTCTTCAATACTAGCGGATGTCGATGAAGTGATGGGAGTCAACTTTTGTGTAAATCTAGTGGTCTTACGCTTGGTATCGAAACTATCTTGACAAATCCTCCTAACAAAAACCTCAGGTTCAATGGGTTTTCTGGTCTTTATAAATACTAGACATTCACAGTTTATATCTACAGTGGATAATAATGAAGTCTTAGACTTGTTAGATTGTTTCAACTCTGAAACTTCTTTTTTGATTTGGTCTTCTATTGACAATTCTTCCTCCAATTCTTCCTGAGGTAAATTTTCAGTATCATAATACTCTTCAACTTTCTCACTTAATAAGTTCATCAACTCTTTTATACATCCTTGTTCTTTACCTCTATTACAAGTAGCATATATCCCTGACGTGTTTGTGTCTATGAAACCTGAGTTTTTGAACTTTTTCGACTTGGGCTTGTCTTTATGATCACCTTTTCTTTTGGCCATCGCTTCTCCAGACTTTTTTTATCTCATTACAATTTCGCGTAGACCTGACACTAATTGATGTCAAAGAGTCTAACAAATCTTCCTTTAGATATATGGAGCTTGATTATTGAAATAGGTAACCTCGGCATACATGATGTTCTTATTCTACTAAGTCTCAATCGTCAACTTTTCAATGTGTTGAAACACAATTCCATTTGGTATAGACTTCTTTATACCACTTATTTACAAACCCTGCTACAATATGACATCAAATCAGCCAAGATATTAGTCAGCCATAGGAATGATAACACTCAAGATTTCTATAGAATCACACTAGACATTTATAAGAAGGATTTGAAGTTTCAAGAGTATTTGAAGAAAGGTGTTGATATCAGAACTCTTGTTGATACTTTTGGTGAAGATGAAACCTTTTTGCCTATTATATATAATTACACCTTAAAATTGGGGCACAACTATATGAAAAGTATCCACGAAAATAGTAGTCTTTCAATAACACAGAAATCACATTGTTTGAACTTGTTACAAGTACATTCTTGCCGAATAGGATTGAGTTATTTTGACCAATTGTGTAATGCAAAGACTATAACAAAATTAGGAGATTTTGAAGAATTCTGGTTCAACGTGAGTCTTTTGGATAAAGGTTGTCATACACAGATATTTTCTCGACAGAAAGCATTCAGCCTGATTTTCAATATTTTACATCGTGAAGTCACTATCAAGCATTTTTATAATAAGAAAAGAGGTGTTCAATTGGTTCAGGGGAATCCAGATGTTCTTATCTTTCAAGATCAAGGTACATTTATGGACATTATTCTTCAAATATTCAATATCACCTTGGGGTACTTACGCTTCAATAATCCGTTAATCTCCCAAGATCCTGAAGTTTACGAACAGTATCTCCAACGTTACTATTTTGAAGACTTTAATATCCTCAAAATATACTCGGGTGAGGTTAAGGGGCATCCATTTATAATAATGGCTATATTGATAAAAGTGCTAGATGAGTATTTATTGTCTAAATACTGCCTCAAGTTGGGGGAATCAGTTCATGTACCTCGAGTAGAGTTGACAACACCATATTTAAGATTTAATAATTATTTGTTTCCGTTCAGAAAATCTACTAATGCAATTCACCATTTGCATATATATAGTGTTGAAGACGTCATTACGGCATCCAGACAACAAGGGTACTCTGATGCATCACAATATCTTCGAGCTCTAGATATCCATTACATGAAGCAATTTTATTTGAGTATCAATGATAATCTGAATTTTAGTTGTCTAAGTAAGACATTGAAGTTTGATCATTATTTACAGAAGGATCCCAATAACGACTTCACAGATGATAGCACCTTTTGTTCTACAACTTTAAAGGACTATTTGCTTTTTCAAGCTGTTTGTGAGATATTCGAAGACAAGAATGATAAAGAGAGTTCTGAACGAGAAGATCAGGTTAGGTATTCTTTTGAGAATCTGAATAATTTCATTCATTACAATACAATCTATAAGCTACTCAGTAACAGGGATCCCCCTCCATTGAAATTCTTGACTGGTATTTCACAGCATCAAGACACATTTGGCACATTAGAAACATTCAAATCCAGATATCCATACATAGAAACAACCACCTCTGATGAGTTCAAAAGTGGGACAATTGTACGACACAAGAAATTTGATACTTATGGAATTGTTCTAGGAAAACTTGATAAAATTCAGGGAGGAATATTCTACCGAGTCTTTACTACCGAGAGATCTTTTGATGTTTATAACGACTTCTCAATGGTTTTGGTTACTTTACACACTGCAAATGCTAAAGCAATAATTAATTTTGTGATAAAAGCTTGTGGTGAGGATGTTTTAGGGTTATTTTATAGAAATTTAACCATTGAGGGAATAATTCCAAGGTTCACAAAGACTGATCTGTGATCAGCAATACTGACCTCGGATCAGCAACATTTGACTTGGGATCATTGACTACTATATAGTGTATAAAAAATCGCCGCACTCATCTCGATCCGCACTCTCGGTAATAAATTCTTAAGAGCAAGTGACTAAGTAACTTCACTGTTCATGAATAATGTTAAGACTACTAAAAACTCAAAACTTGGTAAAGAGCCACAAAGTGGAGAATCTAACTAGTATAAACTTAGTGAGAAATGCTGTTGCAAAAAGATTCCAACATAATGTCATTGGAATTGATCTAGGTACAACCAATTCAGCAGTTGCAATAGTTCAAGGTAATGAGGCGAAGATTCTAGAAAACGAAGAAGGTGGAAGAACCATGCCTTCAATTGTTGCTTTGAATAGTAATGATAAACCTTTAGTAGGATTACCTGCTAAAAGACAAGCCGCTATCAATCCTCAAAATACATTTTTTGCTACTAAGAGATTGATAGGAAGAAAGTTCTCTGACGACGAAGTACAAAAGGACCTTAATAATATTCCCTATAAGATTGTAGCAAATGAAAATGGAGATGCATGGATGACAACCACGGACAATAACACAATTTCTCCTTCGCATATAAGTGGATACATTTTATCTAAGATGAAGGATATTGCCGATTCTCATTTATCAGAGCCAGTCAAACATGCAGTGGTTACTGTGCCTGCGTATTTTAATGATGCTCAAAGACAAGCCACAAAAGCAGCTGGAAGAATTGCTGGATTGGAGGTGTTGAGAGTGATTAATGAACCTACAGCTGCTGCATTGGCGTATGGTGTTGACAAGAAGCAGAAAGAAGGGGTTGTTGCAGTTTTCGACTTGGGTGGAGGAACTTTTGATATATCAATTCTTGATATTGAAGATGGGGTATTTGAAGTCCGAGCCACTAATGGGAACACTCATTTAGGAGGTGAAGATTTCGATATCTTGTTACTTAATTTTATAATTGAAAGTTTTAAGGCCGAAACCGGCGTGGACATTCTGCAAGATCGTTTAGCTGTACAGAGAATAAGAGAAGCTGCCGAAAAGTGTAAGATTGAATTGTCTCATGTCAAGGAGACTGAAATTAATCTACCATTCATAACTAAGGACAAACATATTAAAATGCAGTTAACCGAAGATGAGTTGGATAATATGAGTTTACATTTGATCAATAAAACCATAGACCCTGTCAAAAAGTGTATAAGAGATGCAGGTCTTAAGGTGAAAGATATTGATGAAGTTATCTTAGTTGGTGGTATGACGAGAATGCCTAAGATTAGGAAAGTGGTAGAAGAATTATTTGATAAAAAGCCAAATACCGAAGTCAATCCTGATGAAGCAGTAGCATTGGGGGCTGCTATTCAAGGTGCTGTTTTATCAGGTAAAATCAAAAATGTTGTGCTCTTGGATGTCACTCCTCTTTCATTGGGTATTGAAACCTATGGGGGTTTATTCAGTCCATTAATTCCTAGAAATTCAGCAATCCCCGTTAAGAAGGAACAAGTGTTCTCTACTGCAGTAGACGGTCAAACGGGGGTAGAAGTCAAAATTTACCAAGGAGAGAGAAGTTTGGTTAAAGATAATAAATTGATAGGTAATTTCCTTTTATCTAATATTCCCCTCAATCAAAAAGGAGTGCCTCAGATAGCAGTTGAGTTTGAAATTGATGCTGATGGAATTATTAACGTTAGTGCTACTGACAAAACCAAATACCCAGAAGATCTGGAATATTATGGTAAGCAAAACAAAGTTTCAATTCAAGTTGCGGGTGAGACTGGTTTATCGGAAGAAGAGATACAACAGTTAATAGAAGAGAGTGCAAAGAATGCTAAACGAGACCAGGATCTTAGACAACATATTGAGAATGCTACTAGAGCTGATATTGTGTGTACGGACGCTGAGAACTTAGTAGGACAATTTGGTAAATTAATGGAGGAAGAAGAAACAACGAGTATTAATGAGAAATTAAGTGTGTTGAGACAAAAGATCAATGATATAAGAGAGCGTGGTATAATACATGATCCACAAGTGATTCGTAATGAAGTAGATGAAATGCAACAAATTTGTATGGTTGCAATTCAAAAAGTTGCAATCAAACAAAAGCAATTACAGAAAGAGAAAGAGAAAGAGAAGGAGAAGTAAGAGTAGGAGGTTTAAGAAAAAAAATGTACATAGACCAATATATTTGATATAAACTTCATATAAACTTCATAATATTTATTCATCAGTTTCCATTCGATCTTCAGTAGCATCTTGATCACCATCATTTGTATTATCATTATCATCATCGTCTTGATGAGAAGAGTTGGTTACCGAGTCCAATTTATCAAGCCATTGTTGAACATCATCATCATCATATATTGTGAACGGAGTATCTTTACCAACAACACTGACGGAAGTATTCTTCAAAGTTAATTCTACATCTTGGGATAAAGTATCTCTTAAAGCATTCAAACCATGAACTATTAATTCTTCAATTCCTTCACAGTCTCTAATTTTCTCTAAGTTCCTCTCTAAATAAGTTCTTGCCGCTTGTGATCTGGCACCAATGGAAGCTCCATAATATTCCAATACTGACCCTGAAGGTTGGAATTCATATAAATGAGCTCCAGTACTATCAAATCCTGAAACTAATAACCCAACTCCATAAGGTCTCGAACCATACGATTGGGTATTTTCTTGAGCTTTATCGGCAATTGAAAGTACGGCTTGTGATACCAGTAATGGTCTATTAAATACAAGCTTAGAATTCATAGCTTGTTTTCTTAAAAAGTTGGATAAAACTCTGGCATCTGGAGCTAACCCTGCTAATGCAACTCCCATATGATCATCTATCTTTATAAGTTTCTTTTGGTATGAACCTAATTCTTCGGCATTTCTCTTTAATGCTACTAATACTACGTGATTCTTTGAAGCTAATCCAACGGCAGCACTACCTTGTTTGATTGCTTCCAAGGCATATTCGACTTGGAATAATCTCCCGGTTGGTGAGTAAGTGACTGAGTCATTATCATAATTGTTTCTAAACATTTCGATTGATTCGATTTGTTAATTGAAGTCGATCGCCACTGAGTTGGATTTTTTTGTGAGAAAGAGTGTCCTGTGTAAAGGATCAACAGTCTCGCGCAGAAAGTTAATGATGAAGGGATTGATGTATTTAAAGCCTATGAGGTTGGACCTAAGATTATTAAGGCAAGGACCAAGAGTAGGAAGACTTTCACAAAGACAGGTAGTCAGATCATATAGTATTAACTTTCCACAAGTAGAAGAACAACCTTCAAAACCTCCACTGTTAAATCAATTCAAACATCCTTTATTTCATACATTCCTTATTGCTTCAACTACTTATATGATTCTACATGCCATAAGTTATAAACTCGATTATGATGAAGAGAAGAAAAGGTTGGATGATAAAGAAAAGGAAATAGAAGCTGAGATACAGAGAATCCTTGATAATAAGAAACAAGAACTTAACAAGAAATGGTATAAATTTCCTTTTTGGAAATAAACTCACAAAGGCAAATGAATATATTATACACTATTGAACCCTAAACTTATTACTAAACTTTGCAAACTTAGCAGCAGTTGAATTGGATAAAATTGATTGTTGGTCAATACTTTGTGCCGAGGTGTTTTCATCAATTCCTGAAGTATTGAAATTGGATCCATTGTCATCTTCCTGTATATGCATCTTTGATATCAATTTAATACCATCTTCATATTTGACTCTATCGAACTTTCTGGTTCTGGCTGAAGGGTTCTTTTTAAAGTCATCATAATTGTCCAATTTCAATAAGTCTATACATTGACGTAATTCCGTGAACGTGGATTGAAGTGATACTGTACCACCATCTTCGGAGTCTTGAGATCTAGATAATCCATTCATGGAATTTTCCAAATGGGCTACATCCAAATCAAAGTTATCGATGGCTTTCTTATTATACCCTGGAGCATCTTTTAATATATTGAGGAAATGTTGGGCAATGAAATCAAAACTTCTGAATAATCCTAAAGTTCTGAATGTCAGTGGCAAGTTGGAAAAAATCGAAGTAAATAAATTCTCAAGGAAAAGAGCAAAATCTTTAACGGAAAAGTTGGCTTCAGTATTGGCAGTTGTGGGATACCAATCATCATATTCTACTAAATCCAATAATTCCTTAACTTTATCATCAACCATATTAAAGATAGAATCTTCAGCATATTTCCTGAGACTAGTGAAATTACTTATGGCCTTTAAAGTCAATGTACCATTGACATCGATATTATTGGCACCTACTCCATTATAAAGCTTCAATCTTCTGTTAACTAAACGTCCCACCTCATAAATACTGAATAAATAATATTCTAAATTGGTATAACTCTGTGACACAACTTCTTTATTGCTTACATTCTTGTTAATGAAGTCCTTTAAATCATAAGCGATACCTACATGTTTTTCTTCACCCAAAACCTTCTCGAAAATATCTTCTATTATTATGTTATTGATCTCATTCAACTCATATGCATAATGAGAACTTATAAACTGAATCAAATCTTCTAATAAAGATCGTATCCCTAAACAGAAATGAACGTAATCTTCACTAAATGGGAAACTGATTGGCATAGACTTGACATTTTTGGGTGCAAAAGAAGAATCTTCCTTGTACCAACATATCTTCATAACATTTTCATAATCAGCTTTATCTTGTACTACCAATGGCATGTAATGATCTGATTGAATTGATTCGAGGAAATCAAATCTAAATTGTTGAATCAATTCTGGGGCCAAGTATTCCTTTAATATAACAATTAATACTTCATATATCTCGGTTATCTTATATTCATTGTTCTCCATAACTTGCATGAAATTCCCAATCAAGTCTTTGAACTCCGTCAATTCATCTATATTGAAAGGATGAGTATCTAAGAAGTGTATTAAAACCGGTTTTAATTTGGAACTATAAGACTCCCATAAATCATCTGAATTTTCATTAGACCTAAGATCAAAATGTGTAGCTATATTGATTTGTTTATCAACAATAAAGAAAGCAGCTATCTTCTTTAAATATTCGTCCAAACTGTGAATATCATGGAACTCAGCGATTTCAGTATCCTTATTTGGATTCACGTTTCTAGCTGAAGACGTTATTGGGTATATTACACGATTATACTTCTTTATCCATTCCTTATGATACAATTTCGATAACGTATCCAATTCCTTTATGGTGAAGTATGCTAAAATGGTATAATTTACAGTTGTCAAGTCTATCTTCAATCTATTATCGTTTAAAATGTTGTAATGTAAATGAGAATCTCTCATTGAAAGTTCAACTGGAGAATTGAGTTTATGACATAAGAACAATGGACCATTTTGTTTCTTTATATCACTCCAATTATCTTGCAAATCATAAATATTCTCGAAGATTGCCGTTCCCATATCGTAAAGTTTCCGTTCAACGTTTATAGATAACCACTTACATAAATTATCAAACGAATCATCCTTAATAGTCTTCTTTAAGAGCGGTATGGATTCCCTGATCTTAATACCAAAGCTGAAATTTTCGACTTCAGGTAATTGACTCCTACTTAAATCTTCTATAGCTTTCAAAGCATTAAAGTATTTGTTTTGTTTGATCAATTCATGGATCCTATTGGTGGTTTCTAATACTGAAGTACATTTCTGTAGGACAGTAATGGTTTCTGTGACTTTGGAATGTAATTCTTTTGACTTTATTAAGTTCTTCTTCCTCGATATCAATTCATATACTGATTTATTAAGAACTGTGCTGACTTGTTGCAATCCCCCATTCAAATCAAGTGAATCGACATGAATGTTATCTATGGAATCAATACACAAGTTGATGTCTTGAGCAGAACTTAACGATAAATCTGTCAACTCTTCGTCTTTTTGCTTCACTATGTCATTCAAGTTTGTGATTAAATTAGCCAATCCGTTGGTCTTCAATGCATCTTTGATTATTGGAGCTAAACTTTCAAGGTAATCATCTGAGTTCAAAGAGGTTTGAAAGATATCATCATCTCTGATTAATAAATTCTCTAATGGAGTTTTGTCCATCTTGACGTCTCCATTTGTACCATTTGGTGTGTTATGTCCTGTGGCTATTGATGGAGCCATGTTATTCTAGGCTTCGATTAGATCGGTGTTGATGGTTGGAGACTGCGCGCTTTTTTTGGTTAATGACATTTGTATGATCTCATTGATATGCTACCTAATCATATATTAGTATTAGGATCCCCTCATACTGGAAAATTACGTGTTTGTGACTTGATCCTGAATTCACAGAGAATTCATGAATTGAATGATGATTCTCATAGCGGTATAATTATTAAAACAGCCTTGAAAACCAAGTATTACACTGCCAACTTGAATCTATTAATCGATGAGTATCCTTCCGAAAGATCTGTAAATAGTGATGAAAATGATACTGACCTTCTAAGTCATCTTCAGAAATGGCATGAGGAGTTTCAATTGCCTGAAGTGAAAGAATTAAGAGACGTGTTGGATGGTTTTATATTTACCCTCAATTTGGATACCGATAAAATCGACTATATCAGCCAATGCTTGGAAGTGGTAACACAAATAAAACAACTCCTAGAAGACCAGGGAAATGAAGTTTTCGTTGCTATTATTGGTGTTTCCGAAAAAACGATAGATTATGAAGAAGTTGAGGATATGGTTATAACCAATGGACTAGAATTCATCTACTTTAATGAATCAGGACAAAATGAATTCAAAGATAAAATCGGTAAAGATAGATTAATGGAAATCTTGGAATCCCATGAATGGAATAATATACAACTAACCAGTGACGATTATAAGCAACGTAAGTTGGATAGAATGAATGAAATGACTACAAGATTACTAGATACCGAAGCTGATGAGCCGAAACTTGATTTAACAGATATATTGGACAAATTGAAAATTGCAAAACAAGAAGCAAAAGATATTAATGACGCTGATGCCAAAAATGAATATGTGAAAAGAACTATAGAAGGTATAATTGATTCTATATGAATATATTTATAAATAAAGCTTATAGTTTATTATCTCTTGAAACTGTATAAGAGATATCGTAACCTGGTTCGAAATAACATTCCTGGCAATCTTCATCGGCCACCCCATTCTCATGAATGAATACGGCAAAGTCAATATGGGGCACTTCTTCGTCAATGACTACCATTGGTGCATGCCAAGTTCCGGGTCCATAAGTGATGGACTGGTTACCTTTGCAAATAAAAGCCTTAATCATAGCAGGTGTTGGAAGTTTATCTTTGGACTTGGCATTGGTCTTAGCCACTATTACCAAAAATGACTTCTTGGCCAAGTCTTGTCCCATTGGTATAAATGTTTGGGTAGTAAATGGATGACGTTCTAATACTTTGGACTTATAAATCTTCGACCCATTCTTAGTATTTGTTATTAAATTAACAGGTGCTTTACATCTAAAAATGTTCCAATTAGCAGTGGCCTCTTTTCCACTTGGGCAATCTTTATAATTATTGATAATGGGTGCAACTTTATGGATTTTAGTAGCAGTCCCGTAATTTGCAGAACTACTCTCTACATTTTGAACTTGATGATCAGCACTTATAACTCCACCATAAGGCAGGAAATTCTCTGGTGTCAATGGTACAGCATTAACCAAAGGAATGTTTGAAACATCAAACGTCTCTAGTACCATCCTCTAATGTTCGCTGATCGGATTTGTGCGAAAATCCTGTGAAAATGATCTGCAGCTTATCTGTGAGACTACACTGGTTGGATTTTAGTGATAACCACGGGGATATCTTTATTAGAATTTACCTGATAAGATAAAACAGTTGGATATTGTTAAGAGTTCCTTCTATTCTTTTTTCCGAATTTTTTAAAATTTTTTTTGAAATCTTTTTTTTTAGTTTAATAAGTTTTGCAGTTTGCATAAATCTTGCGTATCTATCAATAAATAATTAAAATAAAAAAGAAAAAAAAAATTAAAAATTAAATAAAAAGGATAGGTGAATATTCAGGTACTGTAATAATAAGATCGAGTAAGTTTCAGTCATTTTAGGAGTTGTTAGACGTCAAAGACTCTAAATAATACAGCAGCTAATGCTCTTTATGTAGGCAAGACTCATGGAAATTCACCCAAAATCAAGAAGTTTCTGAATGGATGCAATGGACCAGGAGTCTTTTCATTTGACCCATTTGACCCACTCAGAATCATACCTTTGATACTAAAGTATGGTTCCTAGATACTATATCAGAAGAGACCATCAAATAAATATTCCTAGTTCACGTGACAAGAGAAATAGTTTTACGGTTATTCCTGTATAAGCCCTATTTGACACAAATAGAAGTTTTTCAAGCCTCTTTTGCGGCAATATATTGCCTAGATTGACCACATGTTTTATTTATCTCGGGCTTAAGCATCTGTCATCTCGCGCTTCCATAAAAGAGCTCCGATGATTAGACCGTGTGCGTGGACAACTGTAAATACTGAGTCATTTCCGTATCTTTACAAATATACCTAGTCAAGAATGTCACTCTTAATACCAACAGAAGTAGATTGGATAGATGCCCATGAAGACAGAAATGGACAAGAACCAATATATCGTGATGAGATCAAACAACTATCAACAGAAACTGATGAAAGTGGAAACCTTAAGTTTCCATGGAAATTCGAAGTAGTTCAAGGTTTCTTTAAACAAAGTGATGAATCCACAGACGACTTGAAGTTCAACTATGGAACTGAAGATCTCGGTAGATTGAAGTCATGGGATCAAATTCAGAAAGATTTAAATCAGTTGAATGAGAATGCTGGACCTAATGAATGTTACAAGCTTATATTCTGTGCCAGACATGGACAAGGACATCACAATGTTGTAGTCGATAAGTACGGATTTGACGAATGGAACAGGTATTGGCATAAGCAGACTCATGATGGTGATGTAGAGTTTGGTCCAGACGCCATGTTGACTGAAAAGGGTATAAACCAAGCAAAAGAGAATCAACAGATCTGGGCTAAAGAATTAGAACAAGGTGCCCCATTACCACAAAAATTTTTTGTTTCTCCTATGAGAAGATCTCTGTATACTTTGGTTTACACCTGGTACGATCTCATAAAAGACAAGACCAAGTTTTTGCCAATTGTAAGTGAGAATCTTCGTGAAACTTATGGTGTGAATTTATGTGATAAGAGATCCACAAAGTCAATCATCACTGAAAGATTTGGAAAGTATGGCTTCCAATTTGAGCCTGGGTTCACTGAGGAAGATGAACTTTTTGGCGATGTTCGTGAACCTTTACATCATCATGCTGTCAGAATCAACACCTTTTTACAAAAATTGTTTGACGCAGATTACAACAAGGAGAAGAAAGCTGTTGATAAGTCTAAGGCCTTGGATAGTACTTTTATTTCGACTACAAGTCATGCTGGTAGTATTAGATGTTTTATAATGGTTTTAGGACATAGACACTTTACGATCTCTACAGGAGGAATGATTCCTATTGTAGTTAGAGGATACAGAGACAACTAAATGTCTGTAGAGTGAAGTTACCACATCGACAAAACTCATTTATAAGGTTATAAAAATTAATTAAGTGTTTATAGAACTATTGTGTATAATTTTGAGTTAGATTAGTATAGAATTGTTATAGTGTATATAACATAAATATAGAAATAGACGTAGAAATAGACGTAGAAATAGATATAAAAAGGTTTGGAAACTGCTGATGGTAAATCCTTACCATTCTGTCCCTGAAACACTCCGATTGAATATTCGTAAAAGTTGGGAAGTGTGTAATTTCAATAATTTTATAGAAAACCAAATATTCGAATTAGATCAATGGTAACATTAAAAAGATCACTTCCGGATAAAGTTGAATTTCATTTATAGCATAAGTAGTTACTTTCATAATATCTTATCTTTCATTTTTCCCACATCCATTCTTGAGATCAAAATATGAGTGCCCCTTACCTTATTAGATGGAATTACTCCTAACATCACCCAGATTTCAAACCTAAAGCTCAATATGATTATAAAACATATCAATAATGAACATTACAAAAGTTTATCATTTTACGATAGAGCTGATATTGAAATTTTCGCTTCGTTAGATAATGATAAGCACGCTTTTAATCTCCATAAATTTCCTGTAAGACATGATGAAGTCTCCAGAAAAGAATATATTAAAATCTTTATGTCTCAATGTTTACCAAGCAAAGAAGATACTCTCATTTCTGATTCAAATATAGATATATATATTAACACTTCCTAGTAATTTGATCATTGCCTCTCTCCTATCATTTTTGTAGAGAATATATGTTCTGTGAGTGTATCGAGGCTCAAAACTTTAAATCATCGTCTAAGATCCTCAAACATCTTGCAACATATAGAGGCATTAGAAAATTCGTAAATCATTTTATTTTTTTGATAAAAAATAAATGTGGTATCTTTTTTCTCGCTAAAGTGTTTCAGGTTGTTTCAGAATTAAAGATCACACACAACTAATAAAACTATTTAAACCATGTATTTTCCGTCTTGAACTAAAGTTAATTCACATCTTTTTAGAATTACCTTGATTACAAACTTATTAAACCAAATACAATGCCAACAGATTCTTCTCATATTTCCAGTCCTGTAGAAGATTCTCAAAGTTTTATAGAGTTTGAAATAAGAAATTATTAGATTATCTGCTTGAACTTGGCCGGTGGATTTCTCCTAATGAGTAACTTGCAATTCATGAAACGTATAAGATTTCTAATGCTACTGTTGACCGTTTTGAAGTTCCTGAGACTTATGAATATTGCAATGATTGCTTGAGAATAGCGTGCGATTGTCATGTTGAAAAGACTACCCTTTATAGGTTTCCAATTATTTTTAATTGTGGAAATCTTTTAAGACAATTCATTTTACTTGAACGGTCTATGAGAGAATTAATTGATTTAAAAATTGAAACAGCTTTCCAACTTATTTCAGAAGACAAACAACTTATACATTTTCTTCGCGAGAAATTCAAAAAACCATTCTCTATTGAAGCTACTTCAAATAGGGTAGTGATTGATGGAAGTTTACGTTAATTAACCTATGTATAACTTTCAAAGGGAAAAAAGCGCTATAATTTTTGATGAAAATAAATAGATAATTGCTGGTAATTTGAAGTTTGTCTTTCAATCTCCTATTCTTTGTGTAGAATAATATATGCATTATGTGTGTATGATAAGAATCTGAAAAAGTCCTCAACAAAGGAAGAATCTAAAAGTAGAATTTAATGAATAATTTTGTTCGCTTATCTTCTCCTCATTGTTTCAAGGCGTTCGATAATGTTTGCTGATATTTGACGATGTTTCATGTTGTTTCATGTTGTTTCAGAATTGGCGCGCGCTCAAAACATTACATAAAAGTCCCACAATCTAGACTAAGCAAAAATCACTATTTAAACAGTCCAAGTCGCCCTTGAATTTTTTTCTGTTCTTTCATATAAAAATCCATTGAAATTAAAGCATGGATTCTACAAAAAATTCCCGCAGAAAAAAAGTTCGGAAGTTATCACAAGGATTTCCATCGTTAAGTGAGGCTTCGTCTCATGCTTCAAATCTGAATATTGAACCCTTTGAGAATAAATCATCTAATTCTCCATCAATTGATTTATCAAACAAATAGGCCAAACAACACTAGCAACAATGACATCGATCCTTTGAGAACTCCTAGACTGCAAAGTACCCAATTTGATGATTTGGATGGCTTACCAACGCCTAACACTAATAGTCATCATAAGGCGTTTGAAAACAATCTTGTAACTCCTACACCAGTTTCTAGAGTCAGAGAAAAACAAAACTTTGATCCTGTTGTCGAAGATGAGTCTATAGAGTCTGACATTTATGATAATATTCATCAATTTGATGATTTCAATATTCCCGATGAATATTTTAGATCCAAATTGACATTCAAAGTTAAAAATGTCAAAATTGAACGTTTTAAAGACATTGATTTTTACGAAGGTGGTGCTAAATGTAAAAGAAAGGATTGTAGTTGTTGCACTGAGAAAGTTAAATATCCTGTCTTTAGAATTGTTTTTAGTGCCAATGGAAGTGAAGAAACTCTTAGATTATTTGAAACTAGTATTCAACCGTTGACTGACTTGTCAACGAATATGTTCATTAATTGTGTCAATTTCAGAACCGTAATGAATTTTTTGTATCCTCATTGTCGAAAAAAATTCACAATCGAAGTTAAAGGTTCTAAATATAATGATTTGAATGTTTACGACTTTCAATCATTCATATTTCCAGATGTTGTTCTCGATGAAGAACAATTTATTAAAGTCTATCTCAATGATAAAAATACTCGGGAATACGGTGAAATGAGATACAATCTATCGCACAAGAGTCCATAGGTGCTGAATTATTATTCGAAAAGTATCTGCTTTAAAATTTACATAAGTCCTATTTGTTATTTTATTTTTATATGCTTTGTAAGGTGTTTCCAATATATGTTATCTCTAAGCTACCATCCGCTGGGTAATGGCTGAACGCCTCTAAGTCAGAATCCATGCTAGAAAGCGATAATTCTTGCCTCGCACATTTTAGTTGGATAAGAATAAGGCCCTCTGGGTCGCTGAACCATAGCAGGTTGGCCACGGTACGCTTAACGGAAAGGTTTTGTGTGCTTGCCGACGTATTGCAATGTCATTATGCGCGGGGATAAATCCTTTGCATACGACTTAACTGTACAACGGAGTATTGTAAGGAGTAGAGTAGCCTTGTTGTTACGATCTTCTGAGATTAAGCTTCAGTTGTCCGATTTGTTTGTTTTTACAATCACCCTTGGTGGCTGTCGACAGGTGTTGACACTCATTAAGAGTTTTTAGTGAAGAATGTCCGGGTAACCCATAGAATAGGTTAGTATAAGCCAGAGTATAGAGTGTGGGCGAGTGTGGGCGAGTGTGCGGCCTGGTACCAGGGTGCGTGCTGGCGCTGTTTGAAGCAGCGAAGGTCGTGCCTTACTCATATAATT
This sequence comes from Yamadazyma khao-thaluensis, assembly GCA_030563265.1. Taxonomy (NCBI): domain Eukaryota; kingdom Fungi; phylum Ascomycota; class Pichiomycetes; order Serinales; family Debaryomycetaceae; genus Yamadazyma; species Yamadazyma khao-thaluensis. The sequence goes on from JAKUBQ010000016.1 coordinate 121,720, forward strand.
AGTGTTGGTCAAAAAAAACAAAGAATGAAAAAAAGTAGAAAAGGGAAAGTATGGAAAATAGGAAAGTAGACAAAAAAAAAGGAAGTGGACAAAAAAGTAGGAACCAAAGCACAAAGATACACAAAAGAAAAAAAGAGATTGCAGCACGAGAGTTTCGCGTATGGTCTCCCACTACACTACTCGGTCTCGCTCTTAGCAGCTTAACTACAGTTGATCGGACGGGAAACGGTGCTTTCTGCTAGATATGGCCGCAACCGAAAGTGAGTGAAAAGCGGGCGCCTAAGTAGAAGGGGCGGGGGTGGGGAGGCAGATTCGCCAGGTAACCTTGGGGTGTGGAGGCAGGAGAGAGGGAGAGAGGCCGGGGCGGGCCGGCGGTAGGTCACGAGAGGTGGGAGGAGAGGTGGGAGGGTGTG
>JAKUBQ010000017.1:0-22633 GCA_030563265.1 Yamadazyma khao-thaluensis
GGGGTAAATAGAAGATTCTAGAAAAGGGGAGACGTCCCCTTTTCGAAGGATTTGAACTCTTGTACAAATTATAAGGGAGCCATTTACAAATCTAGACCAAAATTATCTATATTATAGTGGTTTTGGCTGGTAGTAAGTGGTTGAAAACTTTTCGTTAGAGCTACCGCGAGGCTGGCCCTAGCGAAAAGTTTTATCCCGACCCCTTGGAGAGCCCAGTCATGCCCAAATTTTCGATTTTTCTCGGATTTTCGAATCCCTTTTTGACCCCCTTACACAATCTTTTTCTGTAATTTCATGATCTTAATATGTACCTATTATACTGAAGTTTCAAATCATATACTAAAAAGTAATGGTCCCCTATCAAATTCAAAAGTTATAGAGGTTTTCTAAAAACCCATGTCGTGAGGGTTCTGTTTGTAAACGTCGCGCGACAAAAACCTCCAAATTGACCAAATTCTAATTGACTTTCATGAACTCTTGGATTCTGAAAACTCAGATTTCCAATTTTGACGAAAAATTCAAAAAATCGCAGGGTCTGACCTACCCAGAAACCGTGGTTTTCGACTTATTACATGGCCCTGATCAACCATTGAGAACTTAAAATAAGTTTATATAGACAAGTAAATCTTAAACTAAACACCTCTCTGGTTTATATTTGAAAAGAAATCGTACTCAAAGGTCTAGGGACCAAAATAAGCCATTTGAAAACCACCAAAAAAATGCAAAATTTTTCAGATGGTCAAAAAATGAAATTTTTAAGAGACCAATGTAAACTTTAGACATCTAGGATGATAATGAGCTAATTAAAGCCTCTACTTTACTCTCAACTTCAAAATATAAAGCAGGGATCAATAGCATTCTTTCTCTTTATAGTGAAGAAATGAAAAAGTGCGAAAAAAGTATCATGAGTTATCGTGGTAGAGGAAGAGGTAACTATAATAATTACCAGAACCAAGGAAATGGTCACGGTGGATTCGGTCAACAAGGACAAAATGGACAGGGAAATCGAAATTTCAATCAAAATGTCAATCAGTTCGTATCGATGAACTCAGTACCAGTGGAAATAGGAAATTGGAATGGTGCATCGATGGAGGAATGTATAAAGTTTATATCGAGGAAATGCCGAATTGCCGTTACTGATGCTAACGTCGAGATGAATGGTAATATTAGAGGATACGTTAAATCTGATAAAGAAGCAAATGAACTTATTAATTGGTCAGGAGTCAAATTTGCTGGGAAATCATTGAAGATCTTTAAGAGTTATGGTGGTACATCATCAGGACCTTCACAAGGGGCAAGATCACAAGGCGGAAGTTCAAATGCCATTGAAACATTAACCCAATTCCTTAAATCAAGGTATCAAGCTGATATCAAGATGTTGAACTTATCTAATGTTCAGAACGACCAGACTTTGAGCCAACAAGGATTCTTTACTACTATCAGTACCACATCTAAATTCTTCCCAGCGTTGATGAAAGTTGCCAGTGAATTGAAAATTGAAGTGGAGAGTGTTGATTTGAGTATGAATAATTTGAATGATTTATCTACAATTTCAAGTCTACCTCAAACCTTCCCAAAGTTAATAAATTTGTCATTGATGAATAATAACCTCGACAAATTGAAACTGTTTGAAATTTGGAAAAACAAATTAAACTATTTAAGAGAGTTAATAGTAGCTAATAACCCATTTTTAAACAACACCGATCCAAACACAATTAAAGCTGATATGGCCAGAATATTCCCTAGGTTGATTATTATCAATGGAGAAGTGATAAGAAACGAGAATGTTTTATTGCAAAATTTGAAATTCCAATTCACCAACTATCAGCAGATGTTCTTCCAGGATCAAGACATCCAACAAATGTCGACGAATTTCGTCACCAACTTTTACAATTTATGGGATTCCAACCGTGGTGATTTGATCCAATTGTATCAAAATGAATCCCAATTCTCCGTGTCAGTAGACATGGCCAACCCTCATGATATTTCAGTTAATAATATCGATTTCAGTTATTATTTGCCTTTGTCAAGAAACTTGACAAAAATATCTTCCCCAAAAATAAAGGCTGCCAAATTATCTATTGGTAAAGATGATATTCTTAAAACTTTCCAACAATTGCCTAAACTGAAACACGAACTTCTTAATAAACCCGACATTTTCAATATGGAAGTGTTCAGATTCGATCCTTTAGGAGGTATTGTAATTAATTTACACGGAATCTTTCAAGAATTGGCACCGCCAGTACAGGAAAGTTCAGGACCTGGTCCTAAGAAATTCAGTCGTCCAAAAAGGACTCCATTATCTAATAAAGGATTTGATAGATGTTTCATAGTTGTACCAGGTCCTGATGGTAGTATGATAATTGCTAGTGATTCGTTGATTATCAGAAACCCAACCGAATTTAAACCTAGTGTCCAACCTTCATCTGCATCCCAAGTCCAACCTTCACAACCTGGACCTGTGCCTGGACCTGTACCGGGACCTGGCCCTTCACCAACTCCTCCCGCAGGTTCTGTAACTATAAATGATTTACCACCAGATATTAAAAATATGATTAATGTAAGTCAACAAGAGTTACTAGTAAAAATTGTTCTAGAAACAAACTTAAATTTACAATATGGATGTATGTTATGTGAGCAAAGTAATTGGGATTACCAGCAATGTACTGTTAATTTCAAGAATTCTGTAGCCACATTACCACCTGAAGCATATAGATAAATTGTTAATATATAACTACATACAATGGATTTCTCTTTTCTCTTTTCTCTTTCTGTTTCCCTTTGTGTTTCCTACGTTCTTTATAAATTTGATCAAGTAGCTTGAAAATGATGGCTATTCAAAATTTAGTAGATAATTCATATAGTGGGATGGAAATAATAATTTTTCATAGCTCAGAGGGTCCACACTAAACTCATCTGAGACAGACTAATACAACGCGAACATGGTCTATAACATTGCAATGGTAAGTGATTTCTTCTACCCCCAACCAGGAGGAGTAGAATTCCACGTATATCATCTTGCACAGAAGTTAATTGATCTAGGGCACTCGGTTGTCATAATAACTCATAATTATGGTGATCGAACTGGTATTAGAAATCTCACAAATGGTTTAAAGGTTTACTATATACCGTTCTTTACGTTTTATAGAAGTTCCACTTTCCCAACAGTTTTTCTGTCATTCCCCATCCTACGAAACATATTCATACGAGAGAGAATAGATATAGTCCATGGCCATGGATCCCTATCAAGTTTGGGCCACGAAGCCATCTTACATGCAAGAACCATGGGATTGAAAACAGTATTCACAGATCATTCATTATTTGGGTTCGCCGATATTGGATCCCTTCTCGGTAATAAAGTGTTAAAGTTTGCATTGAGTGATGTGGGTCATGTTATATGTGTTAGTCATACTTGTAAAGAGAACACCGTGTTAAGAGCATCATTAAATCCATTAACAGTATCAGTGATACCTAATGCAGTGATCTCAAAAGATTTCACACCAAGTCCCCAAAAACTTCCAATTGATGATACAATTACAATTGTGGTGATATCACGACTATTCCCTAATAAAGGTGCTGACTTATTATGTGCAGTTATACCAAAGATTTGTGAAAAAGTGCCTAAGGTGAGATTCCTCATTGCTGGTGATGGGCCAAAGTTTTTGGATCTTGAACAAATGAGAGAGAAGTATTTCCTTCAGGAGAGAGTAGAACTTATAGGAGAAGTAAAGCATGAAGAAGTTAGAGATGTCATGATTAAAGGTCATATATATTTACATCCTTCATTGACTGAAGCTTTTGGAACTGTAATTGTTGAGGCAGTCAGTTGCGGATTATTCGTGGTTACTACCAATGTGGGTGGAATTCCTGAAGTTTTACCTAACCATATGATGAGCTTTGCTGAACCGGATCAGGATAGTTTGGTGCTGGCTACTCTAAAAGTTATTGAAAAATTAGAATTGGGGTTAATCGACACTTCAAAGTTCCATAATGAAGTGGCTAAAATGTACAGTTGGGAAAATATTGCTAAACGTACAGAGAATGTTTATAATTCTCTTGATTTAACATTGAACCAATCATTATTAACGAGGTTTAAAAAATATTATTGTTGTGGAATAATTGCTGGTAAATTATTTGTATTATGTGTGGTTGTGGATATTTTCATTTATATGATATTAGAATGGGTCTATCCAAGAAAAGATATTGACATCGTTACTAAATGGCCTAAAAAGTCACACAAGTCTAGTGGAAAGAATGATCTAGATATTGCTGTGGAGTAGTATTACATTAAATTAAAAGGTCCCTCTCTTTAATATACCTGTGATACTGTTCATTAATAACAGAAACAATAAATTTAGGATTCTCTTGTTTCCTCCGGAAAGAATTATTTATCTCTAAAAATTCAACAGAATTCGCTATGTTCCTTAGATTGTTGGATACTTTGTATAATCCAGAAGTGCCACTATCTGGTTCAATAATCTTTTCTTGTAACCAACTTAAATCTGCTCGTGGATGCTGGTTTGTACTTACAAGTTTGCGGAGGTAAGTAATCTCTTCAACAAGACCAATCTTCTCAACGAATTCCTTTTCTGATTTAGTGTCATTAAATTTACCTTTGATATATGACAGCTTAAAGAACTCTCCCGAATTTAAGAGGTCGTTGAGTTCTGATTTCAATTGGTCATTGTTCCTAGTCAAACTTTCATATTGACTCTTAAGATGAGCATAATCGTCATTGATTTCATCGATTTTTGTGTTTAGTTTTTTAATGAAAGTACCATGATTAACATTAAGAGTATTCAAATTACTCTCCATTAGACTTATGGTGAGTTCTAAATCTTTTATAACCTTTTCTTTTTGTATTAATTCATTATTGAATGTTTCGTCTTGGTCTTTTGCTACTATAGTGAATGTTTTGTCTAACATGGAAATATCTGGAACATTCAGAAAAGAGATATCCATGTCATACCTTTCATTAACTTCCTCATCCAAACTTATGACCTTTAATTTTTCTTTAACTTCCAATACCTTGTCAGGTTCAAATCTTTGATATTGAAATTCAAGAAATCTCAAACAACATCTATTGTAACTAACATTTGAGGTTACGTTTTTGAAAATGAACACTATTAGGTTTTGGACCTTTTCTATTTTGAACTCTGCAATGATTTCATTTTCAATATGGTGTAATATTAGATCGATTAACATTTTCAATTCCCCATTTATTCCTTTGGTTTTAAAGTCAGTCAAGTCCACCAAGCTTGATAATAATGTCAAATATGATTTCAAATCACCTTCACTTATATACTCTTTGATCTCCTTAAGGGCTATTGAATTTAATCGTAATTCTGTCGTTTCATCTTTAATGTTACTAATTTGGGTATTGGCAATTTTTAACAAAAACTTGCAATACTTATAATCTCTTGTTTTAGAGTTCAACTCTAACTTGAGATTCTCTATTATATTATTCAATATCTGGGTATCTGTTGCATCACGAGTTCCAGGGGTTCCAGGGGTTCGAGGGGTCACAGGAACACTAGTTGTATCAACCCTCTTCTTTACAGGAGTCGTGGGGGTCTTTACAGTGGAATGAGTTCGACTCATCTCTAATTCAGTTGTTAGCCTTTCGATTGTCTTTGTCATTTGTCTCTCCATTTGAAGATAAGTTTCTTCTAAATCATCGTTGAATTCTTGTAATTCATTGAGTTCATTCACCTGTTTGGTCAATTCCATAATCTTATTAGTCAATTGCTCATTCTCTTGTGTTAAAGAGTTCACAATTGTTTCCAGGTCATTCATGGATTCAATTTCAAGCTTTAAGGTTTGAATTGTCTCTTCAGATTTATTCAACTTCTCTTTTAAGCTTTGGTAATCTTGAGGACTGATAGATACGGTTTTAAGGTCAGTCAACTCGGTTTTGGTGGCTTCATAATTGGTCTGTAATTCCACTATTTGTAGCTCTAATCGTTTGATTTTAGTTATTAATACTGTACTGCTACCATTGGAATTATTGACACCAAATTCGGTATCAATTTGTTGATTTATTTCGGCTTCAAGTTCTTGGTTCAACTCAAGTTCTTGTCTTAATAATTCCAACTCTTTTAATAATTCATCATATTTATATTGCAAATCTGACAAGTCCAGGGTTATAGTTTCATTAGCGGTCTTATAATACTCTCTATCTATAGTTAAAGATTCGATATCAGACTCTAGGTCGTTGATCTTGGTCTTTTGGGTTTGTACATTCTTCAAAGCTTCTTGTAACTTGTTTTGTAACTTCTCTACTATCACTTCAACTTTATCCTTAACTGGACTAGCACCTTTGTCGTCTTCAATTGAAATAAGTGAAGGTGGAGCAAATATCCCATATAACCCTGGCTTACTACATTTAAAATATTCTACGTTATCGATTGATCCGTCGTTCTTTCCTCGTGGTTCAAATAACTCAACACCTATCCATGTTCCTGGAGCAAACTCAGTAGGCCCTATGAATCGGATTATGCCCCTTTTGCCTCTGACATTGACACAAAGACCTAACGATAACTTCATAGATGAACCGCCGCACAACGCGCTTATTTTCAACACAAATAAACGGTTCACAACCTCAACTTCGATCTCTTAAAATGTCAGCACAAAAAAGGTTAGGGAACTTAAAGACGGAGTTATTGAATGAACAAAAACAGGAAATCAGAGAGGCATTCTCATTGTTCGATATGAACAATGATGGGTGTTTGGATTATCATGAATTGAAAGTGGCATTCAGAGCCTTGGGATTTGAATTGACTAAGAAACAAGTGTTAGATATAATTCATGAATATGACACAGATAACAGGAATTTGATAACTTATGAGAATTTCTTTCAATCAGGTATGTATAACTTTTGTTTATTTTTACTTTGGTGTAACTTTTACTAACTAATAGTTGGAGAAATGATAATTAATAGAGATCCCTTGGAAGAGATTAAAAGAGCCTTCAAATTGTTTGATGATGATAATACCGGAAAAATAACTTTAAGAAACTTAAGAAGGGTTGCAAAAGAATTAGGAGAGAATTTAACAGATGACGAATTGAGGGCTATGATTGATGAGTTTGATCTCGATGAAGATGGAGAGAGTATGTATAAATTGAGTTTGAAAGTTAATTTGAAATTACCTGATACTTCAGATCAGAACTCCAGTCTAATGGAGGCACTAAAACAAAAAAATACTAACATTTAGTCAATGAACAAGAATTTATAAATATTTGTACTGAGTAGGATTTATGAGTAGGATTCATGAAATAAAAGGAAAGTGAAAACACAGAAAAGAAAAAAGGTGAAAACCAAATTTTAGCTGAGAATGGTGACAAATGGCCTTTATATAGTAGAGTCTCTGTAATATATAATGTTAAAGTATCCGGGATTAATGATTCTCTAATTGGAATTTAGTATCGCCAAATCTCACTCTCGTTAGGCTCTTAGTCTGTGTCAAGTGCGCAAAATTTTTCACTCATCAATATGTCTACGTTCAGGAAACGATTCCAAAAAGATTTAAGGGAACTTCCAAAAGTCTATCGCCAAAGACAAATAAAGGAATCAAATAGGTTTGTACTTCCAACCATGGAAGTGGAATTACCTCATCTTCCTGTGAAAGAACAAAAAGCTAGTATTGAAGCTGTGGGTTTAGCACCAGGGGATTTAGCCTATGTAACAAAAGGTCCTCATAAAGGAACTATTAGTACAGTTTTCAGATACACTCAAGAATATAATGCTGTTTATTTAGCAGAAATCACCAAGAAAACGGTTTTACCTAAATTCCAATGGTTTGGTGAACAAGATACTCATTTAGTTGATTTCCCTAAACAGATTCCTAGAGATCATGTTAAGTTAGCAGCTAAAGATAAAAACTCTAAAGGAGAAACCGTTTATGTTGTAGCGGATGAAATTGTATATAAAGGGTCATATTATGACGATAGGTATAAACGTTGGTTACCTCAAAGATTTGTTAAACATCATGAAAACCTTGAGATCCCATGGCCTGCTCCTCCTCAACAAATAGAAGATGGTGATCTTTCCACAAATGAAGAAACCGTATTTGAAAAAACTTATGAGTTACAAAGCATGTCTGTACCACCTTTCCCATCTAGTGTCTTGAAAGAAATCAGAAATCCTTATTCCAAGTATAAGAGTAGAGTATTGACGGAATTACAAGCTAGAAAGTTGAATAAACCAACTATGCCATTAAGTACTGAACAAAAGATTTATTTGGCAAAACAAGAGCAAAAGAAATTGACGGACATAACACCAAAAGAAATATCTCCAGAAGTTCAAGAATTTATTGGTGAAAGAATTGCTAATCATATTAATAATATTGAGAGCGAAGGATTAAGAAACTTTTTAAATAGGCAGAAATAGATGATCATGTAAATATATATATAAATTATAATTTCTCATAATCTAATTTACCTTCCAATTTCTTGACATCAGCAACCTTTCTAACAGCTTTCATTAAATCATTTTGAATTATATAATCTCTTTCATCTCTTATAGCGAAAAACCCAGCTTCAGTAACGACATTTCTAATATCAGCACCATTGAATCCATCACTCATTCTTACTGCAGCTTCAAAATCGAATTCCCCTTGTTTGGCAACTTTGGACGTATGGATCTTGAAGATTTCTAATCTACCCACTTCATTAGGTAAAGAGATTTCGATTTTCCTATCCAATCTACCAGCTCTTAATAAGGCTGGATCTAAAGTATCAGGTCTATTAGTAGCCATAATAACTTTAGTTTGACCCAAAGTGTCAAACCCATCCATTTGATTTAATAATTCCATTAACGTTCTTTGGATTTCTCTATCAGCTGAAGTACCTTCACTGAATCTACGTCCACCGATGGCATCAATTTCATCCAAGAATATAATACATGGTTCATGTTCTTTGGCATATGAGAACATTTCTCTAACCAATCTAGCAGATTCCCCAATATACTTATCAACGATAGCAGAAGCAGGCGAAAATATGAAATTAGCTCCAATGGTTGCAGCTACAGCTTTGGCTAATAACGTCTTACCAGTACCTGGAGGTCCATATAATAAGACCCCTTTTGGAGGTTTAATACCAATTCTTAAGAATAATTCTGGGTTTTTCAATGGTAATTCAATGACTTCTCTCAATTCTCTGATTTGTTCAGTTAAACCACCAATACCATTAAAGGAAATTTCACCAGGTTCAAACGTGGTCATATTATAAACCAAAGGATCAACTTCTCTTGGTAAAATCCTCATAATTGTTAATGTTGTCATATCAAGTGACACCCTTACTCCATTAATAAGATTTTCTTTCTTGATGGTGTTTCTACATCCAACTATATATCTTGGACCACTGGAAGCTTTAACAATAAATCTTTCATCATCCAACTGTTTAAGAACTTCACCCACAATTTGTCCAACCGATTGTAATGCCTTAATATCATTTTCGGTCTTATCATAATTCTTCTCTAAGTCTCGTATGTTTAATCTTAAGTCCTTTAACCTAGCATCCCAGTTTCTATGTTCAATAAGCTTATCTTTAAATTTGCTTAAAGCCTTTTCTCTTTCGGGATCCTTAGGTTCAGCGTCCACAGGCTCGGCACCTTCTGTTTCTTGGTTTAATGCTTGAAGTAATGGATCTTCTTCCGACATCGTTTAATTGACCTAATAGGATATGTTAATGTCAAAGTTATAGTGGCAAACGAGCTTCGCGAATATGGTTTTGATCTTGAGACTGCTCCAGAATAAAAAGACGGTGCGAAAATTTAACCTCTTCTCATACAATACAATAGTCATGGAGTTTCATGCCTTTATATTATGTGGTCCAGGTAAGAACCTATCACCATTTTCACAGACAAGAACATCTGGTAGACCTAAAGCATTATTACCTGTTGCCAATGAGCCAATGATCAAAAAGGTTTTGGACTGGTGTGAACTTGCATTTTTCCCTAAAGTAACCTTAGTCGTGGACCCAGATACTGAAGCGGAAATTGTTACGTTTCTTAAACAGTACCGTGAAAAACTAGAGTCATATAATTCTAAGAATCCTAAAGAAGAAATATATTCCAGTGATATTGATGTTCTTGTATTAAATAAGAGTGATAAAAATGGTGCTTTATTACATCATATATATAAAAATGGGATTGGTGATTTCGACAATTTTGTAGTGTTACCTTGTGATTTTATAACCAATTTACCACCTCAAGTGCTAATTGAAAGTTTTAGAAACAAAAACGACAACGATATTGGTCTTGTTGTATATTATAAGAATACTTTAGAAATTGAAGACAAAAAGAATAAAATCTTTCCTCCAAGTTACACCATATATAATGAAGATGACAATATCTTATTAGACTTGTATCAAAAAGAAGATATTGATTTCCACAAATTTTTCAAGGTCAGAACTCAAATGTGTTGGAGATACCCTAGAAGTATAGTGAGCTCCAAACTATTAAATAGCTCGATATTCTTTGGATCTACTAAGATTTTTGAAGTGTTTGACCTGGAGTCCAGATATAATGATTCATATTTCAATAGCCATTCCATAAGTAAGATCATTAGAGATTTGGCCAGAAGATCATGGAAACATTCAAATTTCTTAGAAACTATCGGATTTCAAATCATTCCTGATGTTGCTACATTTTTCAGAATAAATAATAACCAAGTTTGGATGGAAGCCAATAGGTACCTTATGCAACAGCATGTCAAATCCCTTGTGGCCAGTGGTGGTCATATCAGTCAAGCAAAGGACAAGATGTCAGCAAATGTTGGTATAGACTCTTTAGTGGGTTCAAATACCACTTTAGGCGAAAGAACTAATGTTAAAAAGACAGTAATTGGGGAGAACTGTGTTATAGGTAAACGAGTCAAATTAACAGGAACTTTAATATTGAATAACGTAATACTAGAAGATGATATTCAATTAGAGAATTGTATAATTGGTAATGATGTTAAAATACAATCCAAGACAAAATTGACCAATTGTTACGTTGAATCTACCCATGAAGTGCCTCATAATACTTTTGTCAAAGGTGAAACCTTGTATAGTCTTTCATTAGAAGGCCTTGTAGACGAGGTGTCAGACAGTTCTAGTGAAGAATCTGAGGAATCAAGTGAAGAAGAGATGGAGTATGGTGATAACTCTGATGGATTATTTGACTATTAATCTTTTTCTTTGATTTTTTGTATAGAGCTAATAGAAATCTTAATTTATGCATCTTAATGTATTTATCATAATTCGTATGTCTAATGTCACGACCTATACAGAAATTCTATCCTTTCTCTTCTTTCTAGCATTTCCGCTGTCATGTAACTTCCTCTTTTTCTCATCAGTTTCACTGGTGATGGTCTCTTTCACCTCAGGTTTAGGCTTCTTGCCTTTACGGTTTTTCCAATTATTTCTTTGTCGCTGATTATGGGTAACTGATAATGGGGGATAACTTAATCTAAAATTATATGGAGATTTAAGGGCTTTATTCATTTTGAACTCAAATTCTGATATATCCAGATCTGACATTTTTGGGTCAGATTTCGGATCAAATTTCGTATCGGAGCTATCAGAGGTATCATCAGATGAGATGTCATTTTTATCATCTTTATAATTGCTTTGATCAGCTTGGCCACTCTGTTGACTTCCCTTATTCAAAACTTCACTTTGTTTCATCAAGATCCAATTTTCTAAATCCCCATCGGCTTCTAGAACCTGTATCATATCATTCAAACAGGTTAAATATCCATGGTAATGATTCAAATAATTCGAATGATTGCTGAGTCTGTATAAAGAAGCCACTGACTTTGCTGCTTTTGTGAAATCCTCTTTGATATCATCATTTCTATCATTTCTGGCTAATTTGCTTACGGTCCCACTGAGGGATCCATGATTCAGGGATTGCGATGACTTTGTGGTAGCACTTTGACTGATATGATTGTATAAGTTGGTGACTGACTTAGCTGCGTTCTTGAATTCAGTTGTTAACTGTTGTTCAACATCTTCAATACTTTCTTTAGTAATACTCCTTGTTAGGGGTAGGTTATTGGATAGGTTTGATAAATCCATGCTTGTGAGAAGATTTTCGCGAAGGTGTTTCATTAATGGTTAAATCAACTTTGATTTATAGATATGATGGTATGTATGCCACAAAAGGTGTTTAGTTTTGTCCACAGAACACATGTGTGTAAGAGTATTATCGATACACGAGTTACTATATTTGTTATAACAATTGATGTTCAGTATTAAAGCAAAAGAACACGTATTATTGCTCGTTATTTTTAGACAATCTTGAGATACAACTGATGACCCGGCGTCAAACACCCAAAAGAGGTCCAAATGTACCCAAAGTGAACAACACGTTTCTGTCAAATATAAACACCACATTGTAACCTTTTTCCCTGAATACAAAGGACAAAAATACTAACATTAGCTCTCCCTTTATGTGGGTCAGTAGATGACGAGAATGATGCACAATTGCTTGAACAAAAGAAAAAATTAAAGATCTTAATATCACGTATCACCCCCAATTCAGAACCCCAAGCTACTATTGAAAGTGGTAGCTTTAATATTCATTATATAATCTCTCAAGGTATCATATATTTATGTATCTGTGATAAATCATACCCTAGAAAGTTAGCATTTTCCTATCTTAGCGAAGTTTCCAATGAATTTTTCAACAGTCATGGGAATGCAGCTTTGAACCAATCTGCAAGACCTTACGGGTTCAGTTCATTTGACACGTTCTTGAATAAGACCAAGAAGATCTACCAAGATCAAAGAGCTCAATCCAATTTGGATAAATTGAATAATGAGTTGGCTGACGTTAAAAAGGTTATGACCAAGAATATTGAAGATTTATTATATAGGGGTGATTCCTTAGATAAGATGTCGGACTTATCATCAAGTTTAAGAAATGATAGTATCAAATATAGGAAGAGAGCTCAAAAGATTAATTTTGATGCTTTGTTGAGACAATATGCACCAATAGTTGGAGTTGGATTTTTTGTACTTTTTGTTTTATGGTGGTGGATTAGAAAATGGTTTTAGCTCCTGGACGAACTGTATAACGATCTATAGTAATATATATTTTAGTAGTGAGTTGTAGGCCAAATCTGTTTCGCGATAATAGCATGAACCTAGTCCCTCAAATACGTACCCATGCTACTCAAGCAATCGCCACAATAACCACAAGTAGAGAAGAAGAGCTCTTACCTACAGAATCCAATGACACAGAAGGAGATTTACAAAGCATTTTAAACGGATTTATAAACCATAATATACGATCTATACCTCAGGCCAATCTTCCCCAATATCGTATACCAGATTATGATAAACATATAAAGCCAGGGCGGAACTTAACCAAAGATCAATTCAATGACAAGTTGAAACATTTCTTCATATTTTCAATATCGGGTAAACCTATCTATTCTTTAAATGGTAATGATGAGTTAATCATTGGCTATTCAGGGTTAATTACTACCATGATATCATCATTTCAACAACAATCAGGAGAGAATATAAAATGCATAGATTTTAATGATACCAAAATTACTCTATTGGTGGAAGAGCCATTAGTATTTGTTAGTATAACAAAAATAGGCTACGAAATGGCCTTGGATCAGAATAATAATCAACACCTTCAATTGGTCAATCAATTACAGAATTTATATAATTATTTATTATCTATTATATCCAAACCTTCAATTACGAAATATTATGAAAATAGGATGAATTATGATCTAAGAAAGGTTTTGACTCCTCTAGATTACAGGAATCTAGATGATATAGCTATGAAGAGTACTTATGGGTTTTATCCGACTGAAGTTTCGGGCCAAATCGAACCACCGGAGCTGGGCACCGTATCTAATCAGCAATCTACTGATATCAATGCTGTTTCTGAAGAAACAACTGAAGATTCGGAAGAAAAAGCTACAGACCTCGAAAGTGGATTTGAATATTATATAAGTGAGCTTCTTAATAATAGTTTACCCTTATTCAAATTAAGTTATACTATCCGATCAAAGTTATGTAATATCCTATTAAACCAAAGAATTGACGAGTTATTATTTGGGGTTTTGACGTATGATTTACGCCACATATTGGCATTAATAAAACCTAAAACTCATGATCTAAGTAATGAGGATCTTAAGATCTTATTACGGATAATCAATAATAATAACTCCAATATAAAGAATATCGAACAAGAGGATTTGTGGTTGCCCATATGTTTACCCCAATTCAATAATAAAGGGTTTTTATATTGCTATGTCAAGACCTTTGATCTTACCAAACTTCTCAAGCTTGATGGAAAATATTATGACGTAGTTAAACCACTTAATATTATTTTATTGAGTACTAATAAAAACAATTTCTTCAAGTTCAAGCAATGTAGTTCCAAGATAATCGAAAACATTATCGAACAGGACTTCAACCACAAATTATATGAAGAATTAAATCATTTCCAAATTACTCCAAAGCTAATATCTAAAGAGAATATTGGAGTGTTACATTTCATATATAAACATAAGCTTAAAAATCAATTCATGATGAGTAAAAGTTCTTTTAAGGATAAAAACGTTGTATTACAATACGTACATTATTACACTAATTTATATAACTGCAAATCTTCAACCATACAAAACTTGGCTGGTGATAATAATGATAAAAAGTTGAGTTTTATACGGTATGATAATGTTGCAGGGGTAATGATAAGTGATGAAGTTTATGAATTTTACTGTTTGGGAAACAGTGATTTAAATGATTTGATCAAACAGGGATTGGAAATTATTAAATGGTGTAGAAAGAATGAAAGGAGGTTATTCAATCATGTTGTTAGATTTAATCTTTAAAAGATCATAAAAGAATATTAATATATGACTTATATACAGGTATGTAGGTATTTTAATTTTATCACTTCTTTTCGCTATTCTTCAAAACAACATCGTTCAACTTCTTCAAATATTCTTTATGTAAGTCTTCGAATTTCTTAAATTGCCTACGATCGTCTTCATTCTTTACCAATTTCTCATATTTCTTCTTAAAATCCTGTCTGATAGAGTTCATTGACTTAGGACCACTCTTAAACTTTTCGAACTCTTGTTTCAACAATTTCACTTGTTGGTTCTTGATCTCATCAGTTATAGGAGGTAAAGGAACTTTAAGCTGGAGTGGGTTAGTGGTATCTTGGACAGGATTCAAGTTCAAGTCTGAATCCAAAATCGCATTTATAATATTAGAATTGTAAGTTTTGTCAAATACTGTAATCACCAAGTTTCTGCCTTTTACTGTGGTAGATGCTAAACTTGTGAATGGACTTGGTGATCCATGAATATCAATTTTCAAATGGTCAAATATTTTAGGACTGGTTTTACCTAATTTTATTTCATTAGCCTTATTGGTAAATTTTGTGAGTATATCCTCGAATTTGTCTGTGACTTCTTTGAAGTTTATGTCTAATCCATTAGATTCTTCAATATCATTCTTATCATTCTTTCCTCTTTTATCATTTCCCTTCTTATCATTTCCTTTCTTAGATTTGGGCTTAAGAAAAATTGATGAGTTGCTGAACGATCTGATATTAGATCTGACGCTATTGGCCATAAAAGCCAGAGAGTTTCTCAAAACAACATTTCCTGTAAACCGTATTGGGGTTCTTAGAAGCTTAAACATTGAAAATTTTCGCACCTCGACTAACTCCGTCAAGTGCTGCTGCTGCAACCCGCGCACTTCTTTCAGGTACAAATAATTTCCGCAATCTCAACGATTAAATTTCACATTATCATGGATCAAGTTAAAAACATCTTATCTACAATCGATCACGTATGTACATGAATCGACTCATTAAAGTTTAAATTACACAAAATCAAACTTTCAACATGTTTCCAGCATAAATACTAACTCATATAGAGAACTTCAGGGGTTGGACTTTTAAGTCAATTCGAATCCCAATCAGGATTACCAAGATCATATGCTGTTTTAGGAGCTGTTGGTGGTTATTTTGTCCTTATTTTCTTAAATGTTGGGGGTATTGGTCAATTGTTAAGTAACATTGCCGGATTTGTCGTTCCAGGTTACTTTTCATTGGTGGCTTTAAAGACTACCACCACTAGTGATGATACTCAATTATTAACTTACTGGGTAGTCTTTGCTTTCTTAAATGTAATTGAGTTCTGGTCCAAAGCCATTTTATATTGGATTCCATTTTACTATTTATTCAAGACCTTTTTCTTGTTGTACATTGGTATTCCTGCAACTGGAGGTGCTGTTGCTGTTTATAATGCTATAATTGCTCCAATTAGTGATAAAATCGTTGATGATGGTGCAGGATTAGCTGAAGAAATCAATGATGTCGCTCATGGTGTTAGTAGTGCTGTTGATTTATAATAGATGTTGTTCTTTTTCAGTCTAGCGATGTTTCTCATTCAGAAGAATATTATTCCCTTTTACTCTACTCTATATAATTCGCCTACATACTGGTAAATGTTTATAAAGTACTATTAAAATTATAATCAAATTGATGGTTGAATCCATCATAATTAACCTTAATTCTAAATTTAATTTTACTTCCGGCCTTGCCTACCAATTTAATATTCTGTACAATCAAATCTTGAGGATTAATTAGGCTGAAGTCGGTGTTACTACTTGTAGATATAGTCAATTTTTGAGATTTGGGGACAGCTATTAAGAATTCTAAATTAGTAATTGTTTTGGTAGTGGATATCTGTGACTCTATGTTAGCTTGGCCATCACCGATTTGTTTAGGAATGAAATTGATGGTTATAACTTGATCTTTATAAGCTTCAACTGCATTTGAAGGAAGTTTAGCTGGTACAGTTGGTGAAGAAGTTACTGGAGCCGAGTCAAACAAATCAAGAATATCATTTTTAGATTTTTGTTCGGGAACTGGAGGTGGTTTATCAAAAATATCAGCTAATAAATCATTCTTATTATCAGTCAAATCCAATAAATCGTTGGATTCTATTTGATGATGTTTTTTAGCTGGTGCAGTCACTGTCTTTTCCGTCAAAGAAAGCATTTGTTTCTCCTTGACGGCAGGAGGTGGCATTTTTGATAATAATCCTTTTTTGGTCTTTAAATCACTAGTTAAAAGTTGGGAGAACTCAATGGATCTAATTTGAATTTCTAAATCATTGGAACTGGAATTATTTGTCAACAACATTCTTAAATCTTCCAACGATTTGGAATCTTGGAATTTTATTGATAACTTGATCGATGCAGTAAGGATATAATTAGTCAATTGTTCAGTTTCTGATTTGGAGTAAACAGAATTATTATGAATAGATTTGAACAAGTCTAAGATCTGGGGCTCAGTGATAGTTATAGATCCAACAGATTCTCCTCTTATAAGTTCAAAATATTCTCCAATACACCAAATTACAACCAACGACATTCCAAATTGGTCTTTGTCGGATAAAGTACTTTCAATCAATTTTAAAACCATACTCTTCTTCAAGTCATTGGGCAATCGGATCAAATTACCTAAAATATTAGAAATGTATTCCAATTTAATGAAATTTCCTGAATGGTTTAAGATCTTCACCAAGTTATCGAATTTCCAAGAATCATTAGGAGAAAACTTGTCCAAACATAAAATCAATTGCGAGATGATAAAAGGTTTCAAGTCATTATCGTTGGTTGAAATGAGATACTTCAAGATCTCTTTGATTAACACTCTGATATTACTTTCATTCAATATAGCAAAAGTTAATTCCAATGATCTTCTTCTAATAGAAATATCTCCGTCATTTAAACAATTGACAATTATTGCTCTGTGTCTTTGAACAGCAGTAGGTTCAATATTAACAACTGTTAATAAAGTATTAAGGGCAACGTATCTGGTGTTATTATCTTTTGTAGTTAGGAATTTACCCAAAAGGTTAATACCTAAGATCTTTAATGATTGGTCAGTGTTAATTTCAAATATGGTCTTAATACATTCGTATAAGATAGCATGACCGACGTTTTTCCCAATTTCGATATTGGAACAAATTTGAGTTAAAATATCATTAAATGTTTCCATATATCTGAAATGTTCACTGGTGGATAATAATCTTAAAGTGCTTAACAATTCTACTTGCAAGAACGGATCATTCATTCCTAAAATGTCATAATCGGGGTTGTATCCACTAGTGACAAGTTTTTTCAAAACGCTGAATAATCTTGGAGTTAAATCTACCAATTCTTGATGATATTCACCAGTATTATAAATAGATTTAATCAAGGTTAGACTTCCTAAAACAACTCCAGGATACTTGTCACCAATCAAGTTCGGCAAATGTTCAACAAAAAATTCACATAATTCGGGATTCTTATCAATTAACTTGGATGCTACAATACAAGCCTTCTTCTTTATATAAGGATTAGTAGACTTGATCAATTTCTCCACATTCAAATATAAATCTCTAGCCAACTCTGGGGATGCAATGTTTCCTAAACAACACAATGCTAAACCTACCACATAACTATTAGGATGTTGCATGTCATTATCCAAGGAATTAGTTAATAATGTAAGTACTTCTTGATTCTCATCCAATAATAACATGGTGGCAAGATATCCCAACCTTTTATCAATGAACTTGGGTGATGCTAATAATTTGATACATTCAACTTGACCGAAATGAGTCTTCTCTCCAATTATATATAAATAAAGTAATTTACTAATATTTATTCTTCTTGTGTTTTGGTCTAAATTCACATCTTTGAACGATGTACGTATAGCGGCACTTTCTTTCTTGACCACATTACGTTCATCAGCAATAGTTTTTGCCTTTCTAACGGTCTTGATGAACGTCTTTAATGATGCCATATTGGGGGAGAATTGTCGAGATACAAGGGATAATCGATGGAATCAATGGTTGACGTTTTGGGATTTTTCATTGAGAAAACGCGAATTTAACTATGGAGCCACCTACTACTGGGAAGGTTAGTCTAAGAACCACAAAAGGAGACTTGGTGATAGAACTATGGTGTAAAGAATGTCCAAGATCCACAAAAGCATTTATGGAGTATCTTTTGTTTGAAAAAATACGAGCAACAGTGGTTAAAAACCATGCCCAGTATGTTGAGATTCCTATAACATGGCCCCAAATACCTATTAAAGAGGTTAATGGGAGATTAAAATTCAAAAGGGGGTACGTGGGAGTATTAGATGATTCTATATTTATCACTAAAGAACAAGGAATTTATAATGGGTTTGTCATTGGAAAGTTGGTAGGCGATTCTATATATAATTTACAAGAATTAGAGAATGAAGAATTTGAGAATTCTATTACAAGTAGTGACATTTTGGTAAAGTATTTTGATGATTTACCAGAAACACTCGAACCAACTAAGGAAGTGGAGGAACAAGAAGAGAAAAAGGTAAAGAAACCAAAGAAAAAAAGAATAAAATTGGATTATGAAGTAGAAGATGATGGTTTTACAATGAAGAGTGCATATGACGTTTTCCCAAAGCTGTCAGTCAAGAGAGAAGAAGACACTCGTGTACAAGCCAATGTGACCAATGGTGAAAGCGAAAAGGAAACAGAAGATAATCATGAAACAGAAGCAGTAAAAGCTGGCGTAGTTTCTAATGAAGATGAACCAGACCCTAAAGAGAGTGTGAAGCAGGAATCAGAACAGGGTGAACAAGAACAAGAAGAAGAACAAGAACGAGAAGAACGAGAAGAAGAAGAAGAAAAAGAAGAAAAAGAAGTAATAATACCAAATAGTCTCCCGTTCGATGATTATAAAGATATACCAATTGAACAATTGAAAACTCATAAATATCAAAGGTCGTAAATAGCATCAATAAAATTTAATATCATCCTAAGCGCATACCAGTAAAAATCTTACCTGATAAGAAATATACTCAAATAAGAAATATATTCATCTTACATGCAAATTCTATCAAAACCTCTTACCATATAATTCTTATTAACTAATTCAACAGGAACTCCCGTCAACCAAGGATGCATTAATAATGAACCAGCATCATATCTCCTTGTGATATCAAATTCAAGGCATTTCAACAAAAAGTCAACCAACAATTTATCATTAATTTTATATTTTTCAATCAAAACATTTTCTAATTTCCAGAATTTCAACATCTTGATATTTTTAAATTCTAAATGATTATCTTTGAGTTCAAAAAAATCAACTACTTTATGACAATTCACCAAGTACTCTGGATCAGGGAACATCCCCAAAAGCTCAATGATTTGTGCTAAGTGATCGTCATCTTTAGTGAATGAGTCGCCAACATTTGGATCAAAAAGAAAATCTCCAGTGATCAATTCAAACACTATACATCCAATAGACCATATATCAACACCACATCCCCATTCATGACCTAGTAAGATTTCTGGTGCACGATATTGACGAGTTTGTATATAATCGGAATGATGTTTGTAGATGGGGGTTCCATTACCAAAATCAGTAATTTTGGCTATGCCCTTAGTATGCAAGATATTTTCTGGTTTTAAATCAGTGTGAATAATTCCACTGTTATGCATGTAATGTACTGCTTTTAGTAACTGCGAGGTGATGGACTTGACATTGTTCATATTTAATTTTGGAACAATTTCAAGTAAGTTATTATCCAAATATTCAAGTACCAAACATAAATTTGCAGTCTTAGTTTGACCCTTGTTGATAATAAGATAATCATACAATTTGACTATACCATTATCATCATTATCTCCATTAGTCAATTGGTTGAAATATTGCATCTCATCTAATCCAATATTAGTAAACTGACTCTTTAAAATCTTCATGGCAAACACTTCACCGGTTCTTATCCGTTTAACAAGCCAAACAACTGAAAACTGACCACTCCCTAATTGGTGTAATAATTTGTAAGTTTCATTGGAATTAGAACTATAGTAATTATTTCCTGCTGTTATGCCTTCTATTTCCTCACCATGTGGGTTAGGCTTATGGCTTGAACCTTTACGCTTTTGGTCCTTGAAGGATGCTTTTGGATGTTTGGGTAACTTGAGTTTGAATTCGTTGAACTTGGGAACTAAAAGCATGGTTGTTGTTTCAAACTTCGGGTAGGGATAATGTAAATACTTAACAAATTTGGTGATGCCGTATGGGTTCGCTCAATCCTGCGTATAACAATTAAGGCAGTTTGGGGATTAGGGTTTCCTATTTTGAGAATGTAACCTATCGTGGCTTTATTAACTTTACTTGGCACTAATAATTATTATATGTCAAAGTGATGTGTAATTGGGTGATTGGGTGGTGCCTGTTACACAATATATATAAATAAATCTATGTGGATTATGTAATTTTCCTTGTCACTAAGTTTTCCAGAAGAAATTGACACAATTTTCGATTACTGTGAAAACTACAGTTTCTTCTAACGTTCCGGGTAAATTATTTTTTGAAAATTATTTTTTTCTATTGTCTATTCTATTATTTTATTAGCCTATCTGCTTCTAATAGATCAAATATCAGATTCTTATTGTGAATCCTTGTAGATTTTATACCAAATATCAAATTTAGCAAAACAACCTTATCAATGCCATAATGACCGTTAGTGTAAATCATTCAATCATATTATATAAGCAGTGGGTAATACATTTATCGGATATGTAGATCTTGAGAAGATTGCTGACATCATACCTTCCTCAATTGGATGTCGCGTTGGTTGCACTTCTCCGTTCCTATATCTAGCTGATAACGTCAACTGAGGATCAGAGTTGAAAGTCGGGATTGCCGACGAACTTAAGAAAAGTCACCCCTGGTTTATATTAACACTTATTTGTTCAATTAACAATCAAGATTATGAATGGCAAGAGGTCACATTACTTCTATTCTAATAATTATACAATAGATCGGTAGTGTACAGGTTGTATTTGCAAGGGTGCGATCATTTAAATGTGAGATATGAGGTATGGTGGAGATAAAGGAACCCATAATTAGTTCAATACAAGAATAAAAAATCGGAAGAAAATCAAGGTAGATCAATAAGTAGTTCTATTATAGGTCAGGCATATGTTCTCTTTTACAAGTAGACCATATACCAAAATCTAGAGTAATTACTATCTTAATTACTAACATTATTATTAACGGTACAATAACATCAGCTTAAGGCGCATATACCATACATGTTGTCAGTTATGTGCTGAGATTCGACTAATTAATCTTGATAAAGTTAATCCTAAATAAGACGTCTTATTGTTGTGATCTAAAATTCGATTCTCATAGGTTAACTTACAACCTCTTCCACATCTGCAGTCATTGAATAGGCATACTCAAACCTCAGATCATTAAACATCATCTTCTTGGCTATTTCATCCAAATCAATTTCCTTTTCTTCATAAATATTTCTTTCATTTTGCCAATCTACTATTTCATAACATTTAGGATACTTCTGATAATGTCTCTGTAAAAGTATAAAAGAACCCAATTCGCATGAATTAATGGTAGCATCAATAAGGAATATTCAATAAAGTCTTCAACACCAACGTTGAAAATAACTCACATAAAGTATATTAAACATAGCCAGTTCGATAGCTTGCTACATAACTACTTACTTTGAAACTTGACTTTTTCAATAAAGTATTTCTTGCTATCAGACATATACTCGATCTCCCCACCCAATTGCAAACCAGTGTTTTGATCACTG
>JAKUBQ010000018.1:0-21555 GCA_030563265.1 Yamadazyma khao-thaluensis
AACACCTTTATCAACAACTTCTTATCCACACTCGTAGAACACTTGCTGCTCCTCAACTTCCTGCGTTTATTTGGCCAAGCAACTTCGGGTAGGAGTGATGACGGTGCTTCAATTACATACGAAAAAGACTTTATACCATCTTGAATAACATTCAGTGGCTTATAGACCATTTTCTTAAATTCTGGTTCCCTCTTAAAGTCATCATCTTCCAATAATTGTTTGTACCTCTGATATTGACTTTGAAGTTTAAGTTCTGTGAAGAAATTGTCAAAGTAAACAAATTTGATACACTTTTCAGCCTCCCCAAAAATTCTTTCTTTTCTTTGCCTATATACTTCTGGACCATCTTTGATGATTTTCTCCAATAATGAAAGAAAAACAAGTCGGGGATTGAGATGTTTTGGTTTCGTCTCATAAAACTCCAGTGCCTCGGTATGGTAGCACATTAAGTCGACTTTACCCTTCTCAATTGCAATGATTTCAATGAAATAGTATTTCACCGCATTAGTTAATAATCCCAAACAGCTTCTACATTTTATCATGTACCATAATAATTGCGTCAAAGGAGATGCGTTAGTTTCATGTTTGCCCTCCTTATTCCTGACTGAAAGTTCAATTCTACCGCCTTCTTCACACTCCGGTATGTATAAAGCTGTTTTGACTTCTCCTAAAAATAATGTACCAAACCCTTGCTGCAGGTATATAGGAATATCAGGAATAAGTGACCATGAAACATCACCATCACATAGTTTGCCTTGGTAAGAAATAACTGAGGTATTTTTTAAATTAAATTTGCCGAATTCGTCAGCCATATGGATAATAGGATCGATAACTACCTTTTGAATAATCCCCTGAACTTCGTTCTCATTTGTTTGATATTTCAGATTCTCATGAAGCATACCAAAACCGTCACTAAACCCGATAAACATACTTGAATTCAAAGTTGGCCAATCTTCGTTTTTGGTTGATTCGACCAACCTCTTGATTAGTGATGCCCATTGTTCCTCAATCTCATCAGTGGTAATCATTGATATGGTGGCTTCTAAGTCCTGGGAGATTATCAGGTGGGTTTTACTTAAATTTCCTCTAGAATTTCGGGCGTACAGTACTCTAGCCTCCCATCTTTCATCGAACTTTGTGGGAAAGTTTTTAATGAAATTTACCCATATTTTTGAAATATTCTTTCCATTATCTTTTACTTCTTTGCAAAACTGTTTGGATTTCATTATGTCCATAGATTCAGGAATGAACGGTTTGAACTCTTCGACTTCATAGAGGTCTTCATATCCGTCGAGATAATCCTTATAAATATTCATATCTGGCTGCTGTGCCATCTTTCTTTAGAAACTAGGGAAATCAAAAAATAATGAGACTTGTTACAGGTCGCAAGGAAGGAATAACTCGTCTAACCTGCATATAAGTACCACTTTACGAGCGCAGTTAGAAGCTAAAGAACACTAAGTATTTGATTGAAATATGTATTAATCGTATTTCCACAGCTATTTTTCATCAGCATATAATAACAGATTACCCCAACTGAATGAAAGGCTGATCCCAAGATGTTGGTACTCCAATTAGGTACTAAGAGAAAGCAATTGTAGGATTCGGTTCTTCGTTGATATATGCTTTCTCTTGTAATAGCTAGCACCGGAACATATGAGGAGCTTACCATTGAGGTTTCTAACTTCTTCATTTC
Source organism: Yamadazyma khao-thaluensis (assembly GCA_030563265.1). Lineage (NCBI taxonomy): Eukaryota > Fungi > Ascomycota > Pichiomycetes > Serinales > Debaryomycetaceae > Yamadazyma > Yamadazyma khao-thaluensis. The sequence goes on from JAKUBQ010000018.1 coordinate 1,697, forward strand.
TTTATGTATTTTTCTGTAGGTAGATATCATTAGGTAGATAATAGAGGTAATATAAGTTGGAACAAAAGACAATTTCGATTTTCACCTTTTTTTTTCCTTTTCCAGATTGAAGCTATAAAATCAGAGATATGAATTTCAACAAAAAAATACATCATGAATATAAAAACAAATGGCCGAATAGAGTGCTGTATAACAAGAGAATTAACGTACGAAACAAACAAGAAGAAAAACACTTCTCTGTGCAGTCCTGTGTGGTTTACGAAAAAGTGAGCTTTAACGCGCCGATTTGGACGTTAGGAAAGAGTCAAAAATTTTGAACTTTTAATCCAACATAACCCCGCAACCACTAGCCTTTTTGACTTTAAAGTTGGCATGTGCATAGATATAACAGTGTGGTATGCTGCTGAAAATCTGTAGAGTCTCTGTAGCCTCCACCATGCGGCCATCAACTTTTTTCAGTTCGGATTCTGCCCATTTTCTGTTCGAATGTACGGAAAAAATTCGCTTTCCATACTTCCACTGCGGAACTATGGGAAAAAAACATTGCGTGGTTTCCGAAGCGTGCTTCAAGGAGCAAATTGTTTGGAATATCCACCGATAGGTATCTGTGGTGTTACTTATTTAGCAATTTTTCGATTATCTTGAGCTATATTGCACCTTAGTGCTAATTTTCAAATTTGAAGAGTGACTAGATTATTAATTCGTGGACATTTCAGCTATCGCGTAGTAAAGCGGAACTCTCCCGCATTTAATTTTAGAAATTAATTATCATCTGATAGCTATTTTAATATAGTAAGGTTTAATGCAAGTACCATTTCTTATTGTTTTTGTTGTTTTGAGGTTTTGTAAAAAATAATTTCCTATTTGGTTGCTTGGGAATTTTCCTTTGTTTTCAACCGAAGATTACACTCTGTCTTCTTAACGAATTTACGGTTTCGGGTGATTCATAAAATCACACAGATCAACAAGTTGGCATTTCTTTTAAAACATAAAGCTTCTTTATCTCTTTTTTCTAATGTATATTGCAAGTGATATCAGAAAACGACATATCTTAAGTAGTTTCATTTAGGTGAAAAAAATGTCCAATCTTAACAATTCATCGGATATTGAACTTGGTTTTTTTCTAAATCCACCATCCGTCGAACGTGAAAAATAACGTGTGCATCATAAACCGATCCAAAGTAACAAAGTATATGATCATCTGAAGGAAAGTAAAAGGGAACAAATAGTTATGGTTAAAGCTAGTGACACACAATCTACACTTAGATACCACACTATCTATTAATGACTTCTTTAATTTCGGCTCTAGTTACGTTCATATTTTCCGTAGTGTACAGAAATTGGTGACCTTGCATTTTCTTCACTAACAAAGGAAGGACCAAACTCATGATCAAATGGTTGAAAGCAGTTAGTTATTTATCTGGTTGAAGTATCAGAAATGGAATATAAAATAATAATTGAAGGGTCTTTCAAAATATCTGACGATTATTTCGGCTGGTTCGATTGTTTCGATTGTTTCAATTGTTTCGATTGTTGCGATTGTTTCATTGTTTCATTGTTTGGATTGTTTGAATTTCTTGGATTTTTCTTCTCAAAATAATAAATGCTATTGTTCTCCAGATGGGTGAAATTGACAAAATAGGAAGACAACAATTAAGAATTGTGAATGTAGATGTAAAGGGAAACTTGAAACCATCCACAATAACAACATTCGGATAATGCGTGTATTTTTGTTGGATTAATGGACAAATTAGGATAAATTCCTCAAATGTTAGCACCGACGTGTTTCCTATTCCGCTGATGCGTCTTGTTTAGGAAATTTATATCTCCTATTCTGTCCTACCTGCCGCCATAACGTTGACAATAAGACTCCTTTGAGTAATTGCGGAAAATGACCAGCTACGCCACCATCAAATTGGGAGATAATGAAGCTGTATTGGGATTTGAAAATATTCTTGGATTCGTTTTTGGCTAAAAATCACCACAAAAGGAAACTGATTTTGGATTCGAATAAATTCTGTCGAGTAAACAGGAAATTGGTGTTTCCTATTCCACTGATGAGTCTTGTTTAGGAAATTTGCATCTCCTATTTTGTCCAACCTGCCCCCGTACCCATCAAGAATCCTAATCTGGTAATTAGTATTTCCTATTCAGCGCTTGTAATAGACATACAATTGAATTCCACTTCACACTATTTAAGCATTTTAAATGTACTATATCCTCTAAAAATATCAGGCATGTTATTAAGGAATTTCATTTCTTTTTTGGCCCTTGCACTTGTTGCACTTACAGCTACCGATAGTTGTGATTTAGATTCTGTGACCCAAGGACTTGATGCAGATTTCTACCTAGATAGGTCCCCTAACACAACTGATCGTTCCATTACTGAAGCTTTTATGGAACTCTTCCAAGAATTGAATAGCCAGCCCCCTAATGAAACAGTTTCTGGAGTTGTAAGTCCTAACTTTAACTACAACAGAAATGTGGCGAACCCTACTTATTACAACCTTTATGGCTACAGAGCCAACTTGTATGACTTGGCTGTCAAGTACACTGGATACTATTACGCAGAAGAAAGTGGTACCTATATTTTTTCTTTGCAACATATAAATAATGGAGCTGCTTTTTCTGTTGGAGATGCAATGGACTGTTGTGGACTGAAAGATGAACCATTCAGTGAACAAGTTGAGTCTGTGTTCGGTGATCCAGGATCTCTGAATGATCAAGACACGGGGCTGCCATATCATTCGGCACTGTATACGTTTGAAGCCGGTAAATATTATCCATTTAAGATGTTTTATTCCAATATTGTAACCGGACCCGCCAGATTATCTTTTATGGTCCAGACTCCAAGTGGAACAAACATAACTTCTAATTTTCCATTTTATTCAGTTAACTCCACTGACTCGTGTACTACTACAACAAAACCTTGGACCGGATCATTTACCTCAACATATACCACCACCGATTCTTCGGGAATAATTGTGGTTATCGAAACCCCTGAGCCAACCACCACTACCACTGTCCCATGGACCGGATCATTTACTACAACTTATACCACCACAGATTCTTCGGAAATAATTGTTGTTATCGAAACCCCTGAACCAAGCACTACAACTGTTCCATGGACCGGATCATTTACTACAACTTATACTACCACCGATTCATCAGGGGTAGTTGTGGTCATTGAAACCCCTGAACCAAGCACTACCACTGTTCCATGGACCGGATCATTTACTACAACTTATACTACCACCGATTCATCAGGGGTAGTTGTGGTCATTGAAACCCCTGAACCAAGCACTACCACTGTTCCATGGACCGGATCATTTACTACAACTTATACTACCACCGATTCATCAGGGGTAGTTGTGGTCATTGAAACCCCTGAGCCAACCACCACTACCACTGTTCCATGGACTGGATCATTTACTACAACTTATACCACCACAGATTCATCAGGAGTAGTTGTGGTCATTGAAACCCCAAGTGCAACCTCGTCTTCTTCTTCTGAAGAAATCTCAACCACCACTATTCCAGGTACTTCTCCAACTACTTACACAAGTGTCATTACCACCGGATCAGTTACAACAACCGAAGTCGTTGTAGTTACCCCAACTGGTGTTTCAACTACTACCATTCCAGGTACTTCCCCAACTACTTACACAAGTGTCATTACCACCGGATCAGTTCCAACAACCGAAGTCGTTGTAGTTACCCCAACTGGTGTTTCAACCACTACTATTCCAGGTACTTCTCCAACTACTTATACTTCCGTTATCACAACTGGATCAGTTCCAACGACTGAAGTCGTTATAGTTACTCCAACTGGTGTTTCAACTACTACCATTCCAGGTACTTCCCCAACTACTTACACAAGTGTCATTACCACCGGATCAGTTACAACAACTGAAGTCGTTGTAGTTACCCCAACTGGTGTTTCAACTACTACCATTCCAGGTACTTCCCCAACTACTTACACAAGTGTCATTACCACCGGATCAGTTACAACAACCGAAGTCGTTGTAGTTACCCCAACTGGTGTTTCAACTACTACCATTCCAGGTACTTCCCCAACTACTTACACAAGTGTCATTACCACCGGATCAGTTACAACAACTGAAGTCGTTGTAGTTACTCCAACTGGTGTTTCAACTACTACCATTCCAGGTACTTCCCCAACTACTTACACAAGTGTCATTACCACCGGATCAGTTACAACAACTGAAGTCGTTGTAGTTACCCCAACTGGTGTTTCAACTACTACCATTCCAGGTACTTCCCCAACTACTTACACAAGTGTCATTACCACCGGATCAGTTACAACAACTGAAGTCGTTGTAGTTACTCCAACTGGTGTTTCAACTACTACCATTCCAGGTACTTCCCCAACTACTTATACTTCCGTTATCACCACCGGATCAGTTCCAATAACCGAAGTCGTTGTAGTTACTCCAACTGGTGATTTAACTACTACCATTCCAGGTACTGCTCCAACTACTTACACAAGTGTCATTACCACTGGATCAGTTCCAACAACTGAAGTCGTTGTAGTTACCCCAACTGGTGTTTCAACTACTACCATTCCAGGTACTTCCCCAACTACTTACACAAGTGTCATTACCACTGGATCAGTCACAACCACCGAAGTCGTTGTAGTTACTCCAACTGGTGATTTAACTACTACTATTCCAGGTACTTCTCCAACTACTTACACAAGTGTCATTACCACCGGATCAGTTCCAACAACCGAAGTCGTTGTAGTTACTCCAACTGGCGATTTAACTACTACCATTCCAGGTACTGCTCCAACTACTTACACAAGCGTCATTACCACTGGATCAGTCACAACCACCGAAGTCGTTGTAGTTACTCCAACTGGTGATTTAACTACTACCATTCCCGGTCCTTCTCCAACTACCTATACTTCCGTTATCACAACTGGATCAGTTCCAACCACCGAAGTCGTTGTAGTTACCCCTGTAATTGAACCATATTATTCAAATTCATCCATTTCTAAGTACACACCAAGTACTGTAACTACTGTTATCACTAGTATTATTCCTCCAAATTCACCAAATGCAGGAACTGTTACATACACCAGTACTTACATAGAACTGGCACCTGTTATTCCAAGCCAAACACAGGTTGTTGCTACCAGAACCACAACCGTCCCAGGATCTAGTGGATCAGGATCAGGATCTAGTGGATCAGGATCAGGATCTAGTGGTTCAGGCTCAGGCTCAGGATCAGGATCTAGTGGTTCAGGCTCAGGATCAGGATCAGGATCAAGTTCAGGATCAAAATCTGCTTCAAGTGCAGGTCCTTCAACTGTAAATATTCCAGATTATGAAGGAAAAGCTACAAAATTCATTTCACCTGCCCTTCTTATTATTTTAACATTCTTCTGGATGACTTAGGCACATCTCATTGAGTGTATTTCACAGTTCTGATATTTCTATTACGTATCAAGTACTTTCGTCCTGTATAGGTTTTATTATATGTTTCATTTGTATTCTACCGCTAGTATGATTTTCGACACCCAAAGGACCTGATAGAGATATGGTACTTTTCTATCTTGATATTTTACCTAAGATAAGTGTATCCTCTAATAGTAAGAAGATTTCCACCAGAGGATTCTTCCAGGAGTCCCTTCATCTGTGGAATTCGGTGCTTCGATCGTGATGTATTTTCAAGGAGTCGCTTTCTCTTGTCAACGCACAAGGGGTAATCGGGAATATGCAAATTTTAATCAATCTCATTAAGGAAAAACTAAAGCCTTAGAAACCCTTCGTATTATTAGTTGTTTCCATCCAAATATTAAAAGTCATAATCGACTAGTGTGTAATTCCCCTAGCTATTGTAAAATATCTTTAAACTTGCATTATAAACAAAGAGAAAAGTAAGGGGCGATGCACTACGCGGAAGATAAAAGCTGCGAAAACAGAGAAACGACTAATACACAGGTTTTACAAACTGCTAATAGCAGATGGCAGCAACTAAACGTTCTTTCTAGTCAGTAGTTGATGGCACAAATAAAACGTTCCTTCATTTCTGGGTTTCAGTGCTTCGTTAATAAATCTATTTTCTTGAAGTCGCTAATTCTTGCCAGCGTATAACGGCTAATCTTGAATACGAAAAATGTTCGGCTAATGTCATTACCGAAATCTTAAATCAAAATATTATTGAGTCCTTTCTATTATTGGGGGATGTTACGATGCTAAACCTGCATAACCGACTACTTGAACAACTACTGCCATTGTCATTATAAACTCCTTAAAGTTTTATTATAAACAAAGACGACAACAGAAAAGGAATGGTACAATTATTGTAACTCATCCAAAGCGCAAAATGGTAAAAGCTGCGAAAACCGGAAACTGAATATGAAAAACCTCTATTAACTGAAGTTCATTACATGTCTGTTATAAATAATTTCTCCCAATCTTCTAGGAGTAAAATCTGTTTTGTTTTATATCGTTTTATTATATGTGTTAAACTCTATGTTCTGTGACATTCTTTCCAAGGTCATTAGTTGAAGCATTATAATATATCAATGTCATACCCTAAGCATTATGCACTTGCGGGTAAATTATTACCATAAGTTGCACTAAAGTACACCTTCATCTTCCATTCTTATCTAATCTGAATGATCTTTTTTTTTACTTATCTGGTCCCCATAGGCTCCTCGTATGGGAACATCATCTTTTGCTAATCCATAATAGAGTTAGAATTATTTCTTCTAATTTTATTTTTTTCTTCTCTTTTTAGAAATTACTTGTGAGTATCACAAATTTTGTTATTGAGAAAATTTCAAAAAAGAATTGAATACCCAAAATAGAAAAGAAAAATGCATATGGCTCGCTATGACCTTATGAAGTGTTCTAAAAGATCTCGAAGAGAATACTGATGAATTTTTGCTGAAATGACATGGGGCTACAAAGACAAAGAAGTAGGTAGCAAGTATAAAGCTGTACAAGCGTATCATTTCAAAATGCAATGAAGTCTTCCTCACGCGCACTTTGAGCCGCATGAGAGTAAGCCATGGAAACGTGAAAGTACACATTAGGAAGGAGTTTATCTGTTATCAATGTCCATATTGGTGCTTGAGACTCTCCGTCATACACTTTGTTAATACAGGGGGGTAGAATCAGCTATGTATATCGAAATCTAAGGGGTTTGCATTTAAGTATAATTGAATTATCAAATTGATAATTGCGTGGTAAATTTGGTATATCGCTTAAATGTTCTCTTTAAACTTTATATTACAAATCATGGCTGTGTTTTCGTCATATAGGAGAACGAAACAATAGGAACATTCGATTCAAATCGAAGCGGAACGGGTTTCTAAGCGGGACGTTGCCTTCAGAGCGGGACGGTATATCTTAAGGACCGTCAACCGCACCGGAGATTAGGTATTTCCGTAATACTATTTAAATGTGTTACAACACCTTGACTATAGTCTATAGATAATTAATCAAGATGAAGGTTTTTGTTACAGGAGGTACTGGTTTTATAGGTCAAGGTGTTGTTAAACAACTTATTGAAGGTGGACACTCAGTTTTAGGTTTAGCTAGAAGTGACGAGTCAGCCGCAGCTTTAAAAGAAATGAAAGCTGAAGTGTTGAAAGGTGGTTTGACTGATTTGGATGTATTGGAACAAGGTGCTAAAAGCAGTGATGGTGTAATCCACTTAGCTTATATGCATGATTTTTTCACCGCTGAAGACCCAATGGCAGCTTACCAAAAAGCTATCTCAGCTGATAGAGCTGCAATCACCGCTCTTGGTAACTCATTAAAGGGTACTGGTAAACCATTTGTTCTTGCTAGTACTTATTCATATGATTCCGGGTTGCTTGCTACCGAAGAATCTGCTCCTGATGTTGATGCTCGTGAAGAAAGTTCCGTCCTTGCTTTGGGTTTTAAAGACCACGGTGTTAGATCTCTGATTGTCAGAATTCCTCCAATTACTCACGGTAAAGGAGATAAGGCTTTTGCAAGCATTATCGTTAATATGTCTAAAAAAAGTGGTGCTGTTTCTAGAATTGGTGACGGAAAGAACCACTGGTTAGCTGCTCATAGAGACGATGTTGCTACTTGCTTTGTTCTTGCCTTAGAGAAAGGAACCCCAGGATCTACTTTCCACGCTCATGCAAAAACATTCGTCTTGAACGATTTTTATGACATTCTTCTGTCAAAATTAAATATTCCTATTAAGGATGTTTCTGCCGAAGGTGCTCAAGCTATGGGTTTCATTGGAATGTTACTTGCCGAAGATAAACAAGCTTCAAATGAAATCACCAAGAAGGCATTAGGATATCAACCAAAAGCCATTCCATTTTTTGAAGATTTAGAAAAAAATTATTTATAACTGCTTTGTATTTAGAGTTTAGTTCAATACATTGTTTTCTTCAGTATTACCTTTCTCTTTGTTTATAATGAACACGATAGTTGCACATTTAATCAACTATGATGATTTTCAACATTTGAATGGCATCAACTATTAATACAAAGGGTTCACTGAGGAGTAGTTTAAATGTCCACGATATGCTTATACAGCGATATAAGCACCTGAAAAAGTTGCACATTATTGTCTCGTAGGATTTTTGTCTCGTATAATCATTACAGGAATTTCCCGCAAAAGACCCGATAAAAATGTAGCGGTGCGTAAACTAAAAAGATGGGGGATACAATAATTTATAAGTGATGCAAAATCTTGAATATGATCTCATAATCAATGGAACCCAAGCTAGCTACCAGTTGTGATAATTGTAAGCAAAAGCGGATAAAATGTGACAAACAAAAACCGTGTGCTTACTGTATGAATCACAAGATTGAGTGCACCTATAGTTATCTCAAGAAACCCGGATTGAAAGCAGGATATGGGAAGAATGTATTTGAGAAGCTACAAACCCTTAATAATAAAAATTCTAATATATTAGAAAGACTCCAGAAATTAGAATCTAGTGGAAGTATTCAACAAATAAGTTATCTCGAATCAAGAATCGAAGTATTAGAGCAAAAACTTCAAGATTTGAATAATCTACCGAAAGTTAAGAGTCAGCTACCTGAAGAAAATACATTAAAACGATTATTACAAGTGTACTTCAAGTATGTTCATAATTTATTCCCAATATTAAACCCCATGAATTCTTTTCCCTTAATCAATTCCAGAACTTCTACTCCTTTACCTACCATATATGGTATAGTAATCTGTTCTTTAAAGTTTTCGGACTTGGATATGAACGAAAAGACTAGTCTTGAAAACTATTGCAAGAGTCATATTTTATCGAGTTATATCGGTATGAGAGATTTAGAGGAGTTTAAAGCATTATCGTTATTGACATTTTACTTATTTAATCAAAATAATGATCAAGAATCATGGAATTTAATTTCGTTATTATCCAATGGGTGCAAAAATTTAGCAGGAAACTCAAATTGGCTCAAAAATGAACATGAACGTAACATTATATGGAACATTTATATAATGGATATATTCAATGCTATTTTAAACCATACAGCTATGTTTTGTCCTAGACCTGATGTTTTACTACCCATGTCATCAGAGATTGCATTATCCACCATTCCCGATGAGTCTTTGATTTCTCGACAACAAAGAACTCTTAGTTTTACTCATTATGAAATCATCTATGATTCTCGATGTTTTATCTTAGAGGCATTGACGTTTATTCATAAATTCCAGAGTTCCAAAGAAACCCTTAAATTCAATGATCTTCAAAATGAAGTAACTGTGTGGAAACGGTCAATGCCATTGAATTATGTCCAATTTATTGATCATATGGACTTTAATTTCAAAGATTATTTAACTATCGATGATTTCCTATTTTTTAACTTATACCAGCTTTTAATGATATTCCTTAGCTTCTCGTCATTCGCTTTCAAAGCGGTGGATGATAAGGTTTTTGAAGAAATCGTTCAATTCAGGTTGGGTAATATCTTGAAAGCTTATAAGGAAATCCCCAAATTCTTTAATGATCAAGTGTTTGAATCATTTGGTCCGATTTTTGCCTGGACTCTTTTCATAACCGCCAAATTATTGAATAACACTGAAGATTTGGATCAAATCATTGATATTTTGTATAAAATCGGTGATGTTTGGAACTTGTCAGCTGATTTAGGTAATACTATCCTTAATTTGAAACAAGAGAATTTGGATTCGTTTGATAATCACGGTTTATATAACCATAAATACAATGGAAGTTTATACGAAATATTTGACATGTTCAAAACATCATAAAATTAGATATAAATGTATATTAGAACAAATTATAATAACCCAAACTCAGTTTGGAATTCCAATTTCTTAAAAATTCTAAACCTATACTCTTCTAATACACCGGGACCACAAGCTTCTGTTCCAACTCCTTGTTGCTTATAATCAATCCTTATATACTTATCACCATGAACCACCTCATGAGGATGCCCAGCTTCTTCAACTCCATATTGATCTGAACATTTGAACCCAAATGGTTTATTCATTTTGATTAGTACTCTATCATCTAATTTCACCCAATTAGTATCTTCATGGTTTCCATTCTCTTGAGGGAAATCATAATTATAATCCAAATCTTCGAACTTGCTCTGATAAATATCGATTCTTTGAGACTCTTTCTTATCAGCATAACTTTCCCCCGGTCCCCGGCCATACCATTCCACCCGTTTAACGTCACAAACCCCAAATTCATAGCCAATACGAGGTAAATACGATGGAATAGATTCTTTTAAAAACGACTTTGGTTCAAGACTTGTCTTTATAACTATCTTGTTATGATAGATAAAGTATGTTTCCTTGGCGTGGAACTTCCATTCTAATACTAAAGGGCCAATCTTCAGTATAACATCGATCTTGGCAATATAATCCCCTTCAAAATCTACAGAAATTTCTATTATTTTTTGTACCATTTGGTGTAACCCAAACTTCTTCCAGTATGGACTATCAACAATCTGATCATTATTAGTCTCAGGTCTATAAAACGTAAGATGGTTAGTGTTATTTGTAATTACTGAATTCCAAGACTCAATTTTACCTTCAATTTTATTGAACTTGAAATCAAAGTTATGTGAGTCCTTAATTATCAACATATCAGTAGAATCTTGAATATCGTATGCTTGCTTCAATGTATAAGGAATTTCAAAGGTCAATTGCTCATTAACATATTGTGCCCAAGACACTAAATATCCTTTAGAAAGTCCCGGAAGGTCTCTGTTAGTACGGAATTCAACATTTAAAATACAATGTCCCTGTAGTTGAGGCATCAGAAAAGCCTTTTGGTTATGTGAGTCGATTTCTACAATTAATTGTTGTTTAATAATCGACTTCTTACTCATTCCATATTCTATAATTTCATACCAACAATCGTAGTTCGACAAATCAATGAAATCAAACGTATTTTTTATAATAATCTTTCCATTTTCAAAACTGATGATTATAGGCTCAATAACCTTCTTATACTCAATCAATCCTGGTGTAGGTTCGTGTTTGGAATTCACTAATCCATCCATACAGAAAACTCCATCGTGAACTGGTTCATTAAAATCTCCTCCATAGCAAAACACAGGTTCTCCGTCTATAATTTTTTCGAGTCCATGGTTGTTCCATTCCCAAATAAATCCACCTTGAAATTGTTTATATTTATAAAATAATTCTTGATATTGCCTAATCAATCCTGGACCGTTCCCCATAGCATGGCCATACTCACATAACACCAAAGGTTTAGCATCCTGCTTAGTATATGTAAGCATTGTTTCAAAATTAGCATACATTCTACTGTACATATCCGTGATGTCAGATTTAAGGTCAGGTTCATAATGTATGGGCCTACTATCTAATTTTCTGATTTTTTCCATCATGGACGTATGGTTGGTACCTAAGAATGCTTCATTCCCAAGTGACCATACAATCACACATGGTTGATTAATATCTCTATTGACTAATTGGGATGCTCTATCTATATAAGCAGATTCATAGTCAGGGTTATCTGAAGTAAATATCTTAGCTTTTGCAAATATTTCCAATTTAGTATCGTTTATTTCAATGTCTTCAATGGCATCTATAGGTCTTCTAACACATTCATAAAACCCATGACACTCTAAATCTGCTTCATCAAAAATCCAAAACCCATACTTGTTCGCCAAGTGATAGAAATGTGGATCATTAGGGTAATGAGACGTTCTAATCGCATTTATATTGTGTTGCTTCATCATTAATAAGTCTCTTTCAACGAATGAAAGTGGTACGGCTCTCCCATACTTAGGGTGATGCTCGTGTCTATTCACACCTCTTATCAAAATTGGTCTTCCGTTAACTTTAATAAGTCCATCTAACATTTCCACTTTCCTAAACCCGACATCTTGGACTACACAATTAAGTACTTCTCCCCTATGGTTAACAATTTTCAACTTAAGAGTATATAACTGTGGATCCTCCGCTGTCCATTTCCTGGGATTTTTAACTCTAAAAGTGTTAGTGAAACGTGAGGTATTTAATTCGAATCCTTCCTCAAATACACCGATTAGAGAAATCATAAGGGTGATGCTTGAAAAATCAAGTGACTCAATATCAACCGACACTTTCAATTCGCTATCTACATAGTCCTTATCCAAATCAGTAGATATTAAGAAATTATTTATATATCCTGAAGATCTGAACCCTAATAACCACACATCTCTAAAAATTCCACTCAACCACCATTGATCTTGATCTTCGATGTATGATGAACTCGACCATTGGTATACTCTAACTACCAATTCGTTGGATCCAGGTTTGATATGGTCAGAAATATCAAACTCGGCACTATTTCTACTACCTTCATTGTAGCCAATAAGGAATCCATTCAAGAATAAATGATATGAATTATCAACCCCTTCAAATCTCAATCTAAAAACATCAACGTCTTTCCAGTTTGGTACAGAGAAATATCTTCTATAAGTCCCAGTTGGGTTATCTTGCGGAGCATTTGGAACATCAACATTGAACGGGAATTGAACATTGGTGTAATTGGGAGTACCAAATTTCTGAAGCTGCCAATGGCCTGGAACTTTTATCGACAGATCAAAACTCTTGACTGGCACTCTGGGAGATTTGGAATAATCGAAATCCCATATTCCATTCAAACTTAACTTTTCATTTGGTAAGTAATATGCTCTTGTAGGAAGCCTATTAATTTGGAATTTCTTTGGGTTATGAATGTGTTTCTCTAAGGGAGCTAGATCCAATTCCATAATACGGTTGCAGCACTAAATAAGGGATGCTTTTGTTACCCCAGATTATCACGGAGTTTCGAGCCTTAAGGATAATTTTGAGCCCTGTATGAGGGGCGAGCACGGTATCGTGGCAAAGATGTTGCGGGCAATTTTTGGTGGGGGATTGATGAGGTTGAGATCGTTGATAGATTTATTACTTATATAAAACAAATTAACATCCCCCAAAAAATAATCCACAATAAAATGAGTTTAAAGTTAGTTACTGGTCAAGCAATTCCTGCCATTGGTTTAGGTACATGGCGTTCCACCGATGAAGAAGTTTACAATGCTGTTCTTGCTGCTATTAAAGCAGGTTATAGACATATTGATACTGCTTCTGGTTATGGTAACGAAACCCCTATTGGTAAAGCCATCAAAGACAGTGGTATTCCAAGAGATCAATTATTCATCACCAGTAAAGTTGGACCAATTGAAGTCACTGATGCTGAAGCTGCTATCAAAAGATCTTTACAAAAATTACAATTGGATTACTTAGATCTTTACTTAATGCATTGGCCTGTTGCTATGAACCCAAATGGTAATGATCCTAACATGCCAACCTTACCTAATGGTAAAAGAGACTTACTTTTCGATTATAAGTTTACTGATACTTGGAAAGTTATGGAAACTTTTGTTGAAAAGAAATATACTAAAGCCATTGGTGTTTCCAATTTCACTATTAAGAATCTTGAAATTTTATTCAAATCTGCTACTATCAAACCAGCTGCTAATCAAGTAGAACTTCACCCATATCTTCCTCAACACAAGTTATTGAAGTTCTGTAGCGACCATAACATGGTTGTTGAAGCCTATTCTCCATTAGGATCAGCTGGTTCTCCTTTACTTAAAGATGAAGTTGTAGTATCAATTGCTGAAAAATATAACGTTCAAGTTGCCACCATCTTAATTTCTTGGGCTGTTCAAAGAGGTACTGTTGTTTTACCAAAATCAGTAACTCCAAAGAGAATTGAAGACAATAAAAAGACTATCCATCTTAAAGATGAAGATTTCGAAGCTTTAAATACCCTTGCTGAAAAGAGAGGTGGTCCACAAAGATTTGTTTCTCCACCATGGGATCCTATTGTTGTTTTCGATACTTCTGAATAAGTAAGTAGTTAACAGAGATTTTCATTACTCATATATTCTTTTTATACACTCTTAGTTTTAAAGTTCCAGACTCTCATACATATCTTCACAAATGACTGATAATCTTCCCAAACTTCTCTGAATACAATTTTCCATTAATTTTCCATATTCAATGCATACCTGGGAATTACACTTTAGATATTTATCATTGAATAATCGCAATAATCCTACCGTATAATTTTTATTAGGAATTTGATCTAAATTGGCAGAATACTGCCAGAACAATTTTGATCCTCTCACATTCTTTGACTCTAATGTAAAACATTTCTTGGCCCTCTTAATATACGTATACCCATTCAATTTTTCGTGGAAGCAAGTACTAACTATGGTGTAGAAACTCGATTGGTTCTCCTTGGGTAATTGACTATAATAATTTGACTCTGGACCATAAAGACAGAAATTATATGCCCAAATTAAAAATAAGGCTGATGCTATAATGTTGGGTCTATAGAAAATTGGGTCCTTATTAGGATCGTAATTTATGGTGATTTCGTTACCAAACTCGTCTTCCCCTAATAACGTTTCACATATTAAAATATATGCATGGGTTATAGAAATTCTCCCATTAACAGAGTTGGCCCATTTAGATACTCTTTCTTTAACAACTTCGTAATCCTTATGATTGGCTTTTACGTTCATTCTGGTAGGGGACCCAGCATAAATTATACAATCATATTGAGATAACCTTAAAAATGCTTGGGATATATGATAGATCGAGAATTTGCATGAGGTATCATTGACAGCCCCCAGCAACCCTTGTGGATGGTAATATGCTACACTAGTTTGACAACATGAGCCATTAATCACATTATCATACCAGAAATCCAAAGAGGTCAATAAATCATTCTTCCAGTTAGACCGTGATACATTCGACTGTAAGATTCGGGAAGGTAAATCTTTTTGTTCCATTTGTAAACTCAAACTTATTAAACCTCCCAATAAAAGTTGATTTGTCAAAGGTGAAGAATTGATCTGATTTTTACGTAATATTCTAGCAATCAATAATAAGAATTTTTCGCTGCCACTAGTAGAACCAGAACCAGAACTAGAATTAGAGCTGGCGGTGGATTCGCTCAACGTTGTATGGGCATAATTATCTTGGAAATTATTCTCCCATAATTCTTCAGAACAGGGTAATGATAATTGAATATGATGGGGATAAATTATAGTATCATGACCAAAAATTGTAGCATTATAAGTATCCACTAAAAATGCAACATAGGCACATCGTTTCAAAGATTCTATTTCAATCCAATTTTCCCAGGGCCCTAATTCTTTATCATCTTCAAACAGCTTGAAAGGGTCACCTCCTAATAAAGGGCTTCTTCTTAATAATTCTATTTTCAATCCATGATGTAAATTCGCTCTCCTATGGAACCTTCTATTAGAACTAGTTATTTCGAAACATTCCAAAATCAATAAACTTTGAATAATCCATGATGTGACTGTTGGGAAAACTTCAGTTTCTGAACAGATTAGCCATCTTAACGGTTGAGCGATTTGCTCAGATAATCTTAAGAATTCCTTTGCTTTTACTTTATCTTCATACCCCTTGGACATGGATGATGCACCTATCGTTATCATACTCAATAATAATAAAGGATTGGCCTTTGAAGTAGAAAATGTAGGTCGATGGATAATGGGGAATTGTATATGATATGAACCCCAGAAATGATCAAGATAGTTTTCTATGTAATCTGCTGCAAATAATTCATTGGTTGCTAAGCTGGGTATTAGGTGAATCATTTTCAACTTTGTCTCTTCCGATAGTATACTTTGGGATGTTGAATAATTGAAGTCAGGTGTGCCGTCCAACAATTCTTTCAATGAAGAACTAGGAGAATATTCAAAATATTTGGAAGAATCTTGGTTATCATTCAAGAAGATTTCAATCAAATTCTCTAGTTCTACATCTTTTATATCATCATTGGCAAATTTTTGTATAGGAGTCGAAGGATTTTGAAAATCCATCGGAATTGGTTGTTGTGCTGAATCTGGTACTTGGTCTGTTACAGGTTTTTCTATAGGTTTATCCGAAGTAGGGGCAGGGGTTGAACGTTCAAAAGAAGTGTCATTCATAGGAATCCTAATGGTATCCGATGATGCTGGGGTATAAAGTTCGAAAAATTTGATGGATTGGTCCTTCTTTTGACGAATCTTTTCTTCTTTATCAAAATGACGTTTGAAATGTTTCAGTCTAACATCCTTTCTTACAAAAGTCTTTGAACAACCTGGCCATGAACATTCAAACAGTTTCTCAGAATGATTCCTTTTATGTCTCAATAAATGATCAGATCTTTTGAACCTTCGAGCACATCCAGGTTCGTCGCATATATAAGGAGTTAAATCTTTAAACTCTTTGGCTTTGACTTCTGTCAAATTACTTGATATATTCTCTGTCATATTGTCATGGACCTTAGTGGTTTCTCATAGTGTACCCTCATTTCTCGTGAAAATATGTGGAGTTATTTGGTGGTACACGACCCATTATACCTGTACCACTCATAAAGATTACTAGATCGATGAATTTGTTGTAAAGCCATACGAAAATGGAAGTTCTCCGCAAATTTATGAAATTGAGTAACAAAACCGATTTGGCTACGGAAAAAAAAGTGCCGAAATTATCCCCCATCTTTTTCGTCTCGCGTTAATGATATACCCCACTATAAAATGGACTTTATAAAGACATCGATATCTTCTAATTGAAATCTCATAAAACTAAAAATGTCCAACACCACTCCACTTCCTGAAGGTATATATACCCCAGTGCCAACATTTTTCAAGGGACCCAACTTCGAATTAGATCTTGACACTCAGATCAAACATGCTAAATTATTATATGATAGTGGGATCAATGGATTAGTTGTTTCAGGATCAATGGGGGAATCAGGGCATTTGACTCAAAAGGAAAGATTGACTCTTCTTTCAACTATCAGAAAAAACATCCCTGATAAGAACTTCAAGTTGATTGCAGGTATGCCTCCAACTAATATTGAAGACACTATTGATGAAATTTCTAAATCGGCTGAAGTCGGTGCCGATTTTCTGATTCTTTTAGCTCCAGGTTACTATGGACCTAAATTAGCTAAACAATCTGGAATAATCAAATATTTCGAAACCGTTGCTGATAAATCTAAATTGCCAATCATTATTTATAATTATCCAGGTGTTGGTAATAACACTGATCTTGACATTGAAACTTTTGAAAAATTACTGGAACATCCAGCAATTGTTGGTGTTAAATTGACCCATTTCAATATGGATAAATTCATTTTATTAAGTAGTAAAGAAAATTTGAATAATTTTAGACCATTTACCGGTTTAGGTCAAATTTTATTACCATCAATTTCTGTTGGTTGTTATGGAGCAATTGATGGATTATCAGGAGTTTTCCCTAAGACTATGGTTAAATTATTCAAATTATGCAACGGGGGAGATGTTGAAGAAGCTAAAAAATTACAATATTTAATAACCAATGCTAATAGAATGGTATTTGATTTGAACTTGGTAGGGGTTAAACACACTCTTAGTGTATTTTATAATTTTGGTTCTAGTAGTGGTAGACCTCCATTGAATGATCCAGTTGACTTAACTAGCTGGAAAAAGTATGAAAAGTCTTTAAGAGCTTTAGAGTCTATTGAAAAGTCATTATAAGATTACCAATGCGAATATATATAGAACGTAGATAAACGCGTAAAATAAATATTTTCTTATATTATGGTACAGATATCATTTTCTAAAAAAAGGTATGTAAATAAATTACTTATACGAAAAATGTTGGAAATATAACGATTATGACATTAGCACTTTTATCATTAGTTAATGTCATATAATGAAATTTTAATTGAATTGAATTGAATTGAAATTGAAATTGAAATTGAAAGACTCACTTGATTAAAAATATGATAGATCTCAAATGAGAAGTAACATAAGTAAACCACTAGAAACAGCCAAGCTCCTCAATGAAGGGGCTGAAATAGCACCGGATCCTTCTAATGTACTGGCTACAGCAGTGTTAGTTGGGTTGTTAGAACTTGTTTCACCAGATTCACCGGCTGCGGCTATTGAACTTGATGTTGCAACCTCTGTTGCCGCGGCGGTAATAGTTGTAGAAGTACCAGCTTCATTACTATCAGTTGTCGTACCTGGTGCTACATCACTGTTTGTGATTGTGACCATACTAATAGTAGAGGTTGTAGGCTCTCCTTTGAAATCAGTAGTAATTGAAACATCGCAACTTACGGTGAAAGTAGATCCTACAATATCGGTGACAGTAACCGTGCTCTGATATTGTTTACAGACTTCACATGTTTCAGTTTCAGCTACAGTTACTGCTGCACATTGTCCCTTAACGCAGACAGTAGATGAATCGACCAGAATAACATCGGTGATCTCAGTTACTTGTCCTTCGGCATTAGTAGTGACAGTAACTTCCATGGTACCTGTGGACACATGTCCTTGGGCGTCAGTTGTAGTAAATGCTGTGGTGTAATCTGAACATACAGAGCATTCAATAATGAGTGTAGTAGTTGCTAAATTACCTCTAGCGTCAGAAGTAACTACCACTTCTCCAGTCTCAATAGAAACCGTTCCATCTGGCAAGGTGGTAACAAAAGTAGTGGTGTAATCGGTACACTCAGGACAAGCACCCAAATCAATAGTAGTAGTAGTTAAGTCACCAGCAGAATCAGTTGTAATAATGACTTCGGCAGTTTCAGTGTAAGTAGAGCCAACTGCATCCACGGATGTGAAAGTAGTGGTGTAATCGGTACACTCAGGACAAGCACCTAAATCAATAGTAGTAGTAGTTAAGTCACCAGCAGAGTCGGTGGTAACTACGACTTCTCCAGTTTCAGTAGAAACAGTTCCATCTGGCAAGGTGGTAACAAAAGTAGTGGTGTAATCGGTACACTCAGGACAAGCACCCAAATCAATAGTAGTAGTAGTTAAGTCACCAGCAGAGTCGGTGGTAACTACGACTTCCGCAGTCTCAGTGGTTGGATCACCGTTAGCATCAACAGTCGTGAATGTAGTGGTGTAATCAGTACACTCAGGACAAGCACCCAAATCAATAGTAGTAGTAGTTAAGTCACCAGCAGAGTCGGTGGTAACTACGACTTCGGCAGTCTCAGTGGTTGGATCACCGTTAGCATCAACAGTCGTGAATGTAGTGGTGTAATCGGTACACTCAGGACAAGCACCTAAATCGATAGTAGTAGTAGTTAAGTCACCATTTGAATTAGTTGTAACAACAACTTCTCCAGTCTCAGTAGAAACCGTTCCATCTGGCAAGGTGGTAACAAATGTAGTGGTGTAATCGGTACACTCAGGACAAGCACCTAAATCAATAGTAGTAGTAGTCAAATCACCAGCGGAATCAGTTGTAACAACAACTTCTCCAGTCTCAGTAGAAACCGTTCCATCTGGCAAGGTGGTAACAAATGTAGTGGTGTA
>JAKUBQ010000019.1:0-20956 GCA_030563265.1 Yamadazyma khao-thaluensis
CCGTTCATTCCTGAATCTATGGACATAATGAAATCCCAACAGTTTTGTGAAGAAGTAGAAAATATTGGAAAAGATAAGTCAAAAATATGGGTAAATTTCATTAAAAACTTTCCAACAAAGTTCGATGAAAGATGGGAGGCTAGAGTACTGTACGCCCGAGATTCTAGAGGAAATTTAAGTAAAACCCACCTGATAATCTCCCAAGACTTAGAAGCCAACATATCAATGATGGCCACCGATGAGATTGAGCAACACTGGGTATCACTAATCAAGAGGTTGGTCGAATCAACCAAAAACGAAGATTGGCCAATTTTAAATTCATATATGTTTATGCGGTTTATTGGCGAGTTTGGCGAGCTTAATGTGAATCTGAAATATCAAACAAATGAGCACGAAGTTCAGGGGATTGTTCAATCTGTAGTTATAAATCCTATTATCCATATGGCAAAGGGATTTGGTTTTAGTTTTCTAAAAACCTCAGTTATTTCTTACCAAGGCAAACTAGGTGATGGTGATGTTTCATGGTCACTTATTCCTGATATTCCTATACGCCTGCTACAAGGGTTTGGTAACTTATTTGTGGGAGAAGTCAAAACAGCTATATCCATAGGAGAATGTGAAGAAGGCGGTAAAATTGAACTTTCAGTCAGGAATGAAGAGGGCAAACTCAATAATAACGCATCTCCTTTAACACAGTTAATATGGTACATGATAGAATCAAGAAGCTGTTTGGGGTTATTAACTAATGCGGTGAAATACTATTTCATTGAAATCATTGCAATTGAGAAGGATAAAGTCGACTTAATGTGCTACCATACCGAAGCACTGGAGTTTTATGAGACTACACCAAAACATCTCAATCCCCGACTTGTTTTTCTTTCATTATTGGAGAAAATCACCAAAGATGGTCCAGAAGTATATAAGCAAAGAAATGATAAAATTTTTGGGGAAGCTAAAAAATTTATCAAATTTGATTACTTTGACAAGTTCTTCACAGAACATAAACTTCAAAGTCAATATCAGAAGTACAAACAATTATTGGCTGAAGATAGTGACTTTAAGAGGGAACCAGAATTCAAGAAAATGGTCTATAAGCCACTGAATGTTATTCAAGATGGTATAAAGTCTTTTTCGTATGTGATTAAAGCACCGTCATCACTCCTACCCGAAGTTGCTTGGCCAAATAAACGCAGGAAGTTGAGGAGTAGCAAGTATTCTACGAGTGTGGATAAGAAGTTGTTGATAAAGGTGTTTGATGCAAATAGAACATTCTTGGGTCAAGAATTGGAATATGACTTGAGGGGAGTGCAAGAAACATTGTTTGATCTTTTCAAAAACGAAGTGACAAGCTATGAGAAGTTGGAACATTCTCAAGTCAGCATTCCACGAATATATTGGACAGGATATCTTAATATTAGGTCCAATAGGCACACCTTGAGCAGTAAGAACTACGTCGCGTCAGGACCAGGGATCATCATGGAATATTTGCCAGAGCAGCCTCAAACTGATGAAGATTTCTACAACGGATTATTGCAAATAGAATTGCTCGCTGAACATGAAGTTGTTCACCAAGATTTGAAATATGACAACATGCGTAAAAATGACGAAGGGAAATTTGTGTTGATTGACTATGGTGTGTCGTGGTCCACGTCCAAAGCAACGGAGAAGAGAATTTTGGAACTGGAGAAGAATGATCTTAAGAAAATTTGGCAGGAGCACCTAAGCAAAACCGAAGAGGAGGTAAATTCTTATATTGAAAGTAAAAGAAGGACCACAGTTTGAAGATGGAGATAAGTAGGTGGGGGAGAGCCTAGGAGATTGAATTAGGATTAGTGTATACTTTCTGTCCGTTTCGTAGAACTAAACGTCTTGTTATACGCTATGATATGGATATATCAGCTCAATTTATTTTTTGTTTTTTTTTTCTCTTCTTGGAATTTTTTAGTGAATATCACAATAGTACAACAAAATTTAAAAATGAATTATATAACTAAAAACAAAAAAAAATAAAAGTGCAAATTGGCTCGTTATGGCTTCTTGTATTGTGATACAAAGTATTAGAGAGAAGATTAATAAATTCTTATTATATACACAAGAATTGACGATGATGAAGAAGCAGTAAAATACTGAACAAGTGAACCATTTTAAAAGGAAATCAAGTTTTCCTCACACGCGCTAAGAGCCGCATAAATTCTTCTAAACTTCCGAAAAAGTGTTCAAAAAAATCTTGGAATACTAGGAAATGGTGATGAATGAACTAACTCTTGATGAGATAGACCCAGAAACATTAGATACTGAGAATCGCTTAAACCAGAAAAACCTGAAGAACCATATATGTTACCAAAAAAAAAATAATAGTAATCAAAAAGCTATATTGAATAGTTGTATAAATTTATAATACGTCTTTAGAAAAAAAAAAAAGGAAGCTGCTGTTCGGCATTTTGTATCAAAAGATGTCTTATACAATGGGCAAAATTTGATAGTCTCACATAAGATCTTTCAAAAATTGGAGTTGGTCAGAAACAACATGCTCAAATGCCTCGCCAATATAAATTTCGAAGTGGCCGTAAGGGTAAAGTTTCAAAGACCCTTTTTTTGCCTTCCTAGCATATGACACAGTCTTCTTGGCAGGAGCAACGCTGTCTTCTTCACAGATACAGAATAAGATTGGGCAGCTGATGTCGCCTGTGCATTTCCCCGGAGTACTTCTTACAATCTGGAAGACGAATCTAGCTGCACATTTGTTTTCAAACTTAAATCTCGACTCATCTGCTGGAAGTAACCTATGGAAACCTTCCAGGCAATCTGGCGTAGTCATGAAGGCAGCCTCTGAGAGCTCACCAGCCAATTTGACATATATTGGGCTACCTTTACCACATAACCCAATGCGACTTTGTCGTATATATAGTAAATGTTTACTAGGTAATTCTTTTATTTCTATTTGTGAAAATTTGATTCCTTTAAGGATCCGGTTGCTAAGTAAAAATGATCTGCATCTATCCATATTTTTGAGTGATTCAAATAGGGATCAATCGCTTCGGAGAAAAATTGCCCAATTTATATCTCACTTACTACTTTACATATTAAATATAATTTTTCATATATTTACGTGAATATAACTACTTTTTAAATCATTATATTTGGGATTTTCAAGATTGTGAAAATCTAATTGTTTCCCCATATCATCTTGTCGTGTTTGAAGTTATCATAACCAGGAAACAAGTCAACTGACAAGCCTTTATTTGAAGTATGGTAAATTGAAGTAACCAAGGGAATTAAACGCGACTCACTATTTCGCTTTTACGACGGCGACACTTTGGTGACCCAGAGAGATTATAGTCGACAAACATATAATAGAACCTATAAAGGACGAAATTAAAATACTCCATAATGGAAAGACAAAAAGTATCTATGGTCTATAGAATAAATACTGTTTAACCTTCCAGATCCAACTAAGCCATCCAGAAGAAGGATAAGATAAGAAGAACCATAGGAGAGATGAATCTGGCTGCCTCTCCTTCATAAGGAACGCTGATGATGGATACGCCACCGCTTGATGAGCTAGATCCAGAGCCACTGGATCCCGAGGTGCCACTTGAGCCACTTGAGCCACTTGAGCCACTTGAGCCACTTGAGCCACTTGCGCCACTTGAGCCAGATGAACCAGATGAACCAGATGAGCCAGATGAGCCAGAAGATCCAGATCCAGAACCACCAGAGCCAGAACCACCGGAGCCAGAACCACCAGAGCCAGAGCCCCGAGAACCTCCTACAGTAGTAGTCGAAGTTAAAGTTCCGGTCGTAGTAGTCGTTGTATCTTTGTTGGAATCATCTGAAGTTGGGATTGTAGTAACGAATGTATATGTCCCTGGAGTCCCTGAACCTCCAGGAGTTACTGTAGTAATTATTGTTGTAGTAGAAGGAGTTTCTGCTGGGGGTGCTGGAACTACAGTGTCAGTACTAGTGAAGGTAAAAGTTCCTGGAGTCCTTGAACCTCCAGGAGTAATTGTTGTAATAACAGTCGTGGTGACAGTGGTTGGTTTCAGAATGCTTGAATTTGAATAATATGTAGGGGTTGGGGTAACCACCACAATTTCAGGATAAGTGCTACTACCACTAGTAACGGTTGATAAGTAGGTAGAAGGAGCAGGACCAGGAATAGTTATGGTAGGTGTACCTGGTGTAAGGATTACAATTTCAGGGAAACTGTTTGAACCACTAAGTATGGTGGTAGTGTAAGTTGACGAGACAGGACCAGGAATTGTCGTGGTAACAGTATTGGCAGGAACTGAGCCTGTAACAGTAGTAGTGACGTGACACTCTGTTGAGTCACAAACTGTAGTGGCACCTGTAGTTGGACCAGTAACGGTCTCTGTGGTGGTGGAGATAGGAGTGGTGACAGTACATTCTGTTGCATCACATGTAGTTCCTGGGATAGATCCTGGAACAGTGGTTGTTGGAATTGGAGGACCAGTTACAGTAGTAGTTACGTAACATTCAGTTGAATCACAGGTAGTTGTAGCACCAGTGGTGGAGCCAGTGACGGTCTCTGTGGTGGTGGAGATAGGAGTGGTGACAGTACATTCTGTTGCATCGCATGTAGTTCCTGGGATAGATCCTGGAACAGTGGTTGTTGGAATTGGAGGACCAGTTACAGTAGTAGTTACGTAACATTCAGTTGAATCACAGGTAGTTGTAGCACCAGTGGTGGAGCCAGTGACGGTCTCTGTGGTGGTGGAGATAGGAGTGGTGACAGTACATTCTGTTGCATCGCATGTAGTTCCTGGGATAGATCCTGGAACAGTGGTTGTTGGAATTGGAGGACCAGTTACAGTAGTAGTTACGTAACATTCAGTTGAATCACAGGTAGTTGTAGCACCAGTGGTAGAACCGGTAACGGTATCAGTGGTTGTTGATGGTGAAGCTGGAGGAACGAATGTTTCTACAGTGCAGGTGAGACTTTCACTGTCACAAATAGTAGTTGGAGGTGGAACAGTAGAGCCTGGTGGAACAGTACTAGTAGTGGTGGTAGTAGTACCTGGTTCGGATGATGAAGCTGGAGGAACGAATGTTTCTACAGTACAGGTGAGACTTTCACTGTCACAAATAGTAGTTGGAGGAGGAACAGTAGATCCTGGTGGAACGGTACTGGTGGTAGTGGTAGTAGTACCCGGTTCGGAGGATGCAGAAGATGATGGTGCCGAAGATGGTGTTTCAATCACCACAGTAACTTCAGATGGACCAGTGGTGGTATAAGTGGAAGTATCGGTACCTGTCCATGGAGTAGTAATGGTTGTAGTTGCTTCCGGAGTTTCAACAACAACAGTTACTCCAGTAGAATCAGTAGAAGTATACGTTGAAGTATAGGATTCAGTCCATGGAACAGTAACAGTGGTACATATAGCATCTTTAGTTTCTTCTATATTATACCATGGAATATCAGAACCTTCAACTTTAGTACCATCTGGATATATCCACCAAAGTTCTAAATCACCAGCACCTGGATTATCATAATATACCATCTTAATAGGATAACAAAATCCTCCCTCTAAGTTCCAGTTAATGGTACGAACTGGTCTATCCAAATTATTATTGTCAGTGAGAACATTGGTACCGACGCCAACTGAACTAGAAGCAGGATTAAGACAACAATTGTCACTGGTAGTGAGGAAATTGACTGTAATGACGTCGTCAACTTTCACTTTCATTTGATAAGATCCATTAGTTGGTGGACAAAAGTAACCAGAATATCTTAAGACAAACCTTTCACTTGTAACAGTAGTACCATATACGGGATAACTATTGGCAGTTGGCACTTTGAAGTCTATATCTGTGACTCCGTACCTAGTAGAGGTAGGGTTTTCATTGTTAACCTCAGCCAAATAACTTCTAATTTTGCTAACTGAACTAGATGAAAAATCTTCAGGGATTCCTAATGTACCTCTTGATTTAGCATTATTATAATAATCAACACGAAGTCCTTGTTTCATTCCATTGGAACCAGGTGGACATCCCGCTTCGACGAATAAAGGAATCAAGAATGTTACAAGGAATACAACAATGTGATTCTTCAGTAATAACATTTTCTTAGTTAATTATTTTAAAACATTTGAACTTGGGCTGATGTTTAAATATATATCTTAAAGATGAATAAAATATGCGTTTTCTTATGTTGTCAGAGATAGTAATACCCAATTCCAAATTACCAATTGGAATTTATAATTCACAAAAGGAAATTGAAATTACCAATTTTGAATACTAAACACTAACTTAGAAGGGTAATTACTAACTTTGGACAGCTAATACCAAGTTGGAAAAACCAGAAACGAATTGCATGCTTTGTTTGATCTATATTTGGAATAATTTGGACAGAAATGGTAAAGTCTCTTGGTGGCTCTTATTTGGGAATTACCCAGTTAAGTTTCTCTGCCATTAGCTCTTTCCTATTCAGGATCTCTT
Source organism: Yamadazyma khao-thaluensis (assembly GCA_030563265.1). Classification (NCBI taxonomy): domain Eukaryota; kingdom Fungi; phylum Ascomycota; class Pichiomycetes; order Serinales; family Debaryomycetaceae; genus Yamadazyma; species Yamadazyma khao-thaluensis. Next base: position 6,460 of record JAKUBQ010000019.1, read on the forward strand.
TCGAACTCCTCTTACCAAAATTGGTTTTCTTTTACCAAATAGTAATATCAATTACTACATCAGAATGCTGGTAATTTGATATCAACTCAAAACAGAACATATAATAAAGGATCCTGTATTTAAACAAAATACAAAAACACTTTTCGCTTCTTTTCGGCCAGAATATTCCATAAAAATAGGCCTCTGCGCCCCAATTCGGTGAACAATATCACTTAAAAGGGAATCTGGTTAACTTACGTCCCAATAAGGAGTGGTATTTACCGGATTTAAGTGCCCACTCGCGATCTGTGTACACAGGCATATTGTTCTTGTGCCTGTTTACTTCCCATTATAGATATTTACCATCCAAAAGGGGCCATATTGTTTAAAGCTAAATTGTGGCATCGCTATTGTTAGAAGTGTGACCACGTAAGAAGTCAGAGTTCTTAACTTTAAAATATAGCTTTGTTTAAAAGTTAAGATAAGGTCATTTGATAAACAAATCTTTACGAAGAGCATGAAGGTAACACGTAAGCAGGGAACTAATAACTTTATCCTTTGTCTGTCCTTATTCCTTGTAACTTCCTCTTGTTTTAAACAATGATACCAATAGGTTTGTCTTGTGATATTTATTCGTTTCCGTGATACCCGATGATGAGGGAATTTGGGATGAATTTCCCTTTTACATCTTTCACAATTACCCATTGTAAACATACCTTCATTTGTGCGCTTTTTTTCAATAGTTATGAATGTAATTTTTGTAGCATGTATTTGTTCTTTTGTGATAAAGAGCTTTCTATTCTTCTTATGTTCAATCATTCGTTTAAAGTGTCTGATAATAATCTCTGACTTTCTTTTTGAATGAAAATCAGTCAATGTTGAGTCTGCAACGCTTTTTAGATTCAAATCCGGCATTTGATCTTAGTATTTGAAATCCAAGAGGTTGGAAACTTAGTTTTTTTTTTGTTTTTTTTGCTCGAACGTATATTAACTGCTGCCTTCAGACCAATAGATTAAGAAAGGAGGAAGCTAGAAACCATGTATTGTTGTGCGGCTGCGAATAATTTGCTGCAACATTGGTCTGCTGCAAAATTGTGAGCCGCGCGGAGTAGCCGCACCACAATCTAAGCAGCGGAGAACCGACAACAGTACCGAACCCATGTTAAGCCCACACATTTTTAAAAGAATGCTGGTTATTACAAATGGATTCTGGACAAAACCTTTTGGATTATGCATTGATTTGATAACATTTAGACGAGGTTTTAGTACAGAGATAAAGCAAGACTAAGCTATATACCGTTGATTATAAGAGCAACTGACAAAAGGGCAGTTTTTATAGTGAAAACAGCCAGCCTTACTAAAGTTGTAATGTATCTAGTCATTCGCTCGTAAACCAATATTTTTGGGTCAAAGATACCGACATAAAAAGGAATTAAAAAGAGAAAAGAAGTGAAATCAGATGATTCATATTCAACTTTTTTCGATTAAGTTTTGTCCAAGTCGAGATCTATCAAAACTATAGATCTATCAGCTATTGATTCTCCCTCCCTTTGCAAAAATGATACCTTTTTATTATATCTATCATATAAAGGCTCTCCATCGTAGTTGTCAAGTTCGTGTAAGATCTCCCATGATTCTTCAAGATCATATGTATTGCCTTTCTTAGACGAGGATAAAATAAGGAACTTTTCATTTTGCAAAGGCAAAAGGGCCAAAATTCGATTTCCGACAGCTACTAATTTACCTCTAGCACCAAAAAGGATGGCCTCTAAATTATTGATTCTTCTTCTAGACCACTTTGTATCATTTTTAAGCTTGAAATAATGATAGTAGTATCCATATTCTCTTCCCAACACATGAACATCACCACCATCAATACATTGTCCTTCTTGGTTCATAATACCAGAATATTTAGCAATAGTTAAGGCAAGTGTGGACAGATTCACATCAATGGGAGTAGTTAAAGCTTCGCCTTCGGAATTATACCAGCTGACTCCTTCATCAGGAGAATACATATAATGTAGATCATGATTATTCTCGGGTCCATTGGGACCAGCCTGAGAAGTGATACCAGATTCTCCATGTGTATCATCTACGTAATCTCTATATGTCCACGTGACGTGAAGAATCTTGTCACAGTAATGAAACCCATGTAAGTAGGCATTATTATCGACGCCACGGATATAAGGGTGCGATGTAACGTTCCATTTCCGCAGAGTGCAGGAAAATCTATAAATACAGCAGTCTCCCAACCCAGATCTTCCGTCTCTGAACTCAAGCAATAAGTCACCATTATCCACAGTCTGGAAACGAGGATAAGTAACTTCATTGAACACAAAAGCCTGAGATTCTGACTCCAATTTAGTTTGAACTCCTGAAAACGACTCTTGACCCCAGATTTCTCTGCCGTGTGCCAACCCAACTTTAGATTGTCTATAATGTATTTCATCTCCATGCATATCCCAAGCCAAATGGATGATTCCATCACCGCTTATACCCATAGAAATAACATTGTGGCCATCATCTTTAGTTTGTATGTAATCATCAAACCGTATAAATTCCCATTGATCGGTTTCTAGGATTCTCCTACCGATGGTGGTGAGCCTTGGCCCATTCACTTTTCCAGAGATTTGGGGAACGTACAATACTATGAATTGATAACTGCCGAATGTCATCAAGGCATCCTGCTGGAAAGAACAGCAGTTTATCCTATACCCACTAGGATCCAATGCAAGTCTTTGAATTCTCATGACGTTTTTTTCTTTCAACTGTTGGAGGGTACTCATATGCGGAATTCGTTTTTCCTTATCCCCTCCGTATTCGAATTTGGGAAGTCAGAAGGTGGAGGATGCAAACAACTCAACCGGTGATAAACTTACCCCACGCCAGTCTATGCTATCAGGATTATAATAAAACGTAGAAAATTATAAATAGCAGGGACATGCAGAAATTATTAGCTAAGCACAAATATGCAAGTTGAAGAGTTGTTAAAGAAGATCGAACCAGCTTTATACTCGGAGTCCAATATCCTTAAGATATGGGGGGTTGCCAAACAAAAACTAGATGACCCAGAACCACCCACTGAATACCCCGAATACTCATTCAACAGATATTCCTATAGAGACGTCGATTATTGGACAGCAGGATTTTTTCCTGGTTCAGTTGCGGCTATTCTCGAAAGACAGGAGAAGTATCCCCTCAAATTCCCCTCCACTCTTAATGGAGTCAAACTTGATTATGCTGCCAAGTGGTGGGCGGAGGGCTTAGTGAGCCAGGCACCTAGGACTGATACTCATGATTTGGGCTTCATGATATATCCTGCATTTTTAAGAGAATATCAACGGTCAGGGAGTCCAAAGGCTTTACAATGCTTAAAATTGGCCGCCAACGCCCTTGCCAGTAGATTTAGTGACTCTGCCGGAGTCATTAGAAGTTGGGATACTGCTATTAATAAGAGATATACTTTTACCGATCTTGATTCCGATTTTATTGTTATCATTGACAATATGTGTAATTTGAACATGTTATACTACGTTGCATCGGTTACGGGAGACTTAAGATTATCATCAATAGCCACGACTCATGCGGAGAATACGTTGAAGCACCACTTTAGACCAGACTTTTCCACCTATCATCTTATCAATTATGAAGCCACGACGGGGATTCCTAAGGCCAAGTTTACTAACCAAGGTTATGAGGATGAGACGACTTGGTCAAGAGGTCAATCGTGGGCTATTTTAGGATTTGCAGAAACGTATAATTGGACAAAGAAATCTGAGTTCTTAGAAGCTGCTATTAAAGCCCTGGAGTTATTCCTTTCTCGGTTACCTTCTGGTGGGGTACCACCATGGGATTTCGATGCCCCGGATCCTGAAAACAAAGACTCTTCAGCAGGGATGATCGCGGCGTTAGGCTTACTTGAGATTTACGAAGCCACCAAAGACAGCCAATACCTTTTGAAAGCATTGAAACTTGTTTCCGACATAATTGAAGAGGCATATGCCGAAGAAGCCAAGTTGAATAAAGATGGTACCGTGGAATTTGGTGAGTATGATACTATTTTGAAAAAAGCTACTATTAATAACAATCCTGATACTTTTCAAAAATTGGTGGATCACGGACTTGTATATGCCGATTACTACTTCATCTCATTCGGTAACAAACTCCTCGAGTTAGGATTATATAAGTGAGTGCACTATCTCATTAAATATTTTTTATATATGCTCTGCAAATAACTTTCGCAATCAAATGAATTCTAAGTCCTTATACCAAGATATATGTGACCCTAAGGTTTTCCAAGTCAATAAACTTCCTACTAGGGCATTCCATCTTCCTAAGGAAAGATTGAGTTTAAACGGGGAGTGGAAAATCACTTATAGTGAATCTCCTTTGGAAGCTCCAATGGGCCCTACGGATCCAGATGGTACTTTAAAGGTTCCAGGACATTGGCAACTTCAAGGGTTTGGAAACCCCAATTATACCAATGTTCAATACCCTTTTAATATTGATGTTCCTTATCCTCCTACAAAAAATCCAACAGTGTGTTATTTCCGTAACTTTTCCCTTCCTCAATGGAGATCTGATAAATTCAGATTGAGATTTGAAGGAGTTGATAATTCATACCATGTGTTTTTGAATGGAAAATTCATTGGCTATAGTGAAGGTAGTAGGAACAGTGCTGAATTCGATGTCACTGGTGTTATTCAACAAGAAAACGAGATATTCGTCAGAGTTTATCAATGGTCTAGTTCATCTTATATTGAAGATCAAGACCAGTGGTGGTTGAGTGGTATTTTCAGAGATGTTTGGGTTTTGGGTACCCGTAGCTCTGGATTCATTGAGAACTTTATCATCAGAACTGATCTTGACAAAGATTATAAACATGCCTCTCTCGAGTTGGACTTGGAAGTAGAAAGTAACCAAAAAGAACCAGTTGTTCAAGTTCAATTGAAGGATAATGAAAGCAATATCTTAATTGAGGATGAACTCAAAGATTTTTCCAAAGGCAACTCTTGGAGTATTAAGTCTCCTCATAAATGGACGGCTGAAACTCCTTATTTATATACTTTGACCTTAACTTTAAGAGACGCCAGTGGGGAGATTCTGAGTGAAGTGGTCCAAGCCGTTGGTTTTAGAAAAGTAGAGCTTTCGGGTGGACTTATGAAAGTCAATGGGATACCTATCTTGCTTAGAGGTGTCAATCGTCATGAACATCATCCCAAATATGGTAGAGCAGTACCTGAAGAGTTCCTTATCAGAGATTTAAAGTTAATGAAGTTGCATAACATTAATGCTATAAGAACCTCCCATTATCCATCATCAACTAGGTTATACGAACTCGCTAATGAGTACGGATTTTGGGTGCTTGATGAGGCAGACTTGGAATGCCATGGAATGTTTGAAGCACTCAGAAGACCCATTGATGGATCTGATGACGTTGAATACAGAGGAGGAAAGTTGGAGCTTTTTGATACTGCTAAACTTCTCACTTCGGATAATGCAGATTACGAATTTGCTTATGTTGACAGAGCACAGCAATTAGTCGAAAGAGATATCAATCAACCCTGTATAATCATTTGGTCGCTCGGAAATGAGGCCTTCTTTGGTCGTAACCAAAGATCAATGGCCAAAAAAATCAAAGAACTTGACTCCACCAGACTCTTACACTATGAACCCGATTTTCAAGCTGAAGTTTGTGATGTTTACAGTCGTATGTATCCTCTGTTTGAAACGATGAAGAGAGATTTTGGCTCTAGGAAAGACAAACCCTTGATTTTGTGTGAATATGGTCATGCTATGGGTAATGGACCAGGTCTTTTGAGACAGTATCAGGATTTATTCCATGCATATCCTCATTTCCAAGGTGGATTTATCTGGGAGTGGAATAATCATGGACTTGAGACGACACTAGACGGTCACAAGGCATACGCTTATGGGGGAGACTTTAAGGAACCAATCAACGACGGGGTCTTCTGTATGGATGGATTGGTTAATTCCGTGCATGATCCTACTCCTGGATTGCTAGAGTATAGTAAAGTTATTGAGCCAGTTGCCATTAAATTAGAGAATAACATTAAAATCAAGAATTTATATGATTTTATTGATCTTTCACATTTATATGCTACATTTAGCATTGTTCATTACCAAGGATTGACGAAAACTGTCATTAATAATGGAACTCTTGAAATTCCTGAGATCAAGCCGGGAGAATGTGGAGAAGTTGAAAGACCCTCTTTTGTTACCCCTAGACTGGGTAAAGTCATCCTTAATATTGAATTCAGAACAAAGTCTTCTACCCAAGCCGTCCCTAAAGATCATTTAATAGCCTGGAGCCAACATGAAATAGTTTCTGAAAGAGTCTTGCCCAATATCAAAGCCAATGCACTTTTGGACGTTTCTGTCGATGAAACCCCAAGAATATTTTCAGCCAAGTCCAAAGGCTTCCATTTACTGCTTGACAAATTGGAAGGAAAAATCAATGAACTTTCAATAAATTCTACGCTTATCATTGCCAACCATAGAAATAGTTTAACGTTCTTTAGACCAGAAACTAATAATGATAAGGCAGTGGATGGTCCATATTGGAAGAAATTTGGACTTGACAGAATGGAGTGCAATGTTAGGTCAACCAACACTTTTGTTGAAGATGGAGTGGTTCAAATAGAAGTAAAGTCTCATTTAGGTCCTCCAAGCTTGTTGTGGGGTTTTAATTGCTTTCAGAACTACAGGTTTGATCTGCACTCAGTAAAGATATCCACTAAATTGGTCCCCAAAGCTTTCAGGGAAGAATTATTACCCAAATATTTACCAAGAGTTGGATATGAATTTGGCCTTGATGATCAAATTGGAAAAAAGGTGACCTGGTTAGGAAGAGGACCTGGTGAAAGTTACGCTGATAAAAAAGAGTCTCAGAAATTAGACCTCCACCAATCCGCTTTCGAAAATCTTGATTATAGTTATGATTATCCGCAAGAAACTGGTAACCATGAAGATACCGAGTTTGTCACTTTAGAAGGATCCGATTGTAATGTCATATTCTCCATGAAGGATAAATTTGGGTTTAAATGTTCTCGTGCAATAAACGAACAAGAAGCGCAACACCCTCATGAGATCAAGCATGGCAAAAAGTATATCAGAATCGATTATGCTCAACAAGGATTGGGTTCGGAAATCTGTGGCCCAGGTGTTTTGGATGAACATCGTTTATTTTTGCAACCTGGAAAAAATATCGAATTCGATATTGAAATCAGAGTTGAGCTGAATGTTGTTTAAGATTTTTGTACGTATTTAAAATACATGTTATTTACTATAAACTACTTTATTTTTGACACAGACATACACATTACATTTACTACACTAAAAGAAATAAGAGGATGAAAACCTAAGGAAGATGTTCAACTTCATGTTTGGAAGAAAGCGATTCCAAATGATTCTTAGAAAGAGCATTCTCCCCTGCAACTATACCTTCAGTAACATCTTCACCAAATACTTGAGCAATTTCTTCCAATCCAAGACCTTTTGTTTCTGGGAAGAAGAAGTATACTATCAGGAATTGAACTACTAACCAACAACACCAAACGATATAATACCTCCAGGTAATAGCTTCCATGGCTATAGGGTTAACATAATTATTGAAGAAACCAATGACATTTCCTGATAATTGGTATAAGGTTGAACCTTGAGCTCTCATATGGAAAGGACAAATCTCCATAACATAAGTCATAGCCACGGGTGATACAATATGATAAAATCCTGAGAATAAGTAAATCATAGCAACAACACCAATACCCAAGTGTTTATTTTCGAAGTTTTGTTGTTGATTAATGGCGGAAAGAATGGTCCAAATAACGTAGACAAAACACATAGATGCAAAACCAGTCATGAACATGGTTCTCCTTTTAAATCTACCAACATTAAGACCGACACTAACTGACCATACCAAACCATAAACTGTCATTCCTATATTGATTTTCAATTGATCATTAGAGTCAGTAATTCCAATATTATTTAACACAATAACCAAGTAGTAGGAAATTAAAGCATTTCCACATAATTGAACCATAGCAGGGATGGCACACACAATCAAGAATCTCTTAATCCTCTGTCTACTCTTGAACCATTCGGTGAACTTGCTGTTTATTTGACTGGATTCTTTCTCAATTATTGCCTTAATTTCAGCCATTTCGTAAGCTACAAGTTCAGAAGTTTCGTCACCTCCAGCATGATACTTGACAAAAAATTTCCTTGCTTCTTCTTCTCTTCCTTTACTGATTAACCATCTTGGAGACTCTGGCCCAAAAGAAACAATTATGAGTTGCAATATTGGAAAGAAACATTGTAAAATGGAAGGGATTCTCCAAGACCAGTCGTTATACTTCAAGGAGGATCTGTAAGGACCCCAGGTCACCATGGCTGCCACGAAAGAACCAAAGGGCCACGATGCCAATAATAAGGCAGTGATAGCTGGTCTTTGAGTTGGGTAAGCTGTCTCCGATAACAATGGCCCAGCAGCAGCAGAAGAAAAACATGAACCAATACCTAACAAAATCCTGGCACCTGTGAACATACCCATATTTTGAGCAGCTCCCTGTAAAATAGCACCAAGGATAATGAAGCAACAACCAATTAAAACAACTTTCTTTCTACCTAAGAAATCAATAATCCACATAACAATAGGAATAGAAATAAGTGTACCAATAGCAAGACCATTGGACATGGTCCCTAAAATAGCCCCAGTGGGGTGATTAAAATATGACTGCCAAGATGGAAGACTTTGGAGACCATTCATAGAAGAGCCATCGAAACCTGAAGTAACTTGAGCCAAAATACTCCCAAATAAGAAAATATCTAATTTAAGTAACCATCCATGTTTATACCAAGGTTTATCGAATTTAGGTATGACGTCCTTTAAGAGTAATACGCCATCATCGTTAAGAGTAACTCTTGTATCAGTAGTTGGAGTTATACCGACTCCCATTGTTTTGATCTAAAGCTAAGAAACAATGAATATCTCCCATGATTTATATAGACTTTTGGATCTAGGCACCACTACAGGGAATTTGAGGAGAACAGGACTTCTGGTAACAGATTGTCTTATTATCCTGCATGTAATTCTCGTGAATCCCTTAGCTCCAGTTCAGTGTGGGGAATGACGGAAATGAGGATTTTTTAGTGGAGGATATACCTGTAGTAACGGGAAATAGCCAAAGAAAAAATGCGACGTTACATTAAAAACTAATATCAATTTACCTACAAAACGTTGCGGTGAGAATTTAAGAATTTCCCTAAGGTAGAAACGTTTGACAAACTGGATTACGAATTACACAACACTCTTTCAAAACTAGAATTGTTTTGGAGATCAATGAAATCCATGATGTCCAATTCCAACTCTTCCAACGTCTCTACTCCATTCTCTACAGGATTAGCACTAATAGCACATGATACTATCTCGGTGTATCTAGAGCTAATCGAGCCCCATAATTCGGGGAGAACCACTTTTGCATGGAGAATATTTCCATTTGGATCTGGCTGGCAAACGTCGGCATTTCTGTTTCCTTTGAGATCTTTGATTATTGTATAATCTGTATCGGTAACTACCAGTGCAAATCTTGAATCGATGGTTTTATTTAATTTACTGGTATTCATGTTTACTGCAAATCCTCCTTCTTTGGTGTACACGATCTTATCAGTGTTGTTTTGGATCTTGTGAATCCTCATATGATATGTATGGTGTGGAATAATATAAGAATCAACTTCTATACCTTCAGCTGGACTCCATTTACTATACATGACTCCTTCTTTGGATACCCATGCATCATAACTCTCTCTTACGAAAAATTGACGATTGTTAAAACTGAACCCAATCATATTGTCCAAATGGGCTTTCTTGAAGTTTCTATGGTCTGTAATCACTCCAAATCCATAGCGAGTGCTATAGGCAAACTTGGCGTATTTCTCTGGTTGATATTCATCATTCCAGGGACCATTAATTAGGGCAGTCGTATTATTCATGGAATGGGTGAAATACATTCCAATGCTTCTAATATACTTGTCTTCCAAATTCAATGGTTCAGGTTTAGAGGTCCAGAAAGGATGGTTTGAATCCATTAAAAGTCCACTGAAAGCCTTGGTAGACCAATAAGGTGATTGTGGAGAATTGTAAATCTCTGTCATGAATACATTAGGGTAAGAATATCCTAGGGTCAATAGTTCACTTCCGAGGTTGAAAATTGGTTGTTTTGTCCACCATCTGAAATGACTGAGATACACATGTTTCATGGTCCCCCAAGGAATTGGAGGCTGTTTCTGAGGATCTAAGACAGACGCATAAACACCCCAAAATCCTATAGCAGCAAACTTATAGTTTAACGATCTTCCATACATTAAACAGGCACCATCATCACTGCTCCAATGGAGAAAATTTGCAGCAAATAGATGAGCCCTCTCCAAGAATCTCGAACATCTTTCAGGGTCTTGATCCTTCTTGATCTTATAGTAAATCATACTATAGTAATGGAAGGCAAATGGATTATAATAGTCAATCCTATGCTTCTTTCCATCACCATACCAACCATCCAGTAAGTACATCAGCTCCAAGTCATCCAAATGCTCAGCAGAAGAAGCAGGAAGTTCATTGCCCATTACTTCAAGTGCCAAATCTACCAATACCTTAAAAAACTTCCAATTATTATGACAGAATTTTTTGGTAGTAACAACTTTGAGATATTCTTCAATAATTGATTTGTCTTTAGAGTCAATTGGGTCCCAAAATTCCTTGGTACACATACAAATTGTATAGGCAATAGCAGCCATATCAACCAAGACTTGGTCATAATCTGAAGGAAACCCATAAAATTCACTATGGTGAGGATTGCATCCATTTATTAGACCTTTTCTATACAATTCCCAATGCTTGAACTCTCCTCCGCCTCGAGTATAAGGAACTATTCCCCACAAGGGCCTCGAGAAACCTTCTAACTCTGCTGCTGGAGCACTACAAGAGGAGCCATACTCCGAAATTCTTACACGGGAACCACCCTCTGAAAAAGCCGGAAGTAAGGGTTCAAACAATTGATTGTGAGCTTTCTCTAAGTCTTGCTTGTTATCAAATCTGTTATTCACCCAAGGATACATGGTAATGAGATTTTAATAGAAAAAAAGAGAGGGAAGAAATTTGTGAGAGGAAAGAGCCAAACGACTCCGATTTGAGATTTGTTTCCGGATACCAGGGGTTTGGGTAATTGTTGGTAGATGCTTAAAAGCACGATACGAATATTGACGAAATAGGTATACAAGCAGAAAAGGTTAATTTTTGGTGGGGTATAAAATCATTAAACCTTTCTATTCTACAAGTGATGTAATTACTGGCGGGGAAAATATAATTCATTATACATATTGGTATAGACCAATTTCGTAGTTGAAAAGCTTATTCAGTTAATTACGAAGAAGTAGCCAAAAAACTTCATTACCGGCATTGCATTTCTTTGCATGAATCATTGACCAGCGTGGCGATTTAAATCTCTGCCTTCAATTCGTGATTTTAACGGAAGGTTGTGGAGGTATAGCGCCATTCACCAGGAGCTACGTAATTGAGCAACGTAATAGAAATAAAATTATTCAAAGATAAATCACGCTATACATTCACACACATTGAAGAGACTGTAATTAGGTTTAGTTGTCACGGCTTTGTTCTGGAATTTGATGAAAATATCATGATTTCATTACCCTCGAAGGATCTGTCCGCTGCAAATGAAGAGTATCTCACTACTTCTATGTTTAAAATCTTGCCATAATTTGTGTTTGGAATCCAAATATTATGCAAGCAATTATATCTGTTGGGATCAGTCTATCGGTCAAGCTAGTTGGAGTTCATTTTCTTCTCAGATTGAAAAGGAGGGAAATTTGGACCTGAAAAAGAAAGCCCTGAATGATGAAGATTGTTAGAGTGTTAGAATAGACCTCTAAATAATCAAATAACAATTGAGGATTATCGGAGCATAAATATTGAATCAACGACGTTTATTACAAAAGTTTTGTTCTCGCAATTCTAGGCGTGGCCTCTACAAATTCGACAGTGTCGTATTTGACTCTTGTAGTGATAAAGACTGGAATCATGACTACAGCGATGAATTCTGTGCGTTCCATGTTGGGGGTACAAGGATCATCGTCGATGACTTTGCAAAACAGTGTAAGCGCATCAACAGAAGTATTTTGATTTCTAATAACTCAACTTTAAACCCGCGTATTAAACTTTTTTACCTCGTATTTGCTTGGCGTGTTGGCTGTTATGAATTAGAATATGACTCATAATTTGACGATTCTAAACTATCTTGAATCGAAGACGTACTCTGAGAGAAATACAGGACTAACAGAAACACATGTTGACTACAGCGGACGAATTCTGTGCTAGTGCAGTGTTTGGGGACATGGATCTCTTGGAAAAGAGATTGGACGAAATGGGAATTGATAATTACATTTTAGAAAATGGATGCAAGAACAACTTGTACTTCGCCTACCAGTTATACGTCTCAAAGGCCATGACGGAAGACAGAAATTTAATATCTAAAGAAACCATACGGGAAATTGTTAAAAGCAAGAGCTATTTGCATGAAGAGAGATACTCCCCTAGTTTCGAGAATGCTGAAGAACTCTGGGATATAGAAAGCTGTTGGGAGATTGACGAGGATAACTACATTCCAAGCTACAACAACAATTATTTTAGTATCAAGTATGGGTTACCCGATAATCTAGCCCCAGGGCGTACTGATCCAGGATCTACTCGAATTGACGGTCCGTTGTATGAGGAACGACCCTATTTTGACTTCAACGACGCTGAAGAATCAGCGGAAATTAAAGAGGTGGACAAGGAAGACTTCGAAAACAACTTGAAAGCGTATTTCGGAGTAGTCCATGATATTGACGAACAGAGACTTGCGGATCACGATACAGAGTACAGGAACGACATTATCCATGGGATATTGGATAACACGCATTTTTGCCTGTACATCTTCGACAAGTACCAAAACAACGACATGTTTGTGTTGTGCAACTACTGCGTCTCAAAGATGATTTGTAGTTCATATAAGAAAGTGGAGTGGATCAAAAAGTTCAAGCCGGTATATTTTGATTTGCCTGTGGTCGGTTACGTTATTGAAGGTTTAGTCAATCATTTCCCGTATCTTTCGTACGCTCTTTCGATAGTAGGACACTCAAAAGTTTACAGACATCGTTCCCCATTGCCGGAGTATAATGTGATGGTGTTCTGTTTGAGGCATAAACGTAAGGAAGATTATGAATATTACGAAAAGATGGCAGAAGAGCAGGGATTCGTGTATAAATACTATGACGTCGAAAAAAGCATTGCATACGATGAGCCACTCAAGTTGCCTTTGGAAGTAATATACGCTGAAAAGGAAAAATACAAGGACTTAGAGAAACCCATCTTTGACAATTTCGAGAAAAAAGAATATGTAGAGATCATCAAGAGAAGGATTTTAGACACTAATAATACTCTCGCCGGCGAATAATCCTCTCAAAAGCAATGTATTTTTAATGCACAAACTCGAATATTCTCTCATATTTTGTCTATTTTTTCTTGATGTTAGAAGCTCATCCTCCATTGACAATGCTATCCAAGATTCTATTAATCTTATTGAACTTGTTGATTTTAAATCTGCGCGGAGAGTCTTAGATATGAAAGGCGTCATTACATAGTGCAAATTACTTAAAATCCACAAATTATAAACGTTTTGAGAATAAATTTGCAACTCGTTTAGTCAAATTACACATGAAACGACATTCCCTCAACCATCAGGCAATTTACACTGATTTATTTTTTTTTTGAAAATCTCGATAATGGCAGAAAATGAAAAGAAATTAACAAGTTTGCGAGTTGTAGAAAAATAATAAAATCAGAAAAAAGATTTTTAACAAAAGTTAATTTATTGCAGAATAATCAAATTAAGAGTGGAGTAGTGTTAAAAGATATATAAGTGTTGAAGAATGGATATTATGAATTCAGTTAAGAGTATTTTAAGTATATTAATTAAAAGTAACTTATAAACATGAAGAGAGCAATACAACAAAGGTGGTTAAAAAGTAAGAACAAATATTGATAAAAGCAAACACTAGTTAAATTACCGATTGAAGTTAAAGAAGATTAAAAACCAAAAGTAGAGAACTTTATCAAAAACACTTGTCAAAAAAAGTTAATAGCACGCGAAGTTAATAATGTACGAAAAGGGGAATGTGCAACCATTGGTGAAGGAACTTCCAAAAGCGAGCCGCACCTGCAACGGAAAGCGCAACCGAATCCGGAATCCGTTTTTAGATTCCGCGCAGGTTCCGGTTAAGGAATGCCGCACATGATTTCCGAGAGAGAAGGTGTACGGGTGCTGGGTTATCTACGGTGTACGGGTGCTGGGTTATCTACGGTGTACGGGTGCTGGGTTATCTACGGTGTACGGGTGCTGGGTTATCTACGGTGTACGGGTGCTGGGTTATCTACGGTGTACGGGTG
>JAKUBQ010000020.1:0-17298 GCA_030563265.1 Yamadazyma khao-thaluensis
TGATGACTGGTACGATAATGAAAATGTCACTGCTATTATTTACGCTCACTTACCTGGGCAAGATTCTGGTAGAGCCATTGTTGAAGTATTATACGGTAAGCAATCACCTTCTGGACGTTTACCATACACCGTTGCTAAGAAGGAAAGTGACTATGGAAATTTATTAAATCCAGTTGTCCCTCAAGATGACTCCCCATACTATCCTCAAGATAACCAAACCCAAGGAATTTACGTAGACTACAAGCACTTTATTAAGAATGGTATTGAACCAAGATTCCCCTTTGGATTCGGATTAACGTATTCTGAATTCGAATATTCTGACCTTCAAATCAACTTGACTGATGCTAACACTGCATACTTTCCTCCATCTACTGAAATTGATGAGGGTGGTATTCCGGAGCTTTGGGACGTCGTTGCAACTGTTCAAGCCACTGTTAAAAACACCGGACTGGTAGTAGCAGCAGAAGTTCCACAATTGTACGTTGGAATTCCTAATGGACCAGAAAAAGTTCTTCGTGGATTCGAAAAGAGTTCAATCAACCCAGGTAATTCCACAACATTTTCTTTCGAGTTAACCCGTAGAGATTTGAGTACTTGGAGTGTCGTAGACCAGCAATGGGCCTTACAAGAGGGCGCATATCAAATTTATGTTGGTAAAGATGTTTTGGACATTCAATTGAATGATACCTTAACTATTAATAATTAAATGAACAGCAGTTCATCGTAGTTTCGTTTTTTGTATTCGAATATCCTTTAAAACAAGAAATCGAATACTTTTTTACATGATAAATATATACTATCCATAAAGGAATTTAAATAGTCTCTGTGTCGAGTGTGTGGTGAACATTGAATGCCACATTGGTGGCCACATTGCTGGCCAAAGGAAATTAGGTTTCAGACGTGATATAAGTTAACAGTATTGTCAAATTCATGAACATAATGAGACGAATAATTAGCTACTACTTCAAGTGGTTTTTCAATACCAGTCAGATTCATCTAGAGCAATTGGGATGATTGATTTTCATCGTATAATGTGAATGTATTACCTTGCTCGAGAAGGATGAAACCTTTCACTAACGTAAGAGAAATAACCAGACTCATACTATAAGGTTATTGGCGATGCTGATCATCCATTACATTGAAAGCAACATTGTGTAGGTGCAACAAGTTGGCAATCATGGGGAATTTTTGACCGAGGTGGGGTGCTGGCATCTATTGTGGGGCGAGGTTCATCTCTATTGTTTTGAAGGTTATGAAGTATAACATGTAGCAGATTCGCAGTTAAGTCGCAACAACTTCCAAATCCAGGCCTGGGGGTTCGGGGTAACAGTGGAGTACTCCGTAGGAAATGAATGGTGGCGGAATGAAGTAGAGTTTTCGGATTGGTGTATTTTCATATTCAAGAGGCACAACATTACCAATAGAGGGCTTTCCTTGTCGTAAATATGCAGCTAATCTATACCAATGGGATTAGGAATTCTACTACTATTGGACAATAACAGAGGTAAGTAGTTGAATTTTTCGTTCATTAATTATGAATCACCTTCCTTCAATTAAAAAGCCTCTTGGCTTGACTAAGCAGATAATCACGACCTTTAAGAAGCTTTATCATAAACACTGGTAAACTCCACCCTAAAGCAACTCCAACTCCCCCAGATCTACCTATAGGAATCACCAAAGTTTGTTTAGGAGCTACATATGGTATTAACACCACATCTGGTTTATCGTCATAATACTTTTTGACGTACTGGCCAAACACTTTGGTTTGATCTTCTTTGATATCTATAACATTTCTACTGCCAATTGATAAGATATCACCTAATCCTATTACTTCAGGGTGACCTTTCACTCTAAAGTATTCATCAGTTTTCAAGTAACCTTTTTCATCAATATATTCTTTACTCAAAAAGCCAGTATTCGGCTTGCATATGGCGGTATTGATTATCAAATCAGCTTCAACAGTATCTCCATTCTCTAGAATTGCATACGATTTCTTACCTTCCATATATATCAGTTTATACTTAGCATTGTTTATAATGTTGACATGAAACTTCTCAAGTTGACACTGAACATGTTTAGACTTCTTCTCTCCAATCGATGGTAATGGTCTGACTTTCCCAGTTACAAGAGTGATTTTCTTTTTATCACGATACTTATCAGCAATTTCACCGGTGACTTCCACTCCTGTAGGGCCACCGCCCAAGATAGCAATACATTCAGCTTCTTTTATTTCTTTGTGTAACTTTGTAATTGCTTTTAGAACATCTTTATCGGCTGAAGTATTCTGTAACCCTTCAACCGCAATGTCTGTCCCCGAAGCGATTATTAAATAATCGTAATCTTTGGTTTTGAGTTTTCCCTTGATTTCTAATGTCAACTGTTTCAAAGTAAAGTCTGACTCAATAACCTTTCCTTGAACATGAGAAGTACGATCTTTGGAATACTTCTTCAATAAACTATCAATCAGGAATAATGCTTTTTCACTTTTATCGGGTTCTACAAGTAACCTTGGTGCGGCCACATTGAAATAAACATACGAATTAGGGCTAATTACAGTTACATAGATTTTCAGGTGATGGATTTTAGAAAAAATGGTCCTAACAGCCATAATTCCAGCATAGGATCCTCCTATCACTACAATATTCTTTTGCTTTGCCATTACTTCTTAGAGAATTTCTTTGGTTAAATATGACGATCATAGCCGCAACGGATATGTTATTTTACATCCGCTCAAAAAAACGGTATATTCCATTAACACCGTGTGCGGATCAGAGATCGGGAATTATCTAATCGATCAGTCGCTTTATCTAATCGATCAGCTAGATAAGATTCTGTTCTTCTTCTTCACGTTACAATTAGCTTTACCATACATTTATATACAATACCTATCTAATGATATAAACTATTATGATCCATTAATTCGAAAAATGTAGACAATTCCTCATCCGTCATGAGTCTATTATATTCTTCCAGACCATCAAAATCCGCACCAATTGCACTCGATTCAGTTGAAGAATCACTCCGAACAAGAGCATTTTTGTCAGAAGATTTGATTGCTTCAATTATTTCATCTATCATGTGTTCATTGAAATGAAATTCACCTTCATGATTAGGTCCTTGATTAGCTGCAAATACTTCATCATTATTTACATTATCTAGTAGACACTGTGTTGTCCTTGATGTCTTCCTTGAATAATAATAGCCGTTTTCTAATCGAATTATTTGACTTTGGAACGTCTTAACGGTATGGTTTAATAAATTGAATAATGTTTGAAGTTTATTGATATATTTTGTTTTCCTTGAATTATCAACGGTTTTAGAATCTAGTATGAGGAACTTCAATCTCATCATCACTGCTATCAATACAATAGGAATCATAGCTTGGAATAGTTCCGACATTGAGCAATTCAGAGAAGGAAATAACAAAACCAATAATACATTTAAAATAACTAACAATGCTCAACGTGTCTGACAGATCCCTTTTCAATTGATATAACTTGTGAAAGGTCTTTTTTACCCTCGAATAGGTCAGCAACATGTTCCAAAATGTCAGTAGAAGTCTCTGGTACACTGAAATAAAAAATTGGGAAGAAAATAGTATAAATAGGGAAAAAAACCATGTAATACTTCCATTTGATAGCCGTGAAGGCAATAGGATGAACAAAGTTGTTGTAAATAATCACCAATGCAATAATTAGTTGCATAAGAGCAGAACTCTTGGTTCTGAACTTGTAAGGAACAAGATCTATCACGTAAACGTAAGGCATACCACTCATACCGATAAAGTTTGCAACTGAATAAATAAGCGTAAAAGAAAATGCACCAGCAGCAGTCCATTTGTTAGTATATCCTCCCAATTCTGTTCTCACGGCAAAGATAACCCAAATTGTATAACAAATCAACATAGCAACAAACGATACTATGAACATGATTCTTCTCTTAACAAAGGCAGCTATGATACCAATTATAGCCACAACAATGAAATTAACAATATATAAAACTCCATTTATTGCTAATTGGCTGGTAACATCTGGAAGAGTCATAGTAGTCATAAATGTGAACATAAAATAGGAGGTAACACCATTAGTAAATAAAGGTGGAAGTATTGAGATAAATATAACCAAATAGAACCTCTTGAAGTATTTTCTTTGGAAAAATTTCGTATAAGAAGTCCGGGAACCTTCTTTCAGAAAAGCAACTACAATTTCTTGAAGTTCATCATTTGCAGATATCTCAGAATTGTGTGTTTCAAGCAAGATACTTTTTGCAGCCTCATTGTTTCCCTTGGACACTAAATACCTAGGAGATTCAGGAACTTTCAAAAGTAAGAGTATCAGAATCAATGGGAATACAATTTGCAAATAAGTTGGAATCTTCCATGAAGCCGAACCATGAATATTTCTGGTTCCAAACTCAGTCCAAGTAGCAAAAAGAGCTCCAAAGTGGTAAGCTGTTCCATAAAAAAAGACAGAAGCTGTCCTGTGAGTTGGATAAGCAATTTCACTGATAAGCACCGGTGCATTAACAGCATAGAGGCCTACACCGAAACCGATTATGATTCTTGATGTAATAAATGAACCATAGTTAATAGCACTTCCTTGAATTATGGTGCCAATAATTGTGAAACCTTGACCGAGAGCTATTGTCTTTTTTCTCCCATAAATATCACCTAAATATGTTGCTAAAAACACAACAGCAACTATACCAAAAGAAAGACCATTGATAATTGCATCTACTTCGTTAGTCAGAGGTGTACCAATGGTAGCAACAAGCGAGGGAAGCGTGGAAATATTAGCCATACATGCAGTTAGGTAGCCAGTATTGGAAGAGCAAAGTGCTACAAAAAAGACCCTGATTGCCAATTTTTTCAAGTGTGGCACTTTGAACCACCAACGAGTTTCAGTAGATTCATGACCTGAAGTGCTAGCTATTTCAATATTTAATTTCTCTCTTCTGTAACTTTCTAATGAAGAGACTGACATTGTAATTGTTTATTAAATTATTTAGAGTTAAATATATATATAGAAAATGATCATTCTTGTACCTCCAAAAACCAGGTGTTATACAAGAGGCAGAAGAGTTTGTTTCACCCTCACCAATACTGTTGTCTTAGTCATTTTTGTGTGTGCTGATCAAAACAAAGGGGTTACCTACTAGGAAATCTTCACCAATAGTTTTGTTCCACATTCCCGAAAGAGTAATGTCCTTAATATGAATCCCACACTCCACATAACCAACAAAAAAATAGTCCTTATTGGGGAAGTTGTTAACATTGTGGAAATATGGAAACAAAGGTGGCGCAAAGACTTAGTTTTGACAGGTTAAAAAAGTACGGGGTAAAGATAGAAATGTTTTCTTCATCATCTTAACAGCGAATGCAATCCTAATCAATCTCCACAAAATGCTAAACCCCTAATGGAACTCGAAAAGAAGCTCCAGTGATGTTAATCTATTCCAGCTTGTTACAAATATTAAATATGAGCCCATAATTTTGCAAGATTGACGTTTATATTGACACTGGTAATTCATCGTATATTTGTAATATCAAGGGTACTTTTCAATTTTGATTACAAAAGTATCTGTGGACACTTTACCATACAAACAGAAGATAGCCCCGCGAAATTTACACGGAGATTAGTCCGAGCTTTCTGACTAAGAGAATTTTTTTCGATTATGCGTAACCTGCATATAAATATTCTTAGAAGTGACTACAGAACTACAGACCTGACGAAGAAACCCAATGTGGTCCGAATATCTTTGGTGGGGGTGCACCAGCTAGCATATATGAGTTGGAAAATGCCTTGGTCTAAAGGAATATTTTTTTTAAAATAATCATCATGCAATCACCTGCTATAGTTTCTTACAAAAGTAAAGACGGAAAATCGATCAACTGGAAATACGAAAGTATCACTGTTAGAGAAGAATTGGAGCCAAACGAAGTCTTGGTAGAAATGTCCGCTGTTGGCTTATGTCATACTGATATTGTTGTTGGTTCTACCCAGACTGAAGATGCTCGTATCTTGGGACATGAAGGTTCGGGAGTTGTTAAAAAGGTAGGATCTTCTGTTGAAAACTGTGTTGAAGGTGATCCGGTTCTTCTTTCCTTCTGTTTCTGTGAAACGTGTGTTTGCTGTAGACTGGGACATACTGCCTATTGTGAATCTTTTGCTCCACTTAATATGGTAGCTTGTGAAACAGAGGCTGCAGGAACTTTCAAAACTCAAGATGGAACTTGGGCAATGGGAAAATTCTTCGGACAATCTTCTTTCTCAAAATTGTCCATTGTAGACGCTACTCTGATAGTCAACTTGAAGAGTTATGACTTAAACGAGGAACAAAGAGATAAATTAGCTCCTCTAGGATGTGGTATTCAAACCGGAAGTGGTGCAATCATCAATGCTGGTCATGCTTCCAAGGGTGACAGTGTTGCCGTATACGGATTAGGTGGTGTTGGTA
The DNA here is from genome assembly GCA_030563265.1 of Yamadazyma khao-thaluensis. Taxonomy (NCBI): domain Eukaryota; kingdom Fungi; phylum Ascomycota; class Pichiomycetes; order Serinales; family Debaryomycetaceae; genus Yamadazyma; species Yamadazyma khao-thaluensis. The sequence goes on from JAKUBQ010000020.1 coordinate 6,457, forward strand.
TGGCAGGTATCATGGCTGCAAAAATTGCTGGATGTCATCCTATTATAGCTGTTGATATTCTTCAAAGCAAGATCGACCTTGCCATTGAACTTGGTGCTACTCATGGGATTGTTGCTGGCAATGATGAAGAAGTTCATAATAAAATTTTAGAATTAACTGGAACAGGTGCTGACATATCCTTGGAATGTGTAGGTGGAAAGAGATTTGTCGAAACTGCTTTGAATAATTGTGGTACGCGTGGCAGGGTTGTTTACGTTGGTGTTGGACCACCAGATGATGCTATTGAAATTCCATCTTTTCCCTTCATGTTATCTGGTAAACAACTTATTGGATGTATTGAAGGCAATGCGCAACCTGCAGAGTTTGTACCAAAAATGGTCAAGTGGTTTTTGGATGGTGATTTTGCTGTTGATAAGATTCAAAAGCAGTATTCAATTCAAGACTTCCAACAAGCTTTGGATGATGTAAAGAGTGGAAAAGCTATCAAACCGATTTTGAAATTTTAGATTAGCTAGCAGTATTTAACTAAATGATCTACAATCAGATTTATTATTCTTCTCAATATAATTATTCTATTTTAGTAATGAAAGATTTTTACAAATTACAAAAGAATGAAAAATAAAGACATTGTTTGAAAAATTCAACAGCGACGTCTATCTCTAAGAAAAATTGGACCCTTGGCAAATAAATCTCAAAACAAAATGTGGAGGTTATATTGGACTGAGGAGACATCAACTGAATTGGTGATCTACCCTTGGAAGGATAAGGTTTAATGAATTGGTTTTATGTGTCATCGTTTATTGTGTTCTCCACAAAAAGCGAAAGCGTAAGTCCGACTGCTCCAAATGGCGGAGTACCCCTTAGTTCGGAGTTACCCAATCTGACTAAGTCTTTTTTGGGTATAGACTATATGCAGATTTTGATATTTTAATTCTTGATTCTTACTCATCTAAATGACTAATGGTGTACATATATACCAGTGTGATTTGCTCTTATTTCCTAAAATCTAACCAAAGAAAATATGAAGAAATCACAAATTAGTAAGGAATTTTTTATTCCATCATATGTTGGTAAAGGTAGTAAGTCTACCTACTATCGTTTCAGAACTTTGTTCCAATACTTAATCTTATTAGGTGTAGCCTTAACAGGCTGGAATAAATTAGGACAATATCAAGAGGCAAGAGTTGCTTTATTAGGTTTTGTATTTCCAGGAGGAACATATTTGGCAGTTCCAAATCCTTTAAATATTACGTTATTCGTGCTCACCATTGTATTCCTTCCAATTACTTTCTTTATTTGGTTTGCTTCTGGTGCTTTGCTTGCTCCACTTCTTAACTACTTAGCTCCAATTGGGGTTGGTACTTATTTAAATAGAACAGGCAAAGTTTGGGAAGATGCCATCTATTTAAACATTGGTATTGCTACTGTTGTTATCGGATTCTTCCTCGCCTTGTCGTACAAACTGGCTGCCGCTAACACTCGTTTAAGAAAACAAAGAAACAAGTATGTTCCTGAATTTGCTGCTGAAATCGCTGGACGTGAAAGATTAAATGAAGCTGATCGTGAAATTGATATTGAAACGTTGAGATTTGTGCAATACTTTATCGAGTTAGGTCTTCAAGACTTTGAGGACTGGACTGGTTTCAATATCGTTGATCAATTCCAAACTTCTTCCTTGAGATATCAACTCTATGAGATTGTATACTCATTGGGAACTTACCAAGCTATTTATGCCCCTTCTTTACGTGGTGCTGTTGTTGATTCTCAAGTAAATGCTATGAAGAAATCATTAACCCAACGTGTCATGGGTTACTGGAAGTGGGAATCATTACTTGGTCACTTCTCTTCGAAGTACGATCCAATTGAATGGGATAACATTATGGTTTCTGGCTACTTGTTAAAAGCATTGGGTATTTTCACTTCTAATAACAACGACATGCGTTTTGCTGAACCTGACTCCATGACCTTTGAGATTACTAATAGTGCCAAGTTTAAACACGATATACATTCCATAAATAAATATGTCTTGAGAAACTGGGAAGCTCATCCTTACACTGTTTTCCCTTGTGAACCAAATTGGATCTACACTCCATGCAACCTTTATGGTTGCGCAGGGTCAATTTCTTATGATGCCGCTTTTAAGCAAAAGAACTTTGAAAAGAAACGTGCTGGTATTTTGAAATCCATTCACGAAGAATTATCTGACGAACTGGGAACTTTGATTCCAATTAAATCCTCTTTTACTGGTATGACAATTCCTGGTATTGCTGGTCCATGTTTTGAAGCTTTCTCTGCAATGGATTTGACTTTATTAGATGAAGCTTCTGGTATTCGTGCTTGGGTTATCTTGAGAGAAGAATATTTGGAATATGACTCTGAAACTCCTAGATACAAGTTCAAGGGTCTTACTGGCTCTGATATGATAGATATGGGTAATTACAAAGTTTCTGAAGCTGCTCCTGCTGCATCTTTTGCTATGAATGCTGCTGAACATGGTGACTATCAAATTGCCAAACAATTGATTAAGCAAATTGACGAGGAATACTGTCCCGTTGTTGAAACTGCTACTGGTTCTTGTTACAACGATGGTTTATCTAACTGGTTGAAAAGTTTTGTTTTGCGTGCCAGATTGTGTCGTTTCAGAGATTGGACTTATACTGTAACAAACGGTGCTCCAGAACAATGTAAGACAGGTCCTCTTTTGGAAGGATATGACTTCCAAAACGTGTTAGTTGCCAAGGCATACTCCCACGACGGTACTGATTTAGATTTGGTTCTTTACAATGGAAGAAACCCAGGCAACTTTTCTCTTAAAGTTACCCAATTGGTTCCTAAAGCCAAGTACAGTTCTGAAATTGGTGACTTAGAAGCTGATTCTACTGGTAGTGTTATATTTTCAGTTGCTCTTGATGGTAGAACTCCAATCCACATCAAGAAAGCTGATATTATTTAGTGTTGTTTTAGTTAATTGATTGTTAGTAAAATTTTCAGTATCTCTGTTCTTGAGAGTTTTAGAGTTTTCACTTTCAAGTCTCTTCTGAGAGTAATAACAACTATTTCTACTGGTAACCACTATTTCTACTTGTGGTAAGATGTTGGAGTCTTTAGTGTATCAATTTAACAACAGAGATGCAGACTTCTGTCTTATACAAAGTTCAGAGGTCGATAGTACTCACAAATAGATGTCTAGTAATGTATGAAATTCCTTTATTATGCACTATATAGTAGCTTATTTCAAAGGTTTATACTTTTCAAGGACGAAGAACAAGGGAGGGTCGGGAAAAAACTTACAATCCATAACACCATAGACAGTGTTCTCATCAACTTTCTTGAAAGTATCATTAACTGCAACCTCATCGTAGAACATGGATGCAGTAATACTTCCACGATAAAGAATGGTCTTTAAACTACAACCAACATTTTCCCGAGCAGTGAATTCACCCTTGTTCTTGTACAGAATAACTTCATCACCACCTTTACCAACATGTTCAAACCACTTTATTGGTTCAGCATTGAAAAGATCATCACCAGATTTAGCTTCAGAAGCATATGTAAGCAATGGATTACCATGTTCGGGAGTGAGGTATTCTTTACCGAACCAATTATTTTTATCCAAGAGACCATTCCATGGGTGACCATTACGGATTTCATAACCTTTCCAACGCCATCCAGTCAATTCGTTGACAGCAACAGCGGGAAGCGAATCAAAAACTCTCCAACATTCGTCAGTAGTAGCTTCACGGGTCTTAGCTAATTCAGCGAAAGTAGATTTAACAGAATAAAATCTTGATCTTGGAGTAATAGGGAGTTTTCTGAGTAAACTTCTGGATTGGAACATTATTAAATAATAAATTGATGATAAAAATCAGAATTAGGTGCTTTCATCCTATTAATATACTTATACTGATTATACATTGACTAAACTAATTGACAAATTTCGCAGTCATATACCTGTATATAACTTCGTGCATAAAAATGTGGGGGTGACACAGTCAGAAAATTGTGCGTACCCCGGATTCCTGAACCCCTCTGTGCGTAATCCTAACGAGGTGCACTACGATGACTGAAGGCACGCAATACATTTTTCTCATCCTTGTCATCAATCTCACATACAATAGAACGGGGTACAACATCAGCATACTTATCTCCATAACTCTTACTCAATTTCCAGTAACTTGGCTGTGTTACCCCGTAGCGTACCAATGTTGGGAATGTTATTGCGGCACTTTTGTTTTTGACAGATACAACCGATAGTAGTTCACACATGAAAAATACCTTGGACTCAACTTTGAGCACTACATTATCCATCAATTCTTCAATTATTCCAATAATTTCCCATTGTCCCAACTCTGATCTCTTTTCCAATATCGAATCCCGAAGCTCAGGCCAGATTATAAAGTTAAAGAATTGATCATAAAAGATGTTGTCACGGATGTAATTCAATTGTTGCTTGGTGGGACAGAAGTAAGATGGTATAACCACGTCAGCTGGGTTTTCAGGTAGAACCATTGCTCTGGCCTCGGTGGAAAATAAACTATTGATATCTTTTTCAAAAGATCCAGTCTTAATCCTTTCTTCTAATCCCAAAGTTAATTGTTGTTTCAAGTACAGGTATTGTGGATCACTGCTGCTTCGATTGTCCCCACAGAGGAAAGCTCCTAAATATTCACAATTTGCTCTATGGTAACAAGAGAGAAGTAACTCTCCACAAACCCATTTAGTACTTCCCAAAGCTAGTGTAAAGTTCCTCAAACGAGGGACTGAATCCAAATACCTTTCAGCACATATAGTAACCAAATTTAATAAACGAGGATCCAACATAAAATCCGGCAGTAAGACGTCTAGTTTTAATTCTTTGAACAGGTGAAGGAAGTCTGCTTCGATAGTATCAAATTGTTGACGAATTGTTTGACGGCCAAAATCCAAACTCTGAATTGGTAAGCAGAAAGCCGACCATAGATCTTTAGGGGCCTCTGGATTCAGGTTACTTAATAATTTATTTGTTTCGTCTTCAGCAACCTCAACTTCGCCCACCTGGATAGAATCTTCTAATACTTTTTGGATTTCTGTTCCAGAACCTATCAGCAGTGGAGGTGAAATAGGATCTTCAATTCTTAGTTGGAGAGGAGTTGTTATGTCTGCTGCTATCGTTGGATTCGATTCACTTAAAGCTTGTTCAATAATATCTTTGAGTGTGTTAACTACTCTCAATGTATTTGTCAACGTGGACTTCAACTTTTTATGTTCAAGTTCCAGGCCGTAAGTTTCATTACACTGTTTATCGCTAAGTTCTTTACGGAGTTCAAAAATCTCCATTTCCATCTCTTTCATACGACTGGCTTGCCGAGCACGATGCTTACGTTGTGATACTTTGTTTTGGTAGCGTTTCCTTTCTGACTTTTCCATATTTGTAATTTGCTCATACCAAGACTATCTGTGCCTTAAATTTGTGACAAAGACTGTGGGGAACTTCGCACTTTTCTTTCTGACTAAGTCATCAACGAAAGGTGTTAAGGAGCCCGCCATGCTCCATGGCCCTCATAATCCATCCCCGTAATTCATAACCCCCACTTTTAGTACAATAACTTAAACTGTATTCTTTGGTTGATTCTATCGTTCATTTTTTCATAATGGCTTGTTGTTTAGTAGCAGCTGGCTTATACGCCTATCTCAATAAGTTCCAAGAAAAGACCAGATTGGACGTTTCTGACCATGTTGTACGTGGATTGCCTGAGCCCGACACTGCCTTTGGCTATCATAATGTCCATACGGGAACTTTGATAGTGACAGGAATGACTTGTGTAGCATGCTCAAGTATCGTAGAAGATGCAGTGATGTCTGTTCTTGGAATTTCAGCGTGTAATGTTTCAGTAATGGATGGCCTGGTAACTTACGTATACGATCCTGTAATCTTTGAAAAAGCTCACCTGAAAGTAATAAGTGCAATCGAAGATACTGGATTCGAAGCAAGTGTACTACAAAACCAAAAAAGAGCAGATCTTAATGATCAAACCAGTGGAATACTGAAGGGATATGATCAAACTGTTGAATGTGGGTTTTACGCCCTAGGTACCTATATTTGTGAAAAGTTCTGCCTAGTCCCTTTCGGGCCCTTTCGCTGGTTTATTCTTGTAGCTGCAGCACTTGCTGTCACTTGTCAATTTAGACAGGGTCCTCGGTTCTATAAACCTACTTGGGCCAGTATCAAACACCGTAGGGCTTTCACCATGGACACATTGGTATCACTAAGTACTACCATGGCATTGGTACTCTCGTTGTCCTTCACCTGGGACTATTTGAACACCAACAGTAGAGAAGCTTTACAAAACATCTCATTTGAACTTTCAACTGGAACCATCCTTGTAATTTCAACTGGCAAACACTTTGAAATGTTAAGTAAACTTAAGTTGAATTCTCAGTTGTCTACTTTGCTGAACTTGTTACCTCGTAGCACACTATTACGAAGAGGTTCTGAGATTATACATATTCCTTGTTCTATTATCAAGGAAAATGATATACTTGTAGTCATGCCAGGACTGAAAATTCCAGCAGATGGGGTGGTTTTGGAAGGCGATACTTACGTTGACGAGTTGGCCATTACTGGTGAGTCCATGGCTACTAGGAAAAGTGTTGGCGATTATGTTATAGCAGGTACTCACAATACAAAGAAATCTATTGTGATCAGGGCTAGTGGCGAGGTCAGATCTTCAGTAGTTTCGAAATTGCATTCACTTGCAAATAAAGAACAAACTCCCAAAGATTATAAGATGAGGCTTATTGGCCAATTTGTTGGGATATTTACACCTACTATTGCTATATTGTCAGGTTTAACCTTTATTTATTGGTATTCAATAGATGCCCAATACGCTCGTCTCAGAGCCCTTTCAGTCATCACTATTGCATGTCCATGTGCTCTTGGATTAGCCATTCCTGCTGCATTGACGAGAGGAATCAACATTGCTGCAAAAAGAGGCTGCTTCGTTCGTGGTGGTGGCATGAGTATGCTAATGAGAATTTTGAAGAATAAAAATAAAGCCACTATTGTATTTGATAAAACTGGAACATTAACTTCCAGGGAAGTGGTTGTTTCTGATTTTGTGTTCAGCGAATATTGTGAACCAAAAGAGTTATCCACTTTTTGGAAGCTAGTGTACTCTGCTGAGATCGCCGAAGAACATCCTATTGCCAAAACTTTGTGTAACTTCTCCAAGAAGCAATTAGAGACCCTAGAATACGAATGTAAAGCTCTTCCTACCCTGAATTTCAAGCATATTAGAGGAGGTATTTCTTGTACCGTTACTGACAACGTTCAAAGTTATGAGGTGATATTTTGTAACATAGGCACCTCGTCAAACAAAGATCTTTTCTTTTATGTCAATGGACAGGAAGTAGCAAGCTGTAATGTGAAAACATCTATAAGAAGTGATGCACAAGAAACTCTCAATTCATTGAAAAGATCAGGATTCAACGTATTGGTAGCAACTGGTGATAAAAAGGAACCCACTGTTGCTCTATGTGAGTCTTTAGGTATAATAGATTACGAATATTCTTGCACTCCCGAGAGGAAACACGAATTGGTTTTGAAATTGAAGCAAACGGGCCCTGTTATAATGATTGGTGATGGTATGAACGATGCTGGAGCTTTAGTGGCAGCTGACTTAGCCATTTCATTAGCTACGGCCCATCAACTATCAGTTGAAAGTGCTCAAGTCATACTTATGAAGGATAAACTTGCATCCGTAGGTGAACTACTTAATATTGCTAAAACAACTGATAACATCAGTCAAATCAACATTTGGTGTTGTGTTATTTATAACTTGATCATGATTCCATTGGCAATGGGAGTTTTCGCCAAATATGGTCTTTGTATCTCTCCTGCATGGAGTACTAGTTTGATGTCTATGAGTAGTGCATTTGTATTATCGAATACCTTGTGGATTAAATAGTTGATGAATTCTTTTAAGTTTCTATAATGTAGAACATTTGCAATTTTCGCCAATGTGGCAATTCCTACATAATAAACGAAGAAGTAAAACAACATAGTGGCTCATGTTCCGGAGAAAGTGTCGATGCAAGAGACTCGTAAATAAACTGATATCATAGATAAATTATACAAGAGAAAAAAAAAATACATAGACATGAACCTGAAAGGCAACACCACAAGTACCGAGACAACGACCAATTCCTGTTATGCAACTACTGCGTTTCGAAGATGATTTGCAGTTTATATAGGAAAGTGGAGTGGGTCAAAAAGTTCAAGCCGGTGTCTTTTGATTTGTCTAAGTACGGTTATGTTGTTGAAGTTCTAATTAATCATTTCCCGTACCTTTCATACGCCCTCTCCACTGTAACTGTATTAGGTTGACTGGAAGGAGTAATTGAGTGACCATCCATTAAATGAAGTTTTTTATTCCCTATGCACCACTACCGGAGTATAATTCAATCGTGTTTTGTTTGAGGCACAAACGTAAGGAAGATTACGAGTATTACGAAAAGATGGCAGAAGAGCAGGGATTCATGTATATATACTATGAGGTGGAGAAAGGTATAGCGTATGATGAGCCACTCAAGTTGCCTTTGGAAGTAATATACGCTCAAAAGGAAAAATACAAGGACTTGGAGAAACCCATCTTTGACATTTTCGAGAAAAAAGAGTATGTAGAAATCATCAAGAAAAGAATATTAGAGTCTTAAAATAGACATTTGAATAATCCAAGAACAATTGAGAATTATCATAAAATGATTATCAGAATAGAGGTCACTAGCTTACAAACTTCTATTAAAAAAATTTTTCTTCTCTTAATTCTTACCGTGACCTCTATAATTCGATACTGTCCTTCCTGTAGAAGGTTTGATTTCTTGAAATAACTCAAACTTAAAAACCCGCATTAACTTTTTTTTACCTCGTATTTGCTTGGCGTGTTGGCGTTTGACGATTCTAAACTCATCTTGAATCGAAGTCATAGCTCTGAGAGATATACAGGGCTAACAGAGACACATGTTGACTACAGCGGACGAATTCTGTGCTAGTGCAGTGTTTGGGGACTTGGATCTCTTGGAAAAGAGATTGGACGAAATGGGAATTGATAATTACATTTTAGAGAACGGATGCAAGAATAACTTGTATTTCGCCTACCAGCTATACGTGTCAAAGGCCATGACCGACGACAGAAAATTAATATCTAAAGAAACCATACGGGACATTGTTAAAAGCAAGAGCTATTTGCATGAAGAGAGGTACTACCCTGGATTTGAAATTGGTGAAAAACTATGGGATATTGAAAGCTGTTGGGAGGTGGATGAAGATAACTACTTTCCAAGCTACAACAACAATTATTTTAATATAAAGTATGGGTTAGGTGACGATCTATCCCCTGATGGTACCGATTCAGAATCTACTAGAATTGGCGGTCCCTTATATGAAGAACGGCCCTATTTTGACTTTGATATTGCTAAGCGGCCAGCGGAAACTAGGGAGGTGAACGAGAGCGATTTTGAAAACAACTTGAAAGCGTATTTCGGAGTAGTCCATGAATTCGACGAGCAGAGACTCGCGGGTCACGATACACAGTACAGAAACGATATTATCCATGGGATATTGGATAACACCCATTTTTGCCTGTACATCTTCGATAAGTATCAAGACAACGACAAATTTGTATTGTGCAATTACTGCGTTTCGAAAATGATTTGCAGTTTATATGAGAAAGTGGAGTGGATCAAAAAGTTCAAGCCGGTATATTTTGATTTGCCTGTTTTCGGTTACGTTATTGAAGGTTTAGTTAATCATTTCCCGTATCTTTCGTACGCTCTTTCCATAGTAGGACACTCAGAAGTGTACAGACATCGTTCCCCATTACCAGAGTATAATGTAATGGTGTTCTGTTTGAGGCATAAACGTAAGGAAGATTATGAATATTACGAAAAGATTGCAGAAGAGCAGGGATTCATTTATAAGTACTATGACATGGAAAAAAGTATTGTGTATGATGAGCCACTAAAGTTGCCACTAGATGTCATAGACGCTCAAAAGGAAAAATACAAAGACTTGGAAAAGCCCATCGTTGACAATTTCGAGAAAAGAGAGTACGTGGAAATCATCAAGGGAAGGATTAGGGACTAATAATACTTTCATCGGCGAATAATCCTCTCAAAAGCAATGTAATTTTAATGCACAAACTTGTATATGCTCTCATCCTTTATCTACCATTGTCTTTTTTCAAGTGCTCTCTCTTACTGAAGCCATCTAAAATTGACTCTTGACATTGATTCCTGAATGACTCTTCATTTACTCCATTAACTTTTACTTACTCCGCACACTTTTTTTTGACTCTTTTTCTAGACCAGCACAAGCAACTAATATCCTTCAGCAGTACTTTCAGACTCTCATATGCCAACTACACATCAAACAACACACCCACAACCAGCAGGGCAATTAAATTGATTTTATTTTTTTTTTGAAAATCTCGATAATGGCAGAAAATGAAAAGAAGTTAACAAGATTGCGAGTTGTAGAAAAATAATAAAATCAGAAAAAAGAATTTGAAAAGAGTGATCTAATAGGGAAGATTGGAAAAGGGACAATAGTATTAAAGGAAATACAATTAAAGAGAAAATGGATATTATGAAGTCAGTTAAGAGTAACTCAGGTATATTAGTTAGAAGTAACTTATAAACATGAAGAGCGCAATACAACAAAGGTGGTTAAAAAGTAAGAACAAAGATTGATAAAAGCAAACACTAGATAAATTATTGATTGAAGTTAAAGAAGTAAAAACCAAAAGTAGAGAACTTTATCAAAAACATTTGTCAAAACAAAGTTAATAGCACGCGAAGTCAATA